>VZQC01014416.1:276483-583257 GCA_009823505.1 Rhizomys pruinosus
GGCTTCTGGCTCGAGATGGAGGCTCAGGCCCTTTCTGGGTCACAGCTTCTGTGTGCTGACCTTGAAGATATTCTCCCCAGAAGATTTCACCTCAGTGATGCTGGTCTCTTGTTACTTACAGCTGATTTTTCAGCCCCAGCTAACCAGCATCAGTTGCCCCAGTACCACAAAAGTTTCACTTCAGGTTCTGGTCTCTTGTTACTTACAGGTGATTCTTCAGCCCCAGCTGACCAGAATCCACAGATTACACAGTCCTGATGATTTCTGCTCCCCTTTGAAACTAGAAACTTCACAAGCCAGGCCTCCATCTTCTACAACTCCTTCAGCAAAACTGCTCCAAGCTCCACAGCAATGATCTTTAGGCACTCAATGATCTTCCCAGCCCAAAGTTCCAAACGCCTCCACAATCCTTCCCCAAAACACCAAGGTCAGGTCTGTCACAGCAATACCCCACTCTTCCGGTACCAATTTCTGTTCTAGTTTGTCTTCCATTGCTGTGATGAAACACTCTGACCAACACCAACTTGGGGAAGAAAGGGTTTATTCAGCTTACATCTCCTGGGTCAGAGTTCATCACTTAGGGATCCCAAGGCAGGAACTTAGGGCAGGAACCTGGAGGCAGGAGCTGAAGCACAAGCCATGGAGGAATGCTGTTCACTGGCTTGCTTCCCTGGCCCATGCCCAGCCTGACCTCTTATACAGTACACAACAACCTGCCCAGGGTGGCACCATCCATTGTGGGCTGGGCCCTCCCACACTGCTCAACAATCAAGACAATACTCCACAGACATGGCCACAGGCCAGTCCAATGGAGCCAATTCCCCAATTGAGACTCCCTCAACACAGGTGTGTCAAGTTGACACTAAAGCCATCCAGCACACCTTGTTTAGTACAATTCACTTAAACTCGTTACAGGATTAAATTTTTCTGATGTAGAAGTGCTTAATGTTCATTCACAAATACCTATATTTTATTCTTGACCTTAGTTTTTCATATTCAAGTTAAATGTTCCCATTTCAAAATTTAATTTTTCACATAAAAAGCAAACATTGGAAAATAAAACTTACCACCCTTTTGCATATAAATTTTCCCTATAACTTCTGTTTGAAACGTATTTTGCTTCTCAATATATAAATGCTCATTTCATGTAAAGTTGTGTTTGAATTAATGTCTCTCTTTCAACAAATTGAGAATTTCTGAATATGCATACTAATATTTTTAAATTAAAAAGAATTGGAAAAAATGATTCAGTACTTAAAAGTACTTGCTATTCTTGCGGAGGACCTGGGTTCAGTTCCCAGTACCCACATGGTGACTAACAAGTATCCAGTTCCAAGTGATTCAACACCTTCTTCTGGCCTCCATGGGAAATGCATACATGAGGGACACTTACATATGTGCAAGCAGAACACCCATACACATATAAAATATAAATAAATAAAAAAGAGAAAACAAAATCTCAACATTAGTCAGTGTATAAAACTGACACAGGACATGCCACTTCAATTGATCTAATGTGAGGATTAAGAGAAGATGCTCTGCACCCCCATATTGGCTTCCTTCCTAACTACAGTGACATATTCTCATGCATCAGATGAAGAAACTATTTCAAAAGTTTCACTTATCCTTTTTGTCTCTTTATGTTAAAATAGCTCTGTCACCTCTGTCATCTCTTTCACAGACAAATGTCATAAAAATACTTGAAACCTACTACTTCCCTCTCCTTGTAGCCATCCCTTGATTCTCCATAGTTCTCAGATCACTATTCCTCCAATCCTTGTCACATTAGAACTGACAAATGCAGAGGCTTTGACTCCTTGTCCCTGACCGTGGCCTCCTCCTTGAAACTGCCTTCACTACTTGTGTCCCTCTGTTCTGTTCCTCTGCTCTCTGGAATCTGCTTCCTCCTTTGCCATCCTCCTGCTGCCCTTGAGCATTGCCTTTCAGGAGAGAAAGCCTCTGCTTTCTCTACTTTGTATCCTGAAGAATGTCATCTGTTCTCACATCAGCTGAGCTATTTATTAGCTATTTAATGTAAGGTGAGTTATTTGGTTTTATATGCTTTGGATTTTTCATCAGTGACCTATAGATATTATTTGATATAAAAATCAATCAAGGTAGCACTTAGAAAACACACAGAGAAATCCCTGTCATGCAGTAAGTCATCTGATTAACCAGCCCATCCTTAATGATTTCACCACACTTGGTGCTATATCTTCACCTTTGATCTTTGATTTAGGATTCTGTATTTCCAGCGGCTTTGAAAACATGATCACCAGAATAGTCAACAAACCATCTTGATCTTCAACATGTCTGCGACAAAAGTCGATTTCTTGTGCCATGTCCATTCTCAAATCCTCTCTTTCCCTCTCTATTCTCCCTCTCTATTCTCCCTCTGTATTCTCTCTCTCTCCCTCCCTCCCTCCATTCCTCACATCTCTCCTTCTCCCCATCTCCCCTCTGCCTTCTCTTCCTCTCCCTCTACCTGTCCTAGTACCAACCCAGATAATGAAGCTTGAAATCCTAAGTTTTACATTCCTCAATTTCCTTGTCATCTTACACATGAATGAGAGACCATTTGGCCCTCTTCTAGCAACTTTATTCCAAATAAATGTATCTTATAAACATCAGATTTCAACGTGTCATATTTTACTGTGTTCTACTTCAGGAATTGAAACCCCACCAACCTAACTGAACCAATAATCATTAAATAATTAGGAATAGCAAAGCTCATGTTGATTTACTATTTCAACTTCATAAATGAGTATTTATTTTAATCAAATAAAATCTGATAATAATAAGCTTTTGATTTTGTAATTCAACAAAGTAAACAGAAAGGACCATAAAAACATCCCAGCAAGTGTAAAGGTATCATACATAAGCCTTATATTACCACTAATACATTAATCAGTTTAGGATGGTAATAATTGTTCTCTATATTATTATTTGCGAAGTATACTGACATAAAATATTTCATTGAACCTTTACAGTGATCCAGTGAACACTGTATATATTAACCTAATTTCCAGAAGAAATACTGAGGCTCACAAAAGTTAAACAACTTATGAGAGATCACACAGCCAGGAAACCAGAGGGCCAGAACTTGACCCCAGGTTCCTGAATTTCTTCCTATTTCATTCATGGAAAACCTCAATATTTTTAATAACTTTTTACATTTTTGAAACTTGACAAAAGTATTTACCCTGCAGTGAGCTTTTAATGAATGGTGAGTGAATAAGTGAATTACCAGGTAAGACTAGAATAAATGAAAGCATCATTGTTTAATTGTATTCTAATAAGACCTAATAATACAACATCAAGAAAACAGCAGAATGTCCAAGGTGACAAATGCTAGCTCAAATGAATCTTGACTTCTAAAAGAAGAGCCATAGTACTGTAAACATTGACCTAGTGAAGCGTCTACTCCTATGGTCGGCAAGGTCTCAGATCCTCCTGTGATTATTAGAGTTGGACAGTTAAGGAGGAAAATGATACAAAAGAAAACACTGAGAATAGATAATAAAGCATAAACTAACTATTGTACATCCATTCTTTACCAGAAAGAAAAGAGGCATGTCTGCCCTCACCCTGGCCCAAGTCTTTAAAGATTATCTGCATCCTCTTGCTCTGAGTGCTATTAAATAAGCAATCCTTTAATTTCCTCTTCCTTCAATATGCAGAATTTCCCCCAACTGGAAATGGCATGCCAAGCTCTAAGAGTTAGCTGCCATTCTTGTTCTCAGCTGGTTTCTTTTGCCAGTGTGTCAATAAGTATCTGAGTGCTTCATGAAGTCCTCAGACTGTAGAGGAACTGAAAACCAGCTATCAGGATCACAGCGAATCTGTCTCAAAGACACCTACATGCTAGCAAGCACATTCCCCTGTATCCCACCCACCACTAAAAAGCCATTGCCACCAAATGCCATTAACCATGAATGTCATCACTGAGGAGTATGGAGCAAATATTGAATATTAGATGTTTGTTTCATGAAATTAATAGTAATTTAAAGTGCAGATTGGTTCTGTCTGACCCACTGAACTGACTTCCAGTGGCTCAAATTCAGGTCTTCAATTCTCTTACCCAGTGCCTTTCAAAGTCTGACTTTGTTATCTCACACCTAGCTTTCTCTGGTACTTTCCTCCCAACCTGCCTTGGCAACCTGCTATGCAAGCTTCAAAGACACCTCTTGAATATGTTCATTCTAGTCACTCCTGAAAGGGCTTTAAAAAGCTTTCATGATGGAAAGCATTGATGATTACAGAAGTAGAGAAAATGGTATAATAACTTCCTATGTACCCATCACTTTGGGTCATCAATTCTTGGCCAATCTAGATGGACATTTTCTCTTCAATACTTACATGCTTTTAAGGTCTTTCTCAAATTCTGTGTCTTACAGTGAAATTTCTCTCCCATTGTTCAGCAAAAAATTTTATTACCTTTCTAACCTCCTAGGGGGAATTATCAACACTTCTCATTTTGATATCTAATAATATTCTTTCTGATGTTCTAGATATTCATGTTTATTTCACACACATTCACACCTAATGTAATGTGAGTTTTGCAGAAGGGAATTTTTACAATACACCCCATGGACTACACTGTCACTACTTTGCAAAGATAAAACACAGTTCTAGAAGGGAATAATTATTAGCCTGCCACAGGGTATGGTAGTGCTCACCTATAACCCCAGCACTACAAAACCAGAGACAGGAAGGTCAGGAAATCATGGCCAGCCTGACTATATACAGCAAGGCCAAGGTTAGCCTGGGCTACGTGAAACTCTGTCTCAAAAGCAAACAAAAATATATTACCCCTTGAAGACCAATAAAGGTATTACCATCTATTTAAATTTACTAATCATGGGCTGGAGAGATGGCCTAGCAGTTAAGAGCACCGACGGCTCTTACAGAGAACCCGGGTTCGATCCCCAGCACCCACATGGCAGCTGAGAACTGTCTGTAGCTCCAATTCCAGGAGAACTCCAGTTCCAGGGGAATCCGAGACCCTCTTCTGACCTCCGCGGCATTGCACGACACGGGCGCACAAACCTACATGCAGACAATACATTCATACACATAAATAAAAAAAATTTACTAATCATAGAGTTAATAACTCTCTCAATTTTAAAATATAATCACCATATTTAACAACTTGAATTGCAGTAAAATGGATTAAAATATGTAAAATAAAATAAGCCTTTAGATTTCAACCATAGTCCTTTGAATATAAAATAATCTCAAATTATAGAATCAAGAAAGATGAACCTGCATATTTAAGTATAAACTCTCTTCTTTAACATGAAGTTAATATTTGGGGTCTTTAATTATTGGCTCATAATTGTAGAAATTATGAAAGTGAAATAAAATTTAATTTTCCTAGACATGTGCTCTTGAAATAATGTCAGTGAAAACATTTTAACCCAAAGCATACATATTCACCCAACTATTTTAAATAGAATTTTACACTCTTTTGCGTCAGTTTCATAGAAATCTCAATTGCAAATTATGTTCAATTTGGATTATATAAACACTATTCTTAACACTATACTACAATTTTCAGGACCCAGGAAGGAATTATTTCAGGATAGAATTGGCCTTCATGGTCAATATGAAGTGACCACTGGGAGCCCACTCACTCAGGTTACAGACCCTCCAATATGTAAAGTAGCACTTAGTATTACAGAAAATGAAGAATACAGTCATTTGGTCCATAAAATGAGTGCATAAAAACCATAATTTTAAATCCTGGGGATCTTCTGCATCATATCATTTTACTAATAAGCATCATTAATATTTGGCAGTATGTCTTTTATTTAAATGAATTGATGACAGTTTGAAAAGCAAGAACGCTCCAGACAGTACTTGATTTTATGCCTGTCACTGGAATGTGAACACAAAATCTACTGTCAACTAGTAAAGCAGTAGCCAAGATAAAAATGGGTTTAAATAGAAGGAACAATAAACTTACCAAGTGCTGTTATTTTACATGCCACCCTCTGGGAAAAGTATATCAGGCAACCCATTTATGGCATGTGACATTTGCTCATTCCTCATATTACTGATGATTACAGGGAAAGAAAGGGTTAGATGAGAAAATAAAAGAAAATGCAATCAAGGTTGGCTGGCCCTTAGAAGAACCTGCTAATTAGCCTTTCAATTAACTCAGGGGAAGCCTTAACAATGGGGTGAAACTGCATTAGCAGGTTCACTTCAAAAGCACACATGATCTTCTCTTCCTTACTGTACTGGTCTACTGGCAATGAGAATCTTAGCACTTTCTGATTCAATTTGCCCAAAGTATGATAGTTTTATGCTGTATTTGAACAATGTCAGTTCTCTGAAAGGCCAGGCCATTCAAGGTGAGGAATTGTTAGCAAAAGTTCTGCCACAGTTTTTGTTACAAGCAACTATCAGTTTCCTCTCTCTTCTAGTTTTAGTTATAAATAATAAGAAGCACATTCCAAGCTTAAAACATCTTTTAATTTTTTATTTTGTTTATTATTCAGGTGGGGCACACATATGCCATGTGTGGACTGACAAGGCAATTTTCAGAAGTTTGTTCTCTCCTTCCACCCTAGGTTCTGGTGGACAAGTGCTTTACTGGCTGAGCTATCTCATCAGGCCCAGTGAGGTTTTTAAATTATTTGATCTATTTATTTTTGCGTGCATGCATTTGTGGTGTACACACATGTGTACACTGCTGAATGCTACAGCATGCCTACAGAGGTCAGAGGATCACTCAAAGGAGCTACTTCTCCCCTTCCACCATCAGAATCAGGGAAGCCAGTGCCTTTGCCCACGGAGGCATCTTCCTGGCCCTGCCCAAGCATTTTACCTTAAAACTTGCATCTCTCCTGCCTTTAGAATGATTATATTGCCAGTGTATAATGCTTGAAGATGGAGACAAAAGCATGGCCTCAGCGGAGAAAAGGAACCATTTCCTCTCTGATGTGTACAGTTGCATGGAGAATGTCAGAGGATGCTCTTCTCAAGGCTCTTTGACTATCTTTCTTCGTTGGAAGTAGGCTGGAGCTTGAATATTACAGTTATTCAGGAAAGTGATTTCAAAATCTGAAATGCTAAACAAATTTTGAGAATATTGAGTCATTTTGTCAACCACCATAGATATAGCAGCAGTTTATCTTGAAGTAACTCCTTCTCCAACATATATTCATTGGTCTCGTCTCTTCTTGAGTACCGGACCTATGTGATCAGGCAGCAGGCTACACAAGGAAGCCAGATGTGCTCAGAGCCTTTCTGCTCAGGACCTTTCTGCTTAGCTCTAGCAGCAGTCCAGTTACATTTCACCAATGGAGAGAAATGATATTAAGCTGATGTCCACCTAGAGAAAGTTCCTTTAAAGGAGTAGGTTATGCCCTGAGGGATAAGGTTTTGTTTTATTATTTTTTTCACATAAATTTATTTTTATTTTTTTAACAAATCTAGACCCATGTTCCCGCCCATTCCCCCACCCCGCCAGAGCTCATGCATTCTGCCAAACATGCTTTTCATCTCTTAGTCTTTCTCAATATTCTCCACGAGGAAGTTGACTGTTTTGAGCAGAAGTTCACTGTTTCAGTCAGTTCTTTGATGCAGTCCTTTCTGTTGCTGTTGTTGTTGTTTCCAATATGCATTATGCCCAACTGCTTTGGACAAAAGCTCAGGAGGCCCTACACAAGAAATACTTACAACTGGGTAATTGGCACTAGCATCCACAGATGAGGGATACCATTCGTCGTTTGTTTTTCTGGGACTGTGTTACTTCACTCAGCATGATGTCCTCTAGCTCCAGCCATTTTCCTGCAAAGCTCGTGATGTCGTCTTTCTTTACTGCTGCATAGAACTCCATTGTGTAGATGTACCACATTTTCTCTATCCACTCGTCAGTTGAGGGGCATTTAGGTTGGTTCCAGCTCCTTGCTATTGTGAAGAGAGCTGCAATAAACATGGCCGTGCATGTATCTCTGTGGTGGCGTAAGTCTTGAGGGTACATGCCCAGGAGTGGTATGGCTGGGTCGGGTGGCAAGTTCATTCCAAGTCTTCCAAGGGTTCTCCACACTGCTTTCCATAGTGGCTGTACGAGTTTACATTCCCACCAGCAGTGGATGAGTGTTCCCCTTTCCCCACAACCTCTCCAGCACTTGGTATCATTTGTTTTCTTGATCCTAGCCAGTCTTATTGGAGTAAGATGATATCTTAAAGTGGTTTTCATTTGCATTTCCTTAATGATTAGTGATGTTGAACAGTTCTTGAGGTGTTTCTCAGACATCTCTAATTCCTCACTTGTGAAGTCTCTGTTCAGTTCTTTGCTCCATCTATTGAGTGGGTCATTTGTTTTCTTTTTTCTTTGTTTTTTGAGTAGTTTATATATTCTGGAAATCAATGCTTTGTCAGATGTATCTGCAGTGAAGGTTTCCTCCCACTCTGTGGGATTTCTCTTCACTTCCTTGATTGTTTCTTTTGATGTACAGAAGCTTTTGAGTTTGATGAGGTCCCATTTGTCAATTGTCGACCTTAATTCTTGTGCAGCTGCTGTCTGATTTAGGAAGTCTTTTCCTACGCCTATGTCTTGTAGTCTGCTGCCAACTTTTTCTTCTATCACCTTCAGAGTTTGGGGTTTCACGTTGAGGTCTTTAATCCATCTGGAGTTGACTTTTGTACAGGGTGAGAGGTAGGGGTTTAATTTCATTCTTCTACAAGTGGTGATCCAGTTTTGCCAACACCACTTGCTGAAGATGCTGTCTTTTCTCCATTGTGGTTTCTTGGCCCCCTTGTCAAATATGAGATGGCTGAAATTGTATGTGCTCAGATTTGGATCTTCGGTTTTGTTCCATTGGTCAACAGGTCTGTTTTTGTGCCAGTACCAGGCTGTTTTTATGACTATAGCCCTGTAGTATAGTTTAAAATCTGGTATAGAGATCCCTCCTGTGTAGCTCTTTTCACTCAGGATTGATTTGGCTATTCGGGGTCTTTTGTTTCTCCAAATGAATTTAAGAACTTTTGTTTCCAAGCCTGTGAAGAAACTCTTGGGGATTTTGATTGGGATTGCATTAAATCTATACAAGAGTTTTGGTAAAATGGACATTTTTACAATGTTAATTTTCCCAATCCATGAGCATGGGAGGTTTTTCCATCTTCTGAGGTCTTCTTCAATTTCTTTCTTTAAGGGTTTAAAATTTTTGTTGTAGAGGTCTTTGGTGTCTTTGGTTAGGTTTGTTCCTAGGTATCTTATTGTTTTTGAGGCTATTGTGAGTGGGAAGGTCTCTTTGAATTCTTTCTCCAGTTGCTTGTTCTTGGTGTAAAGAAAGGCCATTGATTTTCTAAGGTTAATTTTGTATCCTGCCACTTTGCTGAAGCTGTTAATCGTTTCTAGGAGTTTTCTGGTGGAGTTTTTAGCATCCCTTAAGTAAACAATCATATCATCAGCAAATAGGGATAGCTTGACTTCCTCTTTTCCAATTAGTACTCCTTTAATTTCCTTTTCTTGCCTTATTGCTCTAGCAAGTGTTTCAAGCACTATATTGAAGAGGAGTGGTGACAGGGGGCAGCCTTGCCGAGTTCCTACCTTTAAAGGGAATGTTTCTGTCATTTCCCCATTTAGGATGATATTGGCTGTGGGTTTCCTGTATATGGCTTTGATTACATTGAGGAATGATCCCTCCAATCCAATTCCTTCTAGGACTTTAAGCATGAAGGGATGCTGGATTTTGTCAAAGGCTTTTTCAGCATCAATTGAGATGATGGTGTGGTTTTTGTCTTTGATTCCGTTTATGTGTTTGATGATGTTTATTGATTTTCGTATGTTGAACCATCCCTGCATCTCTGGTATGAATCCAACTTGGTCATGATGGATGATCTTCTTGATGTGGGTCTGTAATGCAATTTGCCAGTATCCTGTTTAGAATTTTGGCATCTGTGTTCATGAGGAAGATGGGTCTATAATTCTCCTTTTTAGTTGGATCTTTGCCTGGTTTTGGTAATAGAGTGATGCTGGCTTCATAGAAGGAATTTGGGAGAATTCCCTCTGATTGTATACTTCTAAACAGTTACAGTAATAATGGTTATAGGTCTTTTTGACATGTTTTATAGAATTCTGCTGTGAAACCATCTGGGCCTGGGCTTTTTTTAGTTGGGAGGCTTCTTACTACATCTTCTATTTCTTCATATGTTATGGGTCTGTTTAAGCTGCTGATCTCTTCTTGGCTGAGCTTTGGTGATTCCCAGGATTTCAGATATTCAACAATGGAGAGAAATGATATTAAGCTGATGTCTACCTAGAGAAAGTTCCTTTAAAGGAGTAGGTTATGCCCTGAGGGATAAGGTTTTAAAGAACAGAAGTATAATCCAGATAGAGGAAAATAATAAGATAAGGAAGGTTTAAAAGCCTGAGCCAGGCACTGGGGAGGTGCCTCAGAGTAGAAAAAGCCAGGAGTGGCCAACATCTAACATCGTCCTCTGGCCTCTGAGAGTACACATGTATGAGCATGCGCCTGCACATGTGCACATACACCACACACATATACACACGTACATACATATATACATACGAAGGATAGTCCAGCTTAAGAGGATATGAACAGTGGGGCTGTTTCCAATACATGATAATTCATCCAATAAACTTGCATTGGGTTTTCACTGAGAACAAGGCTCAGTCTTAACTCCTCAGTGTAAAGCAGTGTTTAGTTCTATTTGTGTGTATGTGTGTGGGGAGGTGTGTGTGTGTGTGTGTGTGTGTGATGTTTGTGGTAGTACACACATGCTACGGTACATGTATGGGGGTCACAGGACATCTTTCAAGTGTCCATCCTCACTTTCCACCTTGTTTGAGACAGGGTCCCTCCACCTCTCTCCAGGCTAGCCTCCAAGCTCCTGGAGATTCTCCTGCTCCCTGCTACTATCCCTTCACAGGGATCTTCTGGGATTACAGCTTCTTGTTTTACATTTTAAGTGGGTTCTTGTATTCAGACTTAGATCATCAGGCTAGGCAAGCACTTTTACCCACTGAGCCATCCAGCCAGCCTGAGTTCTTTTAGTTTTTTTAGAACTTTGCACTTGTGAAGCCAGCACTCTGATGGGAAAAGGTCATTAATTTTAAAAACCACATAATCTAAAGGCAGGTGGTGGGAAGTGTACCCAGCCACACTGGTCTCCTGCCTCCCTTGGAGCTCCCTTCCGTGAACTGGCCTCGGGGTTATGTGCTTGCTGTTTGCTGTGCCTGGATGCTTATTTTCAAGATGTTCCTGGCTTGCTTTCTTCAGTTTAAGAGCTCCGTTTAAATTGGCCCCCATCAGGGAAGCCCTCTGAATTACACCAGCCGCCACCACTCTTCCTTAATACATCCTGTCCCCCTTTCCCAGCTTTGATTCTTCATCATAGAAGCTATTATTATCTGGCTTGCTTTTTAATTTGCCTGCCACTTGTTTCTCTCCCCAGTGGAAAGTAAACACCTTGAAGAAAGGGTTTTGCCTATTTGCTTCACTGCCGTACTCACAGCAACAGGGCAGTACCGAACACATTCAAGAAATATTTGTGCTATGAGGAAATAAGATGAAAAACAACAGGGGTTAAGGTGGTTAAGCAAATTATATGTTGCTGCTTTACATGGGGACTAAAAAGTCCTCTTTAAAGAGGGAACATTTGAACATATCATGGGTAAAACTTAGGAGCAAGCCCCACAGTCACCCAAGGAGAGAGCTTGCCAGGAGGAGCAGGGCAGAGACAGGAGGCATCTGGGGCTGGTGCGGGATCAGCAGAGGTAGAGAGTGGCCGCAAACATCATCCAAAGAATGTTAACCATGGATCTGGGTTCAGGCTGAGATGGGAAGCTATGGAGTGGTAATGGTGTATTTGGTTGATGGTGGCTTTGTTTGGTTTGCTTTGGTTCTTAAAAGAGAAGTGACACAATCTAGCTTACGTTTATAAGACATCATCAGACTTGGATATGAAGAATGCACTGCAAGGAAGCAGGCACACAAGCAGGGAGGAAAGGAGCCCAGGAAGTGCGATTGGGGTGTGAGCAGAAGACTCAGCTTTTGAAGGTCGAGCTGATGGGATTTACTAATGGAGTAATTGACTAGAGTAAGAGAGGGATGTCAAGAAATTCAAAGATTTAAACCAGAGCAGCCACATGCTGGAGTTTCCCTCAATGGTGATGAAGAGGACTAGAAACAGAACAGATTCATAAGGTGATAAGAGATAGGAACTAGGGGCTGGAGAGATGGCTTAGCTGTTAAGAGCGCCAACTGCTCTTGCAGAGGACCAGGACCCACATGGTGGCTGAGAACCATCTGTAACTACAATTCCAGGAGAACTCCAGTTCCAGGGGAATCCAGCACCCTCTTCTGACCTCTGCGGCATTGCAGAACACAGGTGCACAGACCTGCATGCAGACAGTATATTCATTCATGTAAAAAATAAATAAGATTTTAAAAAAAAGAGATAGGAACTATGAATTAGTTTTGTAGATGGTAGATTTGAAGGTGGCCATGGGACATCATAAGGGAAAACATTGAGTTGCCCATGGGAACTTTACTTTGAGTCCTGAGAGGAAGTTCCAAGTAGAACAATGAATCTGACCTCATTGGTATGCAGATGAATTTTTAAATCATAGAAGTAGATGAGCTCACCAATCAGAATGAAACCGACTAACATTTTCATAATTCTTCACCATTTACCAAGCACACATAAACTGGAAAATCATGGGAGTTAAGATTTTTAAGAATGTCAGTTGGAGGACTGGAGAGATGGCTTAGTGGTTAAGAATATGGACTGCTCTTGCATAGGACCCAAGTTCAATTTCCAGCACTCACATGGCTGCTAACCACCATCCATAACTCCAGGTCCAGGGAAATTTGATGTTCTCTTCTGACCTCCACAGACATTGTACATATGGGTGCACTTACGTATATGGAGGCAATATACACATAGACATAAAAATTAAAATTAAAAAAAAATCTAGCCAGGTGTGGTGCCACATGCCTTCAATCCCAGCACTTGGGAGGCAGAGGCAGGCAGATCTTTATGAGTTCAAGGCCACCCTGGTCTACATAGAAAGTTCCAGGCCAGCTGGAGCTACAGGGAGACCCTGTCTCAAAAAGACCAAAAGAAAAAATCTAAGTTGGGCCTGAAAAAGAAAGTGAATGAATACTAGAAATGAAGATGAGGCAATTCCGACTCCATATTTTGGAGGATACAGTTGTTCAGGATGATTCCAGCACTTCGCTGTAGATATGCAAAGATCAGGCCATCAAGGATGTTGGCATCTCTCATTTTGACATTGTGGAGAGCTGGCAACTGCCGTGGTGAACTCTGAATGACCTTTGATATTTCAGCAAGTTCTTGGCATGCATGGGTTAATACTGTGCAAGCAGATGTGATATGTACTATTTTGCAGTAGGAATTGTTTTAAGGGAACGTCCCTGAAAGACAAGGCAATAATCCTTGAGATTGTCCTGGGAAAGTAAACAAAGCATGACCGTACCTTCACCCCATGTGAAATTTGCAGAAGAGTCCTTTTTTTACTTGCTTGTATAAATGCCTTGAGAAATAAACATCAGGGCTCCAGTATTCACTGGTTGCCTTTCTCAGCCCTATCCCTTTGGGGTGTGTGTGTGTGTGTGTGTGTATTCTTTCTTAATTCCCACTCCCCCACTCAGGTTTCGCGGCTGGCTCCGTCATGGCATGATGAGATTCTGTAGCATTGTGGACACTGCTCATCCAGATGATGCTGAGGGGTAAATGCTTAGCAAGGTCCACCAGGAGGTAGCCTTCAAAACTAAGTTCAAATGTCACTTCACAACAGTTGTTCCCATCTCATCGCAGATTCCATGGCACGTCCAGGATTGCCTGTCCATGTCTTTGTATCACAGTTGGTTCCTGAAATAACTAAGCCACTATGTTCCTTGAAGAGAGGGGTTTCTGGCTGGACATGGTGATGCATTGCCTGTGATCCTAGAACTTGGGAGGTGGAGCCAAAAGGGTGAGGACCTAAAGGTCATTTTCAACTACACAACTAGTTTGAGGCCAACCTGGGCTGCCTGAGATTCTGTCTCAAAAAAAGCCTATATAATATAATTAATATAATATAATATGTAATAAAAAGAGAGGCTATCTGTCCTCAGTACCTTGGGCAGTGCCTGCTATGCATTGGGCCCTTGATAGATGTGGGTAGAATATGGAAACGTGAAGAATAACATAAGTGAGATCCTTACTGGAGCTGTTTATGTAGTTTGTGCTAAAGCAAATCACTGTGGTTTGCAGCCCAAAAGCAGGATAGACAGCACTAAAATATTTTTGAGGCATATTTCAACCGCATCTTGATCTCAGATGAAACCTGTTCTTTGCACAGTGTTTTCTAGGTCACCTGGCCACCCATTTCAAATGTCACCACGGTGAGAGATCTGATGACCTCATTATATTCCCAAGCCATTTGGGGATGAAATGGAGCATTAAAATCTCCTCTCCAGGTTGTTTTCTTTTGTAAGGATGGAACTAGGCATTTATTATAAAAATAAGAAGACCAAATAAGAATATAAAAGAAGATAAACTTGAAATGGATAGGAACTGCCTAATCCAGTGCATGTTTAATGTAATTTAATAAATATTTGTTGAGCATTCATTTTGGATCAAGCATTATGTTTAATACTAAAAATACCATAATGATCAAGTGCCCTTCTTCCTGATGATGCTTACATTCTAGTAAATGTAATAAAAAAAAATAACCAGCTCTTGTATGCTTTCTCACTGTATGCCAGACCCTATGTTCAGGGCTATACATACAATGGGTCATTTAGTCCTTGTGATGACCTTACAGCTAAGCATGCAGTTATTACTTTCTGTTTTATAAATGGGAATACTGACAGACAATGCATTTGTATAAATATCCCAAAGTTATCTAGCCTGAAATCCGTGAGGCCAGTACCAGAGTTATTCATGTCATCTAGATCTGAAACTCATGCTCCAAACACACACACACACACACACACACACACTCACACACACACACACTCACACACACACACACACACACACACACACATTGAGAGAAAGAATATTGCAATTTTAGAAAGTAACTTAAAGCTGCTGAAATTTCTATGAGAAACAAATGCTCATGAAGTTAGCAGATTTCATAGGACCTAAGAAATAAAAGGTTTCCAACTAATCAACTAAACATAAGAATAAACCAAAGAAGAAGCGAGCAACCAAATTCCAAGTCAGCTGTGAAAATATATGCTCCATGTTGAGCATTTTAAATTGTGTCTGGGGTAAAACTTCCAACTTCCCAAATAGAACTCATTAAATAAATAATTTAGTATTAAAGTCCTTGAGTAGCTTTTGTGTCACCCGAGTCCAGTACAACTGAGCACTATGTAAATGGATAGATTTCCAGTGAGCACAGTGTTCTTCAGAACTTGTTTGCACCGTGGGAGTCTGGAAAGCATTTTTCTTGGAGTCATCCTGTGAGAGATTCACTGCCTGTCAGTGCCATGGAGGTTTTCTTTGAGATTTGCTGGTCTTGAAAGCCTTATATTTCTCTTATTACCTCTGTTCTGGGTGCTAGTCAATAAGTTCAGATCTTTCTCATGAAGAGTGTTCAGGTCTGGCATCTTAAAGCTCTTGAAGGTAGAACCATTCTATATTCTAAGGGACAGTTTTCTGTATTAGCATCCATGGATATATGGCAAACTCATGAAATTCTTGAGCTCTAGAATGATGATCTTCCTGAGACCCTCTCCCCCTGTAACTCATTTATAACCTCTTGTACCTGAGTTTCCTTGACTATAAAATGAGAGTAGCATTAATTCTACCTTTAGGGTTATTTCAATAACCATCACATGTAGGATACTTAGTGCAGTGATTGGACAGATTTTATCTATTATTGTGTTTAGTAATTTGTGACATGCACAATTTCCAACTGGGATCAAGCAATTTTAAAAGCAGCAAGTCAGATTTGGCTATATGTTTTCCAAGTGACTTTAGATAATTTGTTTTTAGCAAAGAAAATCTGTAAAGATGGTAAAATTAGTTTAGGATGCAGTGGCTTTTGGGTTATAGCATTTCTATGTAAATTACATCTGCCGTGTTCCCTAGGGAAGTCATTTCTCTCTTGATGCCAAAGTAGAGCCCTTTAGACATCATTTGCTGAATTTGGAAAACATAGAAAATAACTTATGCCTATCAATTTTCATACCCATTTGAGAATCCCTTTATTCAGTAGACTATTGACTTCTACCTGTGGACAGGATTGATACCATTACTTGTTGCCACCACAGGCTCTTAAGAAGATCTTCAGGGCTCTCTTATCACTCATGTGAAAGTTCACTGGTGGGTACATCATAAAATGTCAGTTTTGCAGTGATGTTTGTAGCCTTTTCTTTTTTTTTTAATTTTTTTTTAACTTTATTTCTGTATGTGTATGAATGTACTGTCTGCATGCAAATCTGTGCACCCGTGTCGTGCAATGCCGCGGAGGTCAGAAGAGGGTGTCGGATTCCCCTGGAACTGGAGTTCTCCTGGAATCGGAGTTTCAGATGGTTCTCGGCCGCCATGTGGGTGCTGGGGATCAAACCTGGGTCCTCTGCAAGAGCGGTCGGCGCTCTTAACCGCTAGGCCATCTCTCCAGCCCGTTTGTAGCCTTTTCATTCAGTCAGATGTCTCTAAACTTTGTGACCCATGATTGTCTTTGCAGGTCCTGTGAATCCTGTGGATTTCTTAGAATACTGCTCTTAAATGCATAAAATAAAATCATAGAAACACATAAGAAATTAGATTGATAGCTAGACAACCAATTTTTTTTGTTCTTTCTTCATTGAATTTTTATATAATAGCTCTTAATCAAATTTAACCCTCCCATCTTTGAGCCCCCACAGCCTCCCAGCTGGACTGCATGCATACTTAAGTCCTGTATGGTCAAGCATTTTTATTCAGATGTAACTTTGATGCAAGTTCATCCACTGGAGTCTAATAAACTAGAGAGATAGATAGATAGATGATAGATAGATAGATAGATAGATAGATAGATAGATAGATAGATAGATAAGATCTTCTCTCCCTTATCCAGCAGTAATCAGTCAACAACATTCTCAGCCCAAGGCTGGGCACACCACCCATTTCCCTTGCTCCGTGTTGGGCCCTTCTTTGTCTGAGTGAGTCAGCATAGGTCTTGTGCACAATGCCGCCATTGCCACAAGTTCACATGAGCAAGCTCCCAGTGGCCTGAAATCCTCAGTTTCCCTACGTGCAAGGACCAACCCAGGCTCTTACAGTCTTCCACCCCTTCTTCTGCAATGGTCCGTGAGCCATAGGTGGGTGAGGTTTAATATAGGAGTCGTATCCTGGGACACACTCTCTGCAGTCTCTTATTCTCTTAAACTTCTGTGTCTGTCGCATTCTGTTGTATAAAGAAGCTTCACTGGTGAGAGTCGAGGGGTGCACTAGTGTTCTCTCTACCCGCTGTTCCTGTGTTCCATGAGCCTTAGGCATAGAGAGGTTCTACTGCAGATGTGTCACCTAGGGCTGAGCATCTCTCAGATATATATTCTCTGTACAACCAGTTGTGGAACTTTGTTATACCTTCCATCTGTTGCAGAAAGAGAATTCTTTGCTTAGTGATATATGGTACACTTGTCTGTAAATATAAGGATCCATATTTAGCATATGCTAAGAAATACCGTTGCTCTAGAGTTATGACAGAGATATTGTTTTCTCTAGGCTCTGTGACCTCTCCATCCATCTATATGTGGCTATAATTGCAGTGCCACACATGAGTTCCCTTCCATTGACAGGGATTTAAGTCCAATTAGATAGCTGTTTATTATGCCCAGATAACAGTGCCCCTACTGCACCAACAGAGGTAATTTGCTGGGCCAGTCATTGTAGTTATTAGTCTTCAAGCTGGGTTGGACCATTGGTTGACTTTCTCCCTTAGAACCTTGATTAGTGCCCTCTAGACCTATGAGAGCTAGTCTTCAGCAAAAAGTCTTCCAGGCCACCTCCAGCTTCAGGTCCATTGCTCCAAGTCCTGTGTCCAAAGTAAGTCCCGTCTTCAGCAGTAGGGACTTACCTTCAAGTTCTGGGAGATAACCGAGGACTCTGACAATAGCCTGTGTTATATGGGAGTTTCTTGGACTACTCAATGGGAAGTCTCTCCTGTCTGGGACTGTGCTCCTTACCATATAGGCCCCAGGTGTACAGATGCACTATGTTCAGACACAATATGTGTGTTTCTCAGGAGATTCCTGAGCCGACACATTTCCCTCTGGCTTCCCAGGCCATTCATCTGTCCTTTTGTTCTTCCCTCCCCCCAACCCCACCCACCCTCCCTCCTCTATCTCCAGGCCAACCACAGCCATTTTTTTAAAAACACAAATTTGTGACATAGTAACATTTGTGATTATTTACTAAATTACCATATACTAAAACAGAGTATATCTAATAAACACTTAAATTGTATACTGATTAGTACAAAGATTACATTATCTGTGAAAGGGAAAATGTAAAACTAAATCGGATTATTATAGACAATGAAGTCAGAAGTTCTGCTTTATACTTCCTGTTATCTGAAGCAGACTTTTGTAATTGAAGGAAATGCTATGCTCCATTACAAATAACTGAGAACAAAGATGGAATTTTTTGTCATCCAAGTTCAAAGACAATCCCTGATCTTTATTTGGAAACATGGGTAAAGACAGACCTTGATGAAAGGGACAAAATGCTATTTGTGAAGAATATGTGAAAACATATTTCCAAACATTGTTATTAATAGCTATTGTTTTATCTATATTTCATTGTCTTTAGTTTATTTTTGCAAAAAATAAGAAGTATTATAAAATAAAAATGTACTATATCCAAGTTAGAGAAAAATAAAACAAAAGAGAAGAATAATTTCTAACACACCACCAAACACCTTCCTGCTAACATTTTGATGTATTTCCTTACAACTACTTTGTAATTTCAATGACCATACTGTGAATATAATATATCTTCTTTAAACATTGTGTCACCAGCTGGGAAGATGGTTTAGGTGTTAAGAGCACTTGCTGCTCTTCCAGAGCACTCAAATTCAGTTCACAACTCTCTTGTCTATAACTCTATTTCCAGAAGCACACCACTTCAGTCCCCAAGACAAGAAAGAAAGAAAGAAAGAAAGAAAGAAAGAAAGAAAGAAAGAAAGAAAGAAAGAAAGAGAGAGAGAGAGAAAAGTGAAAAGGAGGGAGGGGAGGGAGAAAGGGAAGGAGGAAGAGTGACATCAGTGCAGAGTAGTCCTATGTATTTCACATTTATTTTCTCTCAATATTAACATCTCACTTATATAATACATTTTATGCCCAGTGAATTGATTTGGTATAGCATCAGGTAGTATTCATACTTTCTTCCATAGGTTTCTTTTTGTACTGTATGTTAACTCCCATACATGTTTAGAAGTTCACATTTTTCCCTTTAATTTTACTCTAAAATATGAATATATACCATCCACCCATATACATTAATTACCATGTCTGAAAGTAAGTGGTAAGTTAATTCTAAGGCTCATTAAGATATTCACATTATAACTTCACAGTTGCTTTCAGATAGAAAGAAATATAACAATAATGTTGCTCAGCTTGCCTTTCAATTGGGGTATTTGGTACTAGCAAACCCCCACAAATGAGGAAAATCATTCCCCATTTGGTTTTTTTGGTGGGGGGACTGTCTTACTTCATTTAACATAATGGCTTTGGGTTCCATCCACTTACCTGCAAAGCTCATGATGTCATCTTTCTTTACCACTGCATAAAACTCCATTCTGTAGATGGAGCACATTTTTGTTATACACTCATCAGTTGAGGGGCATGTGGGTTGGTTCCAGCTCTTTGCTATTGTGAAGAAAGCTGCAATAAACATAGATGTACATGTATCTCTACAGTAGGATGAGTCTTGTGGGCATATACCCAGGAGCGGTATGGCTGAGTCAGGGGGTAGGTTCATTTTGAACCATTTAAGTGTTCTTCACACTACTTTCCACAGTGGTTATACAAGTTTACATTCCCACCAGCAGTAGATGAGTGTTCCCCTTTCCCCACAACCTCTCCAGCATTTGGTGACTTTTGTTTTCTTGATCTTAGCCAGTCTTATCAGAGTGAGATGATATCTTAGAATTGTTTAATTTGCATTTCCTTAATTAGTATTGATGTTGAACACTTTTTAAGATGTTTCTCAGCCATCTTTACTTCCTTACTTGTGAAGTCTCTGTCCAGTTCTTTACTTCATCTTTTGAGTGAGTCATTTGTTTTCTTACTTCTTTGGTTTTTTAGTAGTTTATATATTCTGGATGCGAATGCTCTGTCACATGTATCACTGGTGAAGGTTACCTCCCACACTGTAGGTTTTGCCTTCATTTTCTTGATTCTTTCTTTTTCTGTTCAGAAGCATTTGAGTTTGATGAGGTTCCACTTGTCAGCTGTTGACCTTATTTCTTGTATGGCTGATGTTTGATTTAGAAAGTTCTTTTCCTTCTCCTATGTCTTGTAGATTGCTACTCACTTTTTCTTCTATCACCTTCAGAGTGTAGGGTTTCATATTGAGGTCTTTGATCCACTTGGAGTTGATTTTTGTACAGGGTGAGAGATAGGGGTTTAATTTTGTTCTTCTATATATGGTGATCCAGTTTTACCAGCACCATTTGCTGAAGATGCTATCTTTCCTCCAATGAGCTTTATTGGCCCCTTTATCAAATATGAGGTGGCTGAAATGATATGAGCTCAAGTTTGGATCTTCAATTTTATCCCATTGATCAACAGGTCTGTTTTTGTGCCAGTACCAGGCTGTCTTATGACTATAGCCATGTAATATAGCTTGAAGTCCAGTAAAGTGATCCCCCTGTATTGCATTTTTCCCTCAGGGTTGCTTTGGCTATTTGGGATCTTTTGTTTTTCCATATGAATTTAAGGATTGTTTTTCCAAGGCTGTGAAGAAACTCATGGGGACTTTAATTGGGATTGCATTGAATCTGTATATTAATTTGAGTAGAATGGGCATATTTACTATATAACTTTTCCCATTCCATAAGCATGAGAGAACTTTCCATCTTTTGATGTTCACTTCAATCTCCTTCTACAGGGGTTTAAAATTTTTGTTGTAGAGATCTTTGGTATGTTTGGTTAGGTTTCTTCCCAGGTATTTTTTCTTAAGGCTATTGTAAGTGGGAAGGTCTCCTTATATTACTTCTCCAGTCACATGTTGTTGGTGTAAAGAAAGGCTACTGATTTTTCTAGGTTAATGTTGTATCCAGCTACTTTACTGAAACTCTCAATTGTTTCTAGGAGTTTTCTGGTGGAGATTTTAGCAGCCCTTGGGTAAACTATCATGTCATCTGCAAACAGGGATAATATGATTTCCTCTTTCCAATTAGTACTCCTTTAATTTCCCTTTCTTGCCTTATTGCCCGAGCAAGCATTTCAAGCACTATATTGAAGAGGAGTGGCCATACAGGGCAGCCTTTCTGAGTTCCCATATTTAAGGGGAATGTGTCTAAATTTTCTCCATTTAGGATGATGTTGGCTGTGGGTTTGTTGTATATGGGTTTGATTATATTTAGAAATGTTCCCTTCAGTCCAACTACTTCTAGAATTTTAAACATGAGCTGGACCTTGTCAAAGGCATCAATTGAGATGATTCTGTGATTTTTGTATTTCAGTCCATTTATGTGTTTTATATTTATTGATTTACATATGTTGAACCATCCCTGAATCTCTGGTATGAATCCAACTTGATGATGATGGATGATCCTTTTGATGTGGGTCTCTATGGAATTTGCAAGTATTTTGTTGAGAATTTTTGCATCTGTGTTCATTAATGAGATGGGTCTATAGTTTTCTCTTTTCTTCTTTTTTTCTTTTTTTTCATTTTTTAACAATAAGTAATAATTTATGAGTACAAGCATCCTTCATGTAAAACCAATTTGCAAGCAGTTGTGCCCAAACCCACACAGCCCATGGGTCCCACGATCCACTTGGGGGGGGGGTCTTGTATGTTCAATCAAGTTGATCAGATGAGTGTCCAGACTGTATTGCTGTAGTCTCGTCATTCACCCCAGTTGCAGCCCTTACATTCTATCATGCCCCCTCTTCCACAGATTGTTCCCTAGGCTTAGAACAGGGGCACAGGTGGATGAGAAGCAAAACAGTCTACTTTCTCTGGAGCTGTTATCTTGGACTCTGGTCAATTCTGGCTGTTTCCTTTCATGGGCTGACAGTTTGTCCATAAATAACCTTTCAATCCTACTAATGAAGCACAAGTAATTAGATATATAGGTATTTAAATAGTACTAATTGTTATGGTAGGTTACTTTGGTATAGACACAAATGTTTGGATGGTATGTTAATCCATGAATTTTTTTTTCTGTAAAATATGACAGGGTCTTATTGTGGCTTATAACATCTCCTAACCACTGGAGGATGCAAGCTTGTGGCATCAGCCATGGGTTATTCCTCCAAGAAGAGAGCTAATAGCCAATTAGATTTGGGATATATAGGCATGTAGCTGCCACTGCTGTACAGTATTTCCAGGCAGGTGAGGTGTATTTGGTGCTGACAGAGGAGTCTTGCTTGACTCAGGGAGACCTATATTTGCTTTATTGGTTTAGTGGCATTTGGAAACACTCTCTGGTATTCCAGAGACCAACTGTACACTTGCAAGTGCGGTCTCAATGCATCCTTCCCATGCTTCCATCAGGTCTTCAACAGCATGTCCTTATTGCCTCTCTTCTTGCAGGTATCCCAGTTTACAGGCAAGAAGCCTTTACCTTTTGTGGGGGCTTGGATCCCCTGGCCAACATCTCCTTGGTAGAATAATCCATTGCTGATATCAGAGCTCTCCTGTATTAATATATTTTGCTTAAGTGCATAGCTTAAGGAGACTTTAGTATTATATTTGGTTCTGAATAGAGAATAATCCTTTTCACAGTTCCTATGTCTATTAGTCAATTAAAGAAGGCAGTTTTACCGGTTTTATAAGAGATTACCTCTATAACAGTTGGCTCCAATTTACAGTTAGAGAACGACCTCATCATCATCATATTTCTCCTTGTTCTATGGGGGGGAGGTAAGAAAGTCTCTCATATTAAAACCTTTGCAGCACCTAGAAGGTAAGTTTCATTAGGACTCATTATAAATAGTTGTTACATGTAGGATCCACAGAGGGGTTCGATGTTTATGGCAATCTGAGGCTTTTCTTCCTTTGAATGTTCAGACGGGTCAGCCTTTCCGTTGCCACTTTTTGGTACATCCTACTCAATGCAAACCTGTATCTTTTCTTTCTCAGCCGTTAAGTTGGTGACGTTTTGTCCTGTTGGAACAAACAAATCTTTTCCCATAGTTAGTTTTAAGATTTGAATTGCAAGGGTTTGATGAAAAGGTTTCATGTCTTTCTGTATCCCCCCCCCTTTTTTTTTAGCGTATGAGTCTCCAGAAGATAGTTGTATTATACATGACTATAGGGTGGAGTCAAGGCATAGATTTCATCAAATTCACCCATGTTGTTTTGGGTGACTATATATGATTAACTTGGGAAGCAAACTTAATTTTTACGTTAAATCATCTTAAAGAGAATGCTACAAGGTGATACTGTACAACAGAGAAATTATAGAGAACATTTGTATGTGTCAATCCCAAAGTTCTTGCTCTACAGATTTTATGTAAAGCAAATGTGGGCAACAGCGAATTATATCTCCATTTAATTCAGATGCATTACCATTTTTATCAGATTCTGTAAACCAATGTTGTTTAATATACACGTGTTTACTTTTACTAAGTCCTAAAACACCATGTGTCCTGTAGACAGTGTCTAGGCGAAACTGGGTACTTGCTGAGCTCACGTCAATTAAATATGCCTTAATCGAATATACACCCGTGTCCCTCTCCCACCCATCCCCCCTTTCCAATTCACCATTTCAGTCCATTTTCTGATGCAGTCTTTCTGTTGTTCTTTTACTATGCCTCCCTCTCCATGAGAAATATTTATATCTGGGTTGTTGGTACTAGCATCCACATATGAGGGACACCATTTGTCGTTTGTTTTTCTGGGACTGTGTTACTTCACTTAACATAATGTCTTCCAGCTCCATCCATTTACCTGCAAATTTCATGATGTTGTCCCTCTTTACTGCTGCATAGTATTCCATTGTATACATGTACCACATTTTCTCTATCCACTCGTCAGTTGAAGGGCACCTGGGCTGGTTCCAGCTTTTTGCTATTGTGAACAGAGCTGCAATAAACATAGCTGTGCATGTATCTTTGCAGTAAGTTGTGTCTTGTGGGTATATACCCAGGAGTGGTATGACTGGGTCAAATGGAAGGCTCATTTTGAGTCTTCTAAGGGTTCTCCACACTGCTTTCCATAGTGGCTGTACAAGTTTACATTCCCACCAGCAATGGATGAGTGTTCCCCTTTCCCCACAACCTCTCCAGCACTTGGTATCATTCATGTTCCTGATCCTAGCCAGTCTTATTGGAGTAAGGTGATATCTCAGAGTGGTTTTAATTTGCATTTCCTTAATTATCAGAGATGTTGAACACTTCTTAAGATGTTTCTCGGCCATCTCTAACTCCTCCTCTGTGAAGTCTCTATTCAGATCTTTGCTCCATCTTTTGAATGATTCATTTGTTTTCTTTCTTCTTTGTTTTTTGAGTAGCTTGTATACTCTGGAAATTAATGCTTTGTCAGATGTATCTGCTGTGAAGGTTTCCTCCCACTCTGTGGGTCTTCTCCTCACTTCCTTTATTGCTTCCTTTGATGTACAGAAGCTTTTGAGTTTAATGAGGTCCCATTTGTCAATTGTCGATCTTATTTCTTGTGCAGCTGCTGTCTGATTTAGGAAGTCTTTTCCTACACCTATGTCTTGTAGTCTGCTGCCAAGCTTCTCTTCTATCACCTCCAGAGTTTGGGGTTTCACGTTGAGGTCTTTGGTCCATCTGGAGTTGACCTTTGTACAAGGTGAGAGGTAGGGGTTTAATTTCATTCTTCTACAAGTGGTGATCCAGTTTTGCCAGCACCACTTGCTGAAGATGCTGTCTTTCTTCCATTGTGTCTTCTTGGCCCCCTTGTCAAATATGAGGTGGCTGAAATTGTATGAGCTCAGGTTTGGATCTTCAGTTTTATTCCATTGGTCAACTGGTCTGTTTTTGTGCCAGTACCAGGCTGTCTTTATGACTATAGCCCTATAGTATAGTTTGATGTCTGGTATAGCGATCCCCCCTGTATTGCTCTTTTCACTCAGGGTTGCTTTGGCTATTCGGGGTCTTTTGTTTTTCCAAATGAAATTGAGGATTTTTTTTTCCAGGCCTGTGAAGAAACTCTTGGGGATTCTGATTGGGATCGCATTAAATCTGTACACTAGTTTGGGTAGGATGGACATTTTTACTATATTTATTTTCCCAATCCATGAGCATGGGAGGTTTGTCCATCTTCTGATGTCTTCCTCAATTTCCTTTTTCAGGGGTTTAAAATTTTTGTTGTAGAGATCCTTGGTGTCTTTGGTTAGGTTTGTTCCTAGGTATTTTATTGTTTTTGAGGCTATTGTGAGTGGGAAGGTCTCCTTGTAGTCCTTCTTCAATTGCTTGTTGTTGGTGTACAGAAAGGCTACTGATTTTTCTAGGTTTATTTTGTATCCTGCCACTTTACCAAAGCTCTTAATCGTTTCTAGGAGTTTTCTGGTGGAGTTCTTAGCATCCCTTAGGTAGACAATCATATCATCAGCAAAAAGGGATAGCTTGACTTCCTCTTTTCCAATTAGAACTCCTTTAATTTCCTTTTCTTGCCTTATTGCCCTAGCTAGGGTTTCTAGCACTATATTGAAGAGGAGTGGTGACAGGGGGCAGCCTTGCCGAGTTCCTACCTTTAAGGGGAATGCTTCTGTCATTTCCCCATTTAGGATGATATTGGCTGTGGGTTTTCTGTATATGGCTTTGATTACATTGAGGAATGATCCCTCCAGACCAATTCCCTCCAGGACTTTAAACATGAAAGGGTGCTGGATTTTGTCAAAGGCTTTCTCCGCATC
The DNA here is from genome assembly GCA_009823505.1 of Rhizomys pruinosus. Taxonomy (NCBI): domain Eukaryota; kingdom Metazoa; phylum Chordata; class Mammalia; order Rodentia; family Spalacidae; genus Rhizomys; species Rhizomys pruinosus. Next base: position 302,522 of record VZQC01014416.1, read on the forward strand.
AATTGAGATGATGGCGTGGTTTTTGTCCTTCAGTCCATTGATATGTTTGATGATGTTTATTGATTTTCGTATGTTGAACCATCCCTGCATGTCTGGTATGAATCCAACTTGGTCATGGTGGATGATTTTCTTGATGTGAGTCTGTATGCGATTTGCCAGAATCCTGTTTAGAATTTTGGCATCTGTGTTCATTAGGGAGATGGGTCTATAGTTCTCCTTTTTGGTTGTATCTTTCCCTGGTTTTGGTAGTAGCGTAATGCTGGCTTCATAGAAGGAATTTGGGAGAAGTCCCTCCATTTGTATCCTTCTAAACAATTTAAGTAGTAATGGTTGTAAGTCTTTACGAAATATTTTATAGAATTCTGCCGTGAATCCATCCGGGCCTGGGCATTTTTTGGTTGGGAGGCTACTTATTACATCTTCGATTTCTTCCTGTACTATTGGTCTGTTTAGGCTGTCGATCTCTTCTTGGTTGAGCTTTGGTGATTCCCAGGATTTCAGATATTCATCCATTTCTTCTAGGTTTTCAAACTTAGTAGAATATAAGTTTTTGAAGTAGTCCCGTATGATTGTCTGGATCTTTTCATTGTCTGTTGTGATATTTCCCCTTTCATCACAGATTCTATTGATTTGGAGTTGTTCCCTCTTTCTTTTGGTTAACTGGGCTAGAGGTCTGTCTATCTTGTTTATTCTCTCAAAGAACCAACTTTTGGATTCATTGATTTTTTGTATGGTTTTCTTTGTTTCTATTTCATTGATCTCTGCTCTGATTTTTGTTATTTCTTCTTGTCTGCTCCGTTTAGGGTTCATTTGTTGTTGTCTCTCAAGTATTTTTAGCTGCAGTGTTAGATCATTCACTTGTGCTCTTTCTGTTTTTTTAATGTGGGCACTTAGAGCTATAAACTTCCCTCTTAGGATTGCTTTAAGAGTGTCCCATAGATTTTGCTGTGTTGTTTTATCATTGTCATTCAGTTCCAGGAATGTTTTTATTTCTTTTTTTATTTCTTCCTTGACCCACTCATTATTCAGGAGAGTGTTGTTTAGTCTCCATGTGTTCCTGTAGGTTGTAGGGTTTATTCTGGTGTTGATATTGAGTTTTATTGCACTGTGGTCTGATAGAATGCATGAGATTATTTCAATCTTTTTATATTTGTTGAGTTTTTCCCTGTGTCCCAGTATATGGTCTATTTTGGAGAATGTTCCATGAGGTGCTGAGTAGAAAGTGTATTCTCTGGTGTTTGGGTGAAATATTCGGTAGATGTCTGTGAGGTCCATTTGGTGTATTGTGTCATTTAGTTCAGATGTCTCTCTGTTTATCCTTTGTCCTGTTGATCTGTCTAGAGGACTTAATGGGGTATTGAAGTCCCCTAGTATTAGTGTGCTGGGGTTAATCTGTGCCTTGAGATCCTGAAGAATTGTCTTTATAAAGTTTGGTGCACTGATGTTTGGTGCATATATATTTATGATTGTGAAATCTTCATCGTCAATTGTTCCTTTAATAAGGATGTAATGGCCCTCTTTGTCTCTTTTGATTTCTTTTGCTTTGAAGTCTATTTTGTCTGATATTAGAATAGCCACACCCGCTTTCTTTTTGGTACCATTTGCTTGGAATACTTTCTTCCAACCCTTCACCTTAAGTTGGTGCCTATCCTTGAAATTGAGATGGGTTTCTTGTAGACAGCATATAGATGGGTTTTGTTTCCTAATCCATTCTCCCAGTCTATGCCTTTTGATTGGGGAGTTTAGCCCATTAATATTTAAGGTTACAATTGAAAGATGGATGTTGCTTCCTTTCACTTTATTATCCATTTGGACTTCTAGCCTTTGATTTTGCTCCTATGGTTATGTTTTTGTTAGTTTCTTTTCCTAGGTGTTTGAGGATTGTTGCTCCTCTCTTCTGCCCTTTGAATTGCTTCAAGTATTTTATGAAGAGTTGGTTTTCCAGACATGTATTCCATCATCTTGTTTATGTCATGGAAGATTTTTCTCTCTCCTTCAAGTATAGTCGACATTTTTGCTGGGTAAAGTATTCTGGGTTGGCATCCATAGTCCCTTAACACAGGGAATGCTTTGCTCCATGTTCTTCTTGCTTTCATGGTTTGAGGCGAGAAGTCAGTTGTAATTCTGATGGGTTTCCCTTTGTATGTGACTTGTTTTTCTTTTGTGGCCCTCAGAATTTTGTCTTTGTTTTGGGCATCTAGCATTTTAACTATGATATGGCGTGGGGTGTTTCTTTTCTGATCTTGTCTATTTGGGGTCCTATGTGCTTCTTGTATTTGTATGGGTTTGTCTATTTTTAGTTTGGAGAAATTTTCATCTATTATTCTGTTGAAGATCTGATCAATACTATTCTCTTGAGATTCTTCTCCTTCCTCTATTCCTATGATGTGGAGGTTTGATCTTTTCATAGTGTCCCATATTTCCTGGTTGTTCCACTTTTGTGTATTTTTAAATTCTTCATAATCTTTATTTGAGCTCTTTAGTTGCTCTGTGTCATCTTCCAGATCTGTAATTCTTTGTTCTGCTTCCTCCATTCTACTTCTGAGGCTTTTTCCTTTCCTTTCTTCTTGATTGGATGAGTGTTCTAATTCCTTTTTCATTTCATCCTGTGTAGTATTTCATTTCATCTTTAGTATTTCCATTTCCTTTTTGAGCTTCTCAATCTCTTCTTGGTGCTCCTTATTTCATTGGTTGGCTTCTTTTTTTCAGTGTTTCTACTTCCTTTTGGAGTTCGTTTTTTTCTCCCTCTAGTTCTTTCTGGAGTTTGTCAATCTGTTCCTTTAGTTCTTTCCAAAGTTTGTCATAGTATCCCTCTGGGTCCTTTCAGAGTTTTTCATTCTCTCTCTTTAGTTATCTGAAGTCATGTTGTATAGTCCACAACTTCTGATCGAATAATTAAGTTTTATTATCTTACATAGTTACACAAACTATTTGAAATTCTTCTGCATCAGAGATTTGTCACAAGCCTCCATTGGTGAATGAGAAAACTAAAGCTTACAGAAAATAAGGTATTATCCCAGGCTGCATAGCAGTCTATGCTTTTCACTACTTTCACTTATATCTCATCATTCCATAAGTCAACTTCTCTGTGCTTTGCCCAGTGAGCATTTCGCAAGCTAATGGGGGGCCCAGGCTGCATAGCAGTCTATGCTTTTCACTACTTTCACTTATCATATCTCATCATTCCATAAGTCAACTTCTCTGTGCTTTGCCCAGTGAGCATTTCGCAAGCTAATGGGGGGCAGAGGAATGGGAGCTACTCAGCAATAACTACTACATTGAACCATTTTATGAGATAGGTCCTTCTGCAAATAACATCCTTATATTTGCAAGTACCAGGACCCTTCTGATGCTATAGCAAGCATTTCCAAAAAACACTGGAAGCTACCGGATTTTGAAGAAAGATGAGATGATCAATGAGGACAGAACTTACTATTACTTTAAGAAATGTTTCAGTATTCTGCTTTACTCAATTTATTTCTGAAAAACCTACCCCTGCATATGTTTAAACACTAGTCCAGGCACCAGACATAGCACAGTAAATAAAGTGATTCATGAATATTTTAGCAGAAGAGATAGAGGAAAAAAATCTTTCTTCAAAGAACAAAAATAAAATAGAATAAAGGAACAAAATTCTATAGAAAAGCCCCTTTGAGGGCAGGACATTTCAAAAGAAATCTAAATGATACGTGGTAAGGGAAGACCAGGCAGGAAGAGCAGAGAAGTCAGGGGCCTTGATAGGTGCTGTACTTTATCAGATGAAGGAAGAGCAAGGGGCCGCAGCAGCTGAGGGGATAATGTGTAATGAGATATCTAAAGAGATAGAAAGTTTGGACAGTGTGGGCAAAGCTTCTGTATCTTTTCTTCTGAACATGATAGATAAGCATTTAGAAGAGGAATATGGTGACTATATTTGCATATCAAAAACATACTCTGCCCCCTTAGTTGGGAAAGAATAGAAACAAGGAAACCAGTTATGAAACTGTTAGAGCAATCCAAGGAAGAGGCAGTGAAGCTGGAGCCAGGGTAGCAGTAGTGGTCCTGAGAGATAGACAGCACTGGGTGGACTGGCAGATTTTGAAATCCTAAGGTAACAACTGGTGAGAGAAAATCAAAGATGACTCGTAAGTTTCTGTCCTGAATGCTGCTAACAATTACTGAGCTGGAGGAGGCTCAGAGATAAGCTTTTTGTATATGCAAAGTTTGAGTGACAGTGGACACTCTCGTGTTGAATAGGTAGTAGGGCCTGAGGTTTAGAGCACATTATACTTGGCCATATAGATTTGGAGAGAGGCATTGACACAGCTGATTCTGAAACACATGGAATTAGGTCTGAACATCTAGGGACAGAGAAAAGATGCCCCAAACAGGAGGGAGAAGAAAAGGCTAAAGTGAGCAGTCAGTGTGACCAAAGCTAGAGATACATTGTATTCCAGAAACCAAGTCAAGAAGCTGTTTAAGGGATATAGTGTAGGGACAAACACATGTCATGGTACAAAGAAGTGGAAGGGGACTCACATCATCAGTAGCCATGTGAGATTTCATTCACTCAGATACAGGATATCTTGCCTTTGAACGGTGGGTATTTTGATTCAGGAATTTGCAGTTTCCTTCCATAATGATCCAGGATGCATAGAGATAAAGAGATGAATATATTCCTGTAACCTTATATCTTATGGCCAGTGTAAACAGTGATACACAGATTAAAGACAGAAGCCTCATAGAAATGAAAATGAGCTCGAAGTTGTCTACCTGTCTCTTAGAAACCCCCACTATCTCTCAGCAATCAGCATGGAAACCATCTCTGAACCAGTGGCTACACTACAAGGAGGCATAGTTCATCCTATCAACAAATATTGAATCTTAAATCCATAGATAGGTAAAGAGTGTATCATCAAAAGCAAACTACCATGAAGTTGTTGCTCACATTGTAAACTAAAATATGCCCAACATAAGTAAAATATATGATTGCATGTCTTAAAAAATGTGTTCTATTCTAATGATTAGAAAAGTTGGAAGTAATAGTACTTCATGCAGAGATACAGTAGGACATTGTTTATTATGGAGCAGTATTTGAAATGGAATATCCATTCAATTAGATTAAATAACTAAAATACCAAAAAACTTTATTAAATGGAATTCAGGCTTTTATTTATTTTTTTATTTTATTTTTGTATGTGTATGAATGTACTGTCTGCATGTAGGTTTGTGCACCCATGTCGTGCAATGCCGTGGAGGTCAGAAAAGGGTGTCGGATTCCCTTGGAACTGGAGTTCTCCTAGAATTGGAGTTACAAACGGTTCTTAGCCGCCATGTGGGTGCTGGGGATCGAACCCAGGTCCTTGCAAGAGCAGTCGGTGCTCTTAACTGCTAGGCTATCTCTCCAGCTCTGTAATTCAGGCTTTTAAATGTGACCACCGGGTTACCAAAGATTATAGCTTCTGTCACAATGAAACCATGCCTCACAATCCTCCTAGTACTTATCAGAGCACCAACATAGCAAAGCCTGAATAAATATGTATTATTTGTTGTTGGTCAGTTGATCACTTGGATGCATATTTGCTGTTTCCAGATTTGCCATAAAATTTCTCCTTAGGCAGAAATATTTTCTAAATCTAAATGGATTCATCCAACAAATATCACAGATCCTCTATAGTGATAGGCTCTAATACCAAAAGGAATTTTTAAAACAGAACAGAATTAGGAACTTTAGAGTTCCTACATGTTTAAAAAATGCTGGCCACCACATGCAAATCAAAACAATAATCATGAGAGCTAGGTACATAACTCAGTATGTAAATAATGTGGTTAGCATGCCCAAGGTTCTAGATTCAATCTTCTAAAACTGAGAGAGAGAGAGAGAGAAAAAAGAAAAAAAAAAAAAAAAAAAAAAAAAAAAAGAGAGAAAGAAAGAAAAGAAGAGAAGAAGCAGGCAAAGAATAGAGGAAGAAAGAAAACAAAGGAGAAGAATAAAGAGAAAGAAAAAGAGAGCGAGAAAGGGGAGAACGACAAAAAAGAAAGAGAAATAAGAAAAGAAGAACAGAAAGAAAGAGAGAGAAAGGAGGAATGAAGAGAAAGAAAGAGGAATGAAGAGATAAGGAAGGAAGGAAGGAAGGAAGGAAAAGGAGATGAGAAGAAAGAAAGAAAGAAAGAAAGAAAGAAAGGAAAGAAAGACAAGAAAGAAGAAAGAAAGAAAAGAAAGAAAGAAAGACAAGAAGGAAAAGAAAAAGAAAGAGCAAAAGAAGAAAGAAAGAGAAAGAAGGAAGAGGTACATAGGGAAGAAAGGAGGGAGGGAGGGGAGAGGAAGCGAGGTGGGGAGGGAGAGAGGGAGGGAGAAAGGGAAAGTCATGCTAAATAATGAAAATAGGATAAGAACACTTAACAGGGTTATGGAAAGCCTGTCATGAACCCTCTCTTTGAAACACGCTAACTTCATTGATTTTACTGAAGTTTTATGTTCAAGGCACCATGCTTAGCCTATTAGTTGACTGAACAATAATGGCACAGTTTTCTCCATCACTGGGAAAAATGGAGTTAAAATTAAGATACAATGTACTAAGAAGACACAATTGAAGTACTTGCAAAGTATAGTAAAACACAGATAAAATGACAAATAATGTGCAGATAAAATAGGATACCTGGAGGAAGAACACTGAGGGAAAAGAGGTATAGGTAATACCAAATAGAACTTACAGGGATTATAATTGTTTTAATTTTGAATTAGCATTAATATTCTGTTTGCATTGGGGCTTAATAAGAGAAAAAATGAATAACTGGTTATTAAGAGTTAATTGTAATAACAATGATTTTTATCTAAACATTAGTTTTCTTATTTTTTCTTTTTTTTATCTTTTTTATTTTTTATTTATTATTTTTTTTATTGATGCTTTGTGTATTTCTACATCATTTGCCTAATTCAGTTCAGGCTTATATCCCTTTCCCTTCCCCCCCACCCCACCCCTACCCACCCCAAATCATGCATTCTGCTGTAAGTTTTCTGCATCTTTTTTCCTGCTTTTTGGTTTTGTTTTTTTCATTTTCTTTAACAATAAGTAATAAATAAAAAAAAAAAAAAAAAAAAAAAAAAAAATTTAAAACAAATAATTTGCAAGGCAGTTGTGCCCAAACACCCACAGCTCATTGGTCCCACCATCCACCAGGGGGCTTGTATCTGGGGCTGTATGTTCAATCAAGTTGATCAAATGAGTGATCCGGTCCTATATTTTTTAGTTTCTCACGATAACCCCAATCGAAGCCTACATTCTACCACAGCCCCCTCTTCCGCAGATGTTCCCTAGGCTTAGAAAAGGGGCTGGGACAGGTGGATTGAGCAAGTCAAAAACACTACTACTTTTCTCTGGAGCTGATGTCTTCGTCTCTCTAGTCAGTTCCTGGGCTGGTTCTTCCTCATGGCTGCTCAGCTGCCAGGCAATAACCTTTCTCGATCCTACTGATGAATGCAACCTATATGCCAATTAATATTTTAGGTAATTTGTAAACTATCACTAATTGTTTTTGGTAGGTTACTTTGACATACATAGACACAGATGTTTGGATGGTATGTTAATCTTAATGATACATTTCTTCGTTAAGTATCCGGCAGGTCCTCGTGTGGTTCGTGTGTGATAACACTCTCATCTAACCATAGGAGGATGTCACTTGTGACATCAGCCGATGGTATCCTTCCATAGTGACGAGAGCGTAAATAGCCAATTAGATTTTTGGGGTGTACAAATATTAGGCTGCCACTACCTGCACAGTTATTTCCAGCAAAGAGGTTTAGCTGATACTGACGGAGGAAGGAGTCTTGCCGTGAACTCAAGGAGACCTATATTGGCTTTATTGATTTTAGTGGGGTTACTTTTGTGGTAACGACGTTCTCTGCATCCCAGAGACGCATCTGTTATATTACTGCAAGTGCGTTTTCCAATACATCTTTCCCATGTTTATAATTCATGGTCTTCGACCAACAGCAGGTGGTTTGCTTCTCTTCCTGCAGATATCCCCAGTTTGGAGGCAAGGAAGCCAATTACCATTTGTGGGGGCTTGGATTCCCCTGGCCAACTTCTCCTGGTAGATAATCCATTTGTTGATGTCAGAGCCTCCTGGTAGTGATACTATTGTTGTTTTTAAGTCTGCAATCCTTAAGGAGGACTTTAGATTATATTTGGTTCTGTGAATTACCAGAAGAATAATCCTTTCACAGTTCTACTGGTTCCTTTCGGGTCCCATATTAAAGAAGGCAGTTACTACTTGATTTACATGGAATTACCTCTATAAACGTGGCTCCAATTTATAGTGGGAGAACGACCTCATCGTCATCTTATTTCCCCTTATTCTATGGAGGGGAGTTAAGAAAGTCCTCTGGTAAATAATTAAAACCTTTTGCGGCACCTAGAAGGTAAGCTTCTGTTAGCCAATCGCATTCTAAAAATAGATTGTTACTAGTTTTTGTAGGATCCACAGAGGTGCCTGATGTCTGCAGCAATATCTGCCTCTGAGGCATTTTTTCCTTTCAATGCCCAGAGGAGTCAACTCCTTCTGCTGGCACTTTTCTGGTACATCCCACTCAATTCAAAGCTGCAGATCAAATTTTTCTTTCTACAGCCATGTAAGTTGGTGATACCTGGCACTGTTGCGGAAGCGATCAAATCCTTATCCCAAGTAGTTTTAAAGATTTGGTCTGCAACAGCTCAGAGAGAGGGGACTGTTACCTTCCATCTCCAATAACTGTGCCCCTTTATCTAAACCTAGGATGGGAACAAACCTGATGCGGAAGAGGGGACGATGAGTTAGAATGTAAGGGCTGCGATTGGGGTGGAATGGTGAAACTACAGCATGTAGTCTGACCTCATTTGATCAACTTGATTGAAAAAACAACCTGCCACCCCCCACTGGTTGGTGGGGCTGTGGCTGTTTGGGCACAACAGCCTGCGAATTAAGGTTTTGCTGATAAGGATGCTTTTGTGTACTCATGGAATATCACTTATAGCTTACAAAAATGGAAAAAAAAAGAAATATTTTTTAAAAAGACTGAGATAAAGTTGCAGGACATTTATGGCATAATTCATGATCTGGGATGGGTGGGTGAGTGGGTGGGGGTGAGGGAAAAGGGGAAATTAAGCCTGAAAAACTAGTAATTGAACCGAAAAAATGCTTGTATGATAAGACACCAAACTTCAATAAAAAACTAAATTAAAAAAAAAAAAGATATTGGACGGTTTGCAAGGTTTTTTTTGACAAAAAGTTTTCTCTCTATCTATATCCCCCTTTTTTATTAAGGTTTTTATTTAAGGTTGACCCATGAGTCTCAAAAAAGCAGTTTTATTACACATACCTTTATTTAGGGTGGAAATCAATAACAGGCACAGATTCAATCAAGTGCACCCATTGCTGATTTTGGGAACTGTAATGTGATTAACGTGGAAACAAAAGTTATTTTTAAATTAAATTGCCCTATAGGTGAAAGAGATTGCAACCAGGTGATACTATATGACAAGCAAAATTATAGAGAACATTTGTCAATCCCAAAATCCCAAATAATTGTCTATAACAGATTCTTAGTTTTTAAAGCTTAATGTGGACAAGAGCAATTTATATCACCAATTAACTCAGATGCATTACTGTTTTTATCAGCCTTCAAACCAATGTTATCCAATATGCACATAATTACTTTTACTAAGTCCTAAAACACCATGTATCCTGTAGACAGAGTCTGGGCAAAACTGGATACTTGTTGAACTCACGTCAATTAAACATGCACCAATCGAATATACACCCGTGTCCCTCTCCCACCTCTCCCACCCCTCCCGAGTCACCGTTTCAGTCAGCCTTCTGATGCAATCTTTCTGTTGTTGTTCTTTTAATATGCATCCCTCTCCACAAGAAATTAAACATTAGTTTTCGTGCACCCTATTATTCATTACATTGTCATGTTAAATTTATGTATTGAATCTCTCTTTCTTTCAGTAAAAGAAGTCCCAATGAAATTATCTATCCTATGAAATGAGTAGACTCATTGCTGAATGTACAGGCCTAGCAATGTTTTCTGTTCTGTTTATTTGGTGGTTTCACATTGGGGTAATATGCTCACACTGAAAGTCAGATACTTGTTACCTTGTACATTTATTTCAGGGAAAGGAGGATGAGAGCATTTGTATGAGTTCTGTTTCTTGTCTAAATGACAATTGAATAGTTGTGTGCAATCTAGAGCACATCTTGATAGGAAGGTGTTTCAGGCAACTAGTCTCAAATCCCTAAACTGTGAAAATTGAGCAGATAACTGATAAGACTTTTTGTTATACTGAATCTATCAAAGTTGTCAATTAGTAATCTCATCCACTCTTGCCTAAAGTAGATTTACTTCTTACATAATAACATTCTCTGGGAAAAAAAAAAAAACTCTTTTGAGCAATTTCTGTAAACCCAAAGTTACTCTTGTAGCCTCAAGTAGAAATAGGAAGAAATTATATAGCTCTTGTCTACATTTTGATCCTGCCTTAAATTTTTATCAACTCTAATGATAAGGATAGTCTAGGTGACTAATTCATTTATATTCATTTATTCAGGTTACCTTTTGACAAGAGTACAGATATTTTCTGTCTGTACTATATGTTTTATTACTGTTTACTGTATATACACATAGCAGGCTTTATTATGAAATTTCCATACACTTATATTACAATATAATCTGATCATATTTACCCTCTCTCTCATGCTCTTGTGTCCTCATCTTCCTCTTCCTTTTTCTTCCCTTAGTCCTTTTTATTAATTCTTTCCCTTTCAAATTCATGACATTTTAGATTCACATATATGAGAAAACATGTAATACCTGTCTTTTTCAGTCTGACTTATTTCACATAACATAATAATATCAATTTTCACCTATTTTCCTACAGACTTTATTTTATTTTTATTCATAGCTGAATAAAACTATTGTTGTCTATATACTTTTCTAATCCAGTCACTTATTGACTTTAATAATTTGGCTATTGTTAATATTGCTGCACTATGCATGGATAGTCAAGTATCCCCCTAGAAGATGACTTTGATTCTTTTTAAAATATTTTATTGTAGTTTTGTGCATTTCATACAGCATTTCTCTGTCCAATTTAAACTCATTCCCCTTTCCATGCCCCCTACCCCACCTGAGTTCATTCATTCTGCCATACATATCTTCCATCTTTCTCTCAGTCTTTCCAAAGTTTTTCACTGCAGAAGTTTGTTGTTGTTGTTGTTGTTGTTGTTTTATGGAGAGGTTTATTGTTTGGGGCAGAAGCTTACTGTTTCAGTCAGTTCTTTGTCCCAGTCCTTTTGTTGTTGTTATTTCCTCCAATTTGTATTGCTCCGAAATATGCATCTATATTTATGTCACACATATAATTATGACGTCTGAAAATAAACTGTATGTTAATTCCAAATCATATTTGGGAATTCACATTTTTCCCTTATAATTTTATATTACTCTAAAATATGTATACACACCCTCCACCCATATACCAAAATTACAAAGTCTGAAAATAAGTGGTAGGTTAATTCTAGAACCTATTAAGGGATTCACATTATAAGAGCATGGTTGCTTTCAGATAAAAAGAAATATAACATTAACACTGCTCCATTTACCTTACAACTAGGGATTTAGTGCTAGCATCCACAAATGAGGGACACCATTCATTGTTTGTTTTTCTGGGACTGTGTTACTTCAGTTGGCATAATGGCTTCTAGTTCCATCCATTCACTTGCAATTTTCACAATGTCATCTTTCTTTACCACTGCATAGAACTCCATTGTGTAGATGTACCACATTTTCTCTATCCACTCATTGGTTGAGGAACACTTGGGTTGGTTCCAGCTCTTTGCTGTTGTGAACAGAGCTGCAATAAATGTGGATGTGCATGTATCGCTCCAGTATGATGAGTCCTGTGGGTATATACTCAGGAGTGGTATGACTGGGTCAGGTGGTAAGCTCATTTTGAGTCTTTTAAGCGTTCTCCACACTGCTTTCCATAGTGATTGCATGAGTTTACAGTCCCACCGGCAGTGGATGAGTGTTCCCCTTTCCCCCAACCTCTCCAGCATTTGGTATTTTTCATTTTCTTTTTTTAATATTTTTTTAATATTTATTTATTTATGTGTATGAATGTACTGTCTGCAAGTAGGTTTGTGCACCCGTGTTGTGCAATGCTGCAGAGGTCATAAGAGGATGTTGGGTTCTCCTGGAACTGGAGTTAAAGATGGTTCTCAGCCACCAAGTGGGTGCTGGAATTGAACCTGGGTCCTCTGCAAGAGCAGTCGGAGCTCTTAACCACTAGGCCATCTATCCAGCCCCTCTTTTGTTTTCTTGATCCTAGCCAGTCTTATCAGAGTGAGATGATATTTTAAAGTGGTTTTAATTTGCATTTCCTTAATTATTAACAATGTCGAACACTTTTTAAGATGTTTCTCAGCCACCTTTATTCCTCACTTGTGAAGTCTCCATTCAGCTCTTACTTCATCTTTTGAGTGAGTCATTTATTTTCTTACTTCTTTGGTGTTTGAGTAGTTTATATATTCTGGATGTTATATATTCAGATATATCACTGGTGAAGGTTTCCTCCCACTCTGTAGGTTTTCTCTTCATTTCCTTGATTGTTTCTTTTGCTGTACAGAAGCTTTTGAGTTTAATGAGGTCCCATTTGTCAATTGTTGACCTTAGTTTCTATGCAGCTACTGTCTGATTTAGAAAGTCCTTTCCTACATCTAAGTCTTGTAGGTTACAGCCAACACTTTCTCCTATCACCTTCAGAGTTACAGCTTTCATGTTGAGGTCCTTGCTCCATTTGGAGTTGATTTTTGTGCATGGTGAGAGGTAGGGGTTTAGTTTTATTCTTCTACAAGTGGTGATCCAGTTTTGCCAGCACCATTTGCTGAAGATGCTGTCTTTCCTCCATTGAGTCTTCTTGGCCCCTTTGTCAAATATGAGGTGGTTGAAATGGTATGTGCTCAAGTTTGGATCTTCTGTTTTGTTCCATTGGTCTACAAGTCTGATTTTGTGCTTACACCAGGCTGTTTTTATGACTATAGCCCTGTAATATAGTTTGAAATCTTGTATAGTGGTTCCCACCCCCCATATTGCTCTTTTTGCTCAAGGTTGCTTTGGCTATCTGGGGGTCTGTTTTTCCATATGAATTTAAGGATTTTTTTTCCCAATTCTGTGAAGAACTCATGGGGATTTTAATTGGGATTGCATTGAATCTCTATATTAGTTTGGGTAGAATGGACATTTTTCCTATATTAATTTTTCCAGTCCACGAGCATAGAAGTTCTTTCCATCTTCTGATGTCTTCTTCAATCTTCTTCAGGGGTTTAAAACTTTTGTTGTAGAGATCTTTGTTTTCTTTGGTTATAGTCGAGTTGGATTCATACCAGAGATGCAGGGATGGTTCAACATACGTAAATCAATAAATATCATAAAACACATAAATGGACTGAAAGACAAAAAATATATGATCATCTCAATTGATATAGAAAAAGCCTTCAACAAAATCCAGCATCCCTTCATGTTTAAAATCCTAGAGGGAATTGGACCGAAGGGAGCATTCCTCAAAATGATCAAAGCCTTATGCAACAAACCCACAGCCAACATCATCCTAAATGGAGAAAATTTAGACACATTCCCCTTAAAGGTGGGAACCCAGCAAGGCTGCCCCCTATCAACACTCCTCTTCAGTATAGTGCTTGAAATACTTGCTAGGATGATAAGGTAAGAAAGGGAAATTAAAGGGGCTGGAGAGATGGCCTAGCGGTTAAGAGCGCCGACCGCTCTTGCAGAGGACCCGGGTTCGATCCCCAGCACCCACATGGCGGCTGAGAACCGTCTGTAACTCCAATTCCAGGAGAACTCCAGTTCCAGGGGAATCTGAGACCCTCTTCTGACCTCTGCGGCATTGCACGACACGGGTGCACAGACCTACACGCAAACAGTACATTCAGACACATAAATAAATTAAAAAAAAATTTTTTTTAAAAAGAAAGGGAAATTAAAGGCATACTATATGGAAAAGAGGAAGTCAAGCTATCCCTTTTTCCAGATAATATGATAGTTTACCTAAGGGATGCTAAAAATTCCACAAGAAAACTCCTAGAAATTATTAAGACTTTCAGTGAAGTGGTGGGATACAAAATTAACCTAGAAAAATCAGTAGATTTTCTTTACACCAGCAACAAGCAACTGGAGAAGGAATATAAGGACAACTTCCCATTCACAATAGCATCAAAAACAATTAAAAAAAACCTAGGACTTTGATTCTTTTGTATACATATTCAGAGACGGTGTGGGTGGTCCTAAAGTGAGTTCTCTTTTTAGTAATTTTAGGGATCCTCAATACTTATTATAAAATGGACCATCATGACTAAACAAGCCATACAGATTTTTGAAAATTGGAACTTCTTATTTTGGTTATAACCATAACCTCATGATGTCTACCTAATTCAACAGCCCTGACTCTATCAAGCCCATCTGCCCCAATTTCCTCACTGTCTCTTGCTCCATTTGGTGTGTTCCTTTCCACAGACTCAAGATCCCCATTAGACAGAAGACACCTACTTTAGAAACACCTTGATGGACCCTGCTCCTCTCCACAGCTTCTTCACTTCCTGAGTTCTCAAGGTGACATGAAGCAGGCTTACTCACCCTACTTCCCAAGCTAGATTCTAAGCACTGGTGCTAAAAGCTTTCCTCCAAACTCCACATTGAGTAACTTTCATCAGTTGCTCCTCAGAAGTCCTCCTGTCCTTTCTATCCCTTGCCGTTGGCGTAGTCACAGCTTCAATGTCACCTCAATCATGCAGTGGTTATCTAGTTGAACCCTGTCTTAGTTTGCATCTTATTGCTGTCATAAAACACTGTACAAAACCAGCCTGGGGAAGAAAGGATTTGTTTCATCTTATAGGTTACAGACCAACATCAAAGGAAGCCAGGGCAGGATGACCAGGCAGGAACTTGAAGCAGAAACCATGGAGCAACGCTGGCTCTTGGCTCCCTACCCTTGGCTTGCTCAGCTACCTTTCTTAAACAGCCCAGGGCCACTTGCCAGATGGCACCGTCCACAGTGGCCTGGACCTTCCTGCATCAATTTGCAGTTTTTAAAATGGCTCACAGGCATGTTCACAATCCAGTCTAATCTGGGAAATCCTTTAGTCGAGGTCCTCTCTTCCCAAGTGAATCTAGGTTTGTGTCACGGTGGCAGGTGAAATCATGAGAGACTCTTATCTTCCCCCAGAATTACCTTTCTAAAAAATGACTAGACCTTCATATGCACTTTTGAAGATTATAGCAGATAAAAACAAATAATCTTCTAGTTTATAACTCAGTGTTTTCCACTGTATGTCCCAGTTGTCCATTTGTAGCCTCATAGTGCTGTGTTCTAGGTTATAAATTTCACAGTTTTCTATATTTTTTTTGGTATTTCTGAGACAGGCTCTCCCTTTAGTCCCAGCTGGCCTGGAGCTTGCTCTGTAGATCAAGCTGGACTAGAACACACAGAGATCCGCCTGCCTCCGCCTCCCCAGTGCTGGGATTAAAGGAGTGTGCCACCATGCCTGGCACACTTTTCTGTATTCATCACAGTCTATTTTAGTCAGTATTACCAGACTCTGCTATAAAAAAAAAAAAAAAAAACAGAAAAACAGAATCAGTTCTTCCTCTCTGTGTTGCAGTGTCCTCCTAGAGCTTCTGTCCAGCCCCTTTCCTGCTGCCCACGGCAACTGCAGTGATTCTCATTCTAATCCATACCCCTTGCCTCTGTCCCTTTAGAAACTGGCTGGCTGGGCACAGGTGGAATAAGGTCTTCACCTCAAAATACTTTTCCCTCCTCTTTAACTTGCCAGATTCCTACTGGAAACACAGATCACATCTGACTTCTGCTTTGACATCATGGCTGACTCCCCTACATAGTAGTTCACCATATCCCTTTTCTACATCTCATCCTACAGAGGATTCCGTTCAGCCCCTATGCCTTCACATTGTGAGATAACCTCCCCGTCAATGGGTGATGAGCTTCTTATAGACAACAATGATACTAAAATAATATATAGATATTTATAATATCATTTAAATCCCTTTAATAATAATATAAAACAGGGGGAATGGGGAGTGTAGTCTTCTTTATTTATGTATTTATCATGGATTTCAATTATTTCTACCTTGACCCACCATAGGGAGTTCATTTCACATCATGAACTTAGTCCATGTATACACATACACGTACACACATGTATACAAATGAAATACACAATACACGTTTCACAGAATACTCTACCTAATAATGCAACACACTTCTTAAAAATACTTATCTTTTTTCAAAAAATGCTGATCTTTAATTGTAGTACACTGGTATTTTAGAATTATTTAGCAGTATTTAAAAGGTTTTCATGCCTGAATTTTAGCCCCAGAACCATAGGCAAATTGGTAACCTCTCCACATTCCAGGGGACTTAGCTGCCATTTATCCCGGCATCAGAATAAAATAACAGTGCTATCTCTAGTAGCATGGATGAGATTTCCACCATAGAGTTCCTGTGAGAGTTAAAGGAGATCACTCATATTAAGCATCTGCACAATGTCTGCCACATAGCAACACTAAAATAAACATTGTCTATTTTTTTGATGTTTTGGTTGTTAGCCTTAGCCTTTAAAGGCTGAGCCATCTCTCCAGCCTGCATCATCTATTTTTATTGTCCACAATGCCAGAAAAATGACTAGCAAAATGAAGAGCAAGTGGTAGGCATTCAAAAACTTAAAACAGAAACTCAGAAAAAGTAAAATAATTCATAAGATTATGTAACTAGCTTACCAAAAATCTAAGTGTGCAAATGAATTCTAAAACTAAAGGAAGAATTCTTTAGATGTTCTCTCCACACTGCTAACACTTTCTAATCTGCGAGGTTTTGGTATTTGTTGGAGTGAAAGTTTTGCTAAAGATGTTGAAATCTGTGTCCTGGAAACAGTTGCTTCAGTGGGTTCATTTTGCCCTGGCTCATAAAAGCTGCCTTGTAAGTGGTCAGAGTTACGTGCAGACTATTAAACCATTTAGAGCATCCAGATCCAGCTGGCTAGCACTTGTTTTTCCTCCAGCCTCTGCCCATATCTATCATAACTTCAACTGTGAAGTGTGCTTTTTAAAATCATAAACCATTTTAGTCTTAGCATGTGTTTTCTGGAATGGAATTCAAAACATGATTTTCACAGAGAAATTCATGGCCCTGCGATCAAACAATAACAGCTTTCTGGAGGAAGTTGGAAGTTTCCTCTACCATTTAATCAAAGCCTGTTCATTAATGGATGCACCAGTGGTTGAGTGTGCTCTTATTTTGATGATAAGCAGCCAGCCAAGTGTCTCCTCTGAAGACAAAACTACACCTGGAGTCGTATCCAACATTGTGAGCTGCAGTCTACCCCATGGCATCTGGAATTTTGTCCTTCCTTGTTGCCTGAAAACCCATGCATGAGTTAACTTGAGAAAGAATAAATCAAGGGAACACTTTAGATACCTATCTAGGGACTTTGCAGCCAATGATTTCTGGCCAAATTGATATGGACAGGAAATAGAGAATTTTCAGTACAAGATCAGCTCTTTCCTCAGCTCTTCCATGGAGTGGGGAAGAGCAGAAATGGAGGGGGACATGAATAAGGCTCCAAGCTTTGGAAACTCCCAGAGAAAACCATCAAGAGTGGAGAGCCTGGCTCTCTAATTATTTTAAAATAGAATTGCCTGGATTTTAGTTTTCGGATGCACTAGAAACTGATTCTTTAAAAGCACATAGTCAGCCTGAGATTCCAGGCTGAATAGGAGGCTTAAAACATCAGCAACCAGGTGAATTGTATCCTAAATTAAATGACCCTAGGGCACCTTCACTGCAGGCAGGAAAGGAAGCAGCAGCCAAGTGGGAGCAGATGAAAAACACATTGATAGCTGTGAGGTAGCGTTCAAGAGCCGAGCCCACAACCCTTACACAGATCCCTTTGTATGGGGAGGAAATCAATCATGAACTTTGGGTGTGTGTGTGTGTGTATCCAGGGCGTGTGTGTGTGTGTGTGTGTGTGTGTGTCCAGGGCGCGCGCGCGTGTGTGTGTGTGTGTGTGTGTGTGTGTGTATCCAGGGCATTCCTTCCCATTGAAGGTCTAGTTGCAGTTTCAATGAGTGCAGACACGGTGCAGTAAAACGTCTTGCTTTCTTGGCTCAAGTGGAAGGAGTTGTCACTAACTGAAAAGACAGTTAACTACTGTAAGTGGGAAGAATTAAACACTGAAAAGCCTAGGACTGTTCACATAGGACACCTGAAGGAGCCATCAGATGGACCAGCAGCAATCCTACACACCAGCTGAGCATTGTTGATTTTTAGAAACTTAAAAAAATGGGCCATGTGCTTGGCTTTCATATTCTAGGATTTCTCCCATTCGTTTCATTGCTTAAAAAGCTCTCATTGAGTTTGTTCAACAGAGTAAATGTGGAAGACCTGGAATCAAAAAGTGTGGTTCTGTACAATTTAAAGGCTTTGAGTAAAAATCATTTCCTATCTTCTATAAAATAAATGTCTTCTTCCTAAGGAACAAATGATATGTGAGAAAGTATTATATAAACCTTAAAGCGTGTACGCATTGTAAATGGTATCAAGACGACTTTGGAATATAACTGGTGTCCTGGATGGAGACCTGAACTCATTCAGTGGTTGATGTTCTCTTTAAAATCCTCTACACAGATTCAAATATCAGCACAAGTCTCTATGCCAAATGCTTTCCCATGAGGTGATATATTTATTTGGCCAAGACTTTCCTTTAGACCAGGATTGGCAGACAATAAATCCAGTCTACCACTTATTTTTGTAAATAAAGATATATTGAAATAGCTGTGTTCATTCATTTATCTATTGCCAATGGTAGCTCTTGTGTTGCTCAGCAGAGTTAAGGAATCCCTTCAGATTCAAATAAAAATATTTATTATATGGCCTCTTCTATTTAAAAAAAAAAAACTAACTTTAGAGAGGAACAAAGAGATGGCTCTGTGGTTAAGAGCACTGTCTGCTCTTGCAGAGAACCCAAGTTTGATTCCCAGCACCGACATGGCAGCTAACAACCATATTGGTTGATAACTCCAGTTCCATGGGAATATGAGTCTGCCAGCATTGTACAACACAGTTGTACTTACATACAGGCAATACACTCATACACATAAAATAAAAATAAAACAAAAAAAAACTTTAGAAAAATGAGCACTTCATGAGTATTTAACTTTCTCACGAAATTTCTAATCCAAGCCTTAGATGGTGCTTAAATGGTGAATAACTGCATTTTGTAATAATTAATATAATAGGATTTTTATGGCCTAAATAATAACTAATTCTGAAATAAAATGGCACAAAACAATTGATAAACCTGGCTCAAATAAGATATTGACCTAGAAAATCCTGTTGATTTCAAATGTTGTTGACTCAAAAAATAAATAAAAAGGAAGGGGGTGGAGAAATGGCTCAGCTCTTAAGAGCTGCTCTTGCAGAGGACCCAGGTTTGATTCTTGGCACCCTTATGGCAGTTGGCAACCTTCCATAATTCTAGTTACAGGGGAGTCTGATGCCCTCTTCTGGGGCATTACACAACATGGGTGTACATACATGCAAGCATTACACTCATACACATAGAATAAAAATAATAAAACTATTTTTAAACTATTTTTTAAAAGAGAAGAGGATATGATGCCTCTGTTTGATTTAATAAGTCCCAAATATTAAACCAAAATGCTCCTTTATTATCATTTATCTGGTGTTATGTCAAACTGAGCTTCGGATTCCATTGTCCAGCAAAGCAATATCAATAGACATAATGTGTATGATTAGACTGAATCCTTGTTTTAAATCAGGACATGGCCTGGATTTGAATTTTCTTTTTTTTTAATTTTTTATTTATTTTCTATGTGTATGAATGTACTGTCTGCATGTAGGTTTGTGCACCCATGTCGTGCAATGCCGCAGAGGTTAGAAGAGGGTGTCGGATTCCCCTGGAACTGGAGTTTTCCTGGAATTGGAGTTACAGACGGTTCTTAGCCGCCATATGGGTGCTGGGGACCGAACCCAAGTCCTCTGCAAGAGCAGTCGGTGCTCTTAACTGCTAGGCTATCTCTCTAGCCCCTGAATTTTCATTTAAAATAATATTCCTTCTAAAATCTAATGAGATTGGGTACATTTAGCATATGGTATTGAATACAAACCAGGCATAGTGACCCATGCTTGTAATGCCAGCAATCAGGAGGTACAGGGAGGAGGATCAGAAGTTCAAGGTCATCCTTAGCTACAGAGTGAGTTCAAGGCCACTTTGGGATACATGAGACCTTGTCTCAAAAAGAAACAAAATAAAATAAGAATAACATTCTAACCCAACACATCCTCATAATATTTTAATGTCTTAAAATTTAAGTATAGAGAAAAAGATCTCAGAAACGGAGAGCCTCTAGAATCAGAGTTTGAAACCACTTTCTTTGCTGGACCTTCTTCACTAAAGAATCTCAGGACAAAGTACATGCTACTTTGCATGACAGTCTGTTAATTGTTTCCAAGAGAATAATAACAAGCCGTCCTTGAAAAAATGGCTGGCAATGGAATTAACTCTAGAGACTTTCAGATACAGTTTGCCAAGAAGCAAGGTCAGTCTGATACTGTGTCAAACACATCCTTTATTAACTTGAATAAAGAATACCTAATAAATTATGAAATACTGGTTCTTGAATTGTTGCCTGACCACTACTTTTCAATATTCTCATTGCCTTTCCTACTTCAGTGATAAATGATTTTAAAATTTCTGTGTATGAAGGGTATTTTAAATTTCTGGGTAAAAGACATGCTTTCACAATTTCATGGAATTGATGGCTAAGAGATTATTATGTTAAAATAATGATGTAGCCTGGGTACTTGAATAACTGAAAAGCTGCATGTCCGAATCTATTACATCCTATAAGAGCCATGACTAGTCCAAAGTGGCTTTGCTATGTTTTAGAGCCATCCTCAATTGTTCTAAAAATTAGTGAATCTGTTTCAGTAACCCATAAGAACTCAAGGTGTTTTCAAATCCATAAGCAGTTACTTACTTTATGTAAATAAGCCATCAATTCAGGGAACTGATAAAAATATAACTTTTTCTAAAGCTTAGACCCAGAAATAATTGCTTTTTATCCATCACTTAAAGATAAATAGGTATTTAGCAGATCAATAAATGCCTCTGTAGTAAATTTATAACATTTTAATATATGAGTACATTAAGATTCTCTCTAAAACAATGAGAGAGTAGAGAAATTTTTAAATAAACACACACATACTTAAGTATCCAGCGTGCAATGTCACAACTTCCTACAAAGCAGTAGGTGTAGACACACTTGTGTATCTGTTGGCTTGCAATAATGCTCACCAACATCCTGTAGGCAAATGGCTTTAGACTCTATCTAACCTAAATTATGCATATGTAAGCTATGTAACTGGTAGTTTAACTGAGAGTTCCATGCAGTGATTCAAATCAATCACTAATACAGTCTCAGAAGTAAAAAAAAAAAAATATGATTAATCTGAACAATGTGATAATCATGTCAAATAAATGACAAAGTGAAAGTCAACAGTAGAATCCAGAAGCTGACACAGTCTGGATATGTTCAAGCTCCTTTTTCATCTTCCCCAGTCACATATTCCGAGCCCAAATCATAACCGCCATGAAAATCTTCACTGTCTTTCATTAAATTTTTATCAATGAGTTTAACTAGATACCCTATATAGTTCTGAAAATAGGAGATAAGAAAGAACAGTAAAGTCTCTTTTCTTACACCTTTTCCCAAAACCTGCTACACCTTTGGACAGCTCTTTGTTGAGATTGCTTACTTTCCTTAAATATTTTTTTTGGTATTTTTGAGACAGGGTCTCCCTGGAGTTCCAGCTGGCCTGGAACTCACTCTGTAGACCAGGCTGGCCTTGAACTCACAGAGATCCACCTGCCACTGCCTCCCAAGTGCTAGGATTAAAGGCGTGTGCCACCACGCCTGGCTTAAATATTTTATTATTTTTATGGGTACGAGTGTATAGCCTGCATGTATGTAAGTGTACCTGTCATGCATTGCTCTACGAGATCAGAAGAGGACATCAAATCCTCTGGAACTGGAGTTACAGATGGTTGTTACCCCATCATGTGGGTGCTGAGAACTGAATCTGAGTCCTTTGCAAAACCAGACAGTTCTCTTAACCACTGAACCATCTCTCTAGCCCAGCTTACTTGCATTAAACTTTGCACAGTTACTTATTTTTGTGCATAGTGAAGGCTATGAGCCCTTACTCTTTGCTATTGCTGAACTGATGGTCACTATTAAGATCAATTGCATAAAATATTTTTCATTTTTTAATATTTTTGTGAACACAGGTTATTTTAATATTTTTTTAATTTTTATTTTTTTTATTTTTTAATAATAGGACATAAGTAATGAATACAGGCATCCTTCATGTAAAACAAATTTGCAAGTAGCTATGCTCAAACAGTCCAAGGCCCCCATTGTCCAGCTGGGGGTGTTTATATGTACTATCATGTTGATCAAATAAGATTCCAGTCTATGTTTCTGTAGTTTCATAGTTCACCCCAATTGCAGCCCTTACATTCTACCATGCACCCTTTTCCGCAGATTGTTCCCTAGGCTTTAGAAAAGGGACACAAGTGGGCGAGAAGCCAAACAGTCTACTTTCTCTGGAGATGTCATTTTGGACTCTGATCACTTCAGGCTGTTTCCTTTCATAGGTTGGCAGTTTATCCAGGAGTAACTTTTTACTCCTACTGATGAAGCACAAGCAGTTAGATATACAGGCATTTATACAGTACTAATTATTATGGTAGGTTATGTTGGTATAGACACAGATGTTTGGATGGTATGCTAATCCATGGACTATAGCTTTTCTGTAAAAGCTGACAAGATCTTATGTGGCTTATAACATCTCCTAACCACTAGAGGACTTAAGCTTGTGGCATCAGCCATGAATTATTCCTCCAAGGAGAGAGCTAATAGCCAATTAGATTTGGGATATACAGACATTTGGCTGCCACTGCTGCACAGTATTTCCAGGCAGGTGAGGTGTAGGTGATGCTGACGAAGGAGTCTTGCTTGACTCAAGGAGACCAATATTTGCTTTGTTTATTTAGTGGCCTTTGGTAACATTCTCTGGCATTCCAGAGGCCAACTGTACACGTGCAAGTGTGGTCTTGATAAAATCTTCCAACATGCTTAAATCAGGGTCTTCGACAGCAGGGCCTTATCGCCTGCTCTCCTTGAGGTATCCCAGCTTTCGGCAAAAAGCCTTTAATCTTTTGGGGGCTTGGATCCCCTAGCCAAATCTCCTTGGCTTAATAATCCATTTCTGATAACAACTCTCCTGTATTAATATATTTGCTCAATGCACCAGCTTATAGTAGACTTTAGTATTATATTTGGCTCTGGAATAGAGAATTATCCTATTTCACAGCCTCCTATGACTATATCAGTCAATTAAAGAAGGCAACTATATGCTTTTTATAAGAAGTTACCTCTATAACAGGCGCTCAATTTACAGTTAGGGAATGACTTCATGCCATCATGTTTTTCTTGTTTTCGATGAAAAGAAGGTAAGGAAAGTCTCTATTAAAACTTGTGGCACCTGAAAGGTAAGTTCTTAGGAACACAGTATAATTAGTTGTTACAGTTAGGATCCACAGAGTGTTTGATATCCTGTAGCAGTCTGAGGCTTTTCTCCTTTTGTTTTTTTTTTGTTGTTGTTTTTTTTTTTTTTTTTTTTTTTTTTTTTGGTCTTTTTGAGACAAAAGGGTCTCCCTTGTAGCCCCAGCGGTCCTGGAACTCACTCTGTAGAACAGGCTGGCCTTGAACTCACACAAAGATCCGCCTGCCTTTGCCTCCCAAGAGCTAGGATTAAAGGCGTGTGCCACCACGCCCAGCCGCTTTTCTTCCTTTTAATGTTTAGCTGGGCCAACTTTTCTGCATTAAATTTACTCAAGCTGTTTATCATTACCTGTATGTTGTTAGTTTGGAAGCTAACTTAATTACTTTAGTTAAATTATCCTACCGATAGAAGAAAATGTTACAAGTTGATACTGTACAACACAAACATTGTAGAGAATATTTGTATCCATTAACCTCAAAGTTGTTGTTATACAAATTATAAATGAAGCAGATGTGGACTACAATTTATATTTCCAATTATCTTAAATGTATTACCTTTTCTATTTTTAATCTCTTAATGAACTATTGAACGTAAATAATGTATCTGATAATGGTAGTTATATGACAGCTTTGCTACATCATAGTTCATGGTACTTTGAAGTCAAAGACTATATCTTTATTATCTTTGGATATTCTGGAAACATATTAGTTTAATATGACTAACACTGATTGACTCCTGCTGATTAGAAACCCCCTTTGCTAGTTAAGTTACTAAGGTTGGAAGAACTTAGTAAAAATTTGATTAAAAAATAATCTTAAATGTGTAATTCATAGAAAGATAACAAAATAAGTGTATAATGAGAACTTAGGACCAATATCCCTTTAGTGATGACTCTAAACTTTGTATCTCTAGTCCTTCCCTCCAATATTGGCAAATCTCCGTTTTCCATTATTATTTACCAAGCACATGTCATAATTTATCTTATTTAGCCCTACCATGAAAATTTATGCACATCAATAACATAATCAACCTCACACATGACCAGGTTAACCTTTTAGCTATTCCTTTACAGTATAAGACATTGAAAACAAAAATCCTATTATATTTCATCATATAAGATATAAAAATTATATCAAAATTATATTCATTTTGGCATGTTAATTTAGCTGACTATTAATCAACCATCATTAACAAATTAATTATTCAAAATATCATTAGTGGATCTTTCCTAATTAAAAATTTAAAAACTATAAGAAAATTTTGACTGAACGAATAAACATTTTTCAGTAATAGAGAGATCATACCTTTTCAAAAAAAAAAGCAAAAACCAAATTCTATCTCTTAACTACTCTTTTCTACCATCTAAGTAAAGGCATTGTCAGATTTAAAATGATAATTGCCTGTTTAGTAGGTGAACAAATTTAAGAAACTAGAGTCAAACCCATAAGGAAAAAATGAAACCAAGATAAAAATTAGATAAAGACATTTGACAGCAGAAAATATTTGACAAAATTTCTAATTCTTATCCTTTCAAAGCTAAAATCTGAATTTTAATTAATACTTTTCCAATATCCTTACTCAAGCCTTTTATGCTGAAGGGATTATTGAAAGATTGACTAGCAGAGTTTGATATAGCAATAAATATTTATGATCTGCTGACTGTATTTTTATATTATTCATTGGCTAACACCCAAGCTATCTTGCTTCCTTGGACCCATAATTAGAGACTAGAATATTGCTTTCTCTCTCAACTTCATGAGTAGGAGTCAAAAGAGAAATGAGTACCAATCACAGGCATTCAATAGTCATTGATTACTGTTTACATAGAGAAGCTAACATGTCCATGTAACAAAAATGAAAATGCACTAAAAATGATACATCTGTTTCATGTGTTCTAGAGCTAAGAAAATATGTCCCTTTATATGTAGCCAGTGCACTAATTGTCCTTTACATTTTGGCCAATTGAAATTAAGATCATTCATCAGTGGTATCAGTTAATTGCTCATTGTTATCAATTAATTGTGATATGCAATTCATGGCAGCCAAGTTTTCAAAGCTGAAGCATCTCATAAAATACCTTGAAATAACTTTTATCATTCATTGTACTTAGTTGTCAGAGTTTATCATCATCTGAGTAGTCCTTTATACATGCATGGCTGACATCTACATGCTATTTGTTGTTCTTCTCTCCCTGGGTTAGCTCCAGCAAGGGGAGGGGAGGGACCAGCAGGGATTTTACCTGAGGAAATAAATAAGTAAAGTAGAAAGATATACAGACATACAGACACGGATTCAGAGAAAGCCCGAGGGAATAGACACAAATTTAATGTTGGAACTAAAGGCTTATATACTAACCCAGGCATGAGCTGGGACACCTACACACAATTGGGGGCTGGGGCAGGTAACTAGGACAAGGGAACCTCAGGCTAAAATCCAGATCAAAGTTCTTTCCTGAGAGATCAAAGGGCAGTCCAGACTTTCACAGGTCTGTGAGGATCAGCAGGGGTCAAGGCTGTCAGGTAACTGCCTTTAAATGCTTCTGCCAAAAGAATACTCACACTTAGTGGCTGTCTATGAACTCAGGGTGTATCTCCAGTGGGTCTTTTCCATGGTTGTAGCCAGCCTTTCCTTTCATTTTGCTCTGAATTCCTTGCCTTAGCACATAGCAAATTGAGTAGCCCATTCAACATGGTAATTCTGTGCCTGAGTGATTTCTTCATGTGACTGTAATGAGAATAAAAACAAGACTGTTCTGCCATGATCAAAATATGTTGTATGGAGGCTGGAGAAATGGCTCAGCAGTTAAGCACCAACTGCTCTTGCTGAGGACCCGGGTTTGATTCCCAGCACCCACATGGCGGCTAAGAACTATCTTTAACTCCAGTTCCTAGGGAATCTGATGCCCTCTTCTGACCTCCATGGCATTGCATGACACGGGTGCGCCAACCTACATGCAGTCAGTACACTCATACACATAAAAATTGATAAATTTTTTTAATTAAAAAATTTTAAAAAGATTTTTTTCTTATAAAAAATATGCTCTATGTTGGGGCTGGAAAAATGGCTTAACAGTTAAGAGCTATGGCTGCTCTTGTAGAGGACCCAGTTTCCGTTCCCAGCATCCACATGGCAACTAATAACTATCTGTAACTTCAGTTCCAGAGGATCTAATACCCTCTTCTCACCTCCATGGGCATTGCAGGACACAGGTGCACTTACATAAATGCAGGCAATATACGCATACACATAAAATAAATATTTGTAAATATCTTGTAAGTTTACATTATACCAAAAGATTATTCACATCAGGTAATCAAATATGTAAAATTAGATGAACCAAATTCCAGATAATTAACTGTAGTATAAGACTTATTAATAATAAATTGATAAAGGGAATTGTGAAATCCCATAAATGTCTATAACTAAACATCCACATACTAGAAAGGCAAGCCAGAGAATAAATACTAGCAATGTGGCAGCTGGTCACTTTGTCATTGTGGAACTTGGCTTTTATAAGCCATGGCTGTTGCTTCTATAAAATGAGTTATTCTCCATCAGATTATTTCAGGAATTAAAATGAGATTAAGTCTGTAAAGTGATTGACTGGTACACAGTTATCACTTGGCACACAATAGTAGCTATTATTATTAGCCAATGTAGTCACTGCTCCCTGAGCTCAAACAGTGTATTTAATCAGTAGAAAGAATTTAATAGACTGTACTCTATTAGTTAGACAAAAAATCAAATGCTTTATAAAATTTTCATTTTTCAATTGATTAATCTTTCACCATATGGTTATGGTTCTTGCATTTTACTATAATTTGCAGGAACTTAATATAAAATAGATGGCTGATAGCATAATTATTTTGATTTGGTTTGAAGATTTTATTATTGTTTCTGACTACATTGTAACCACATTTTGCTGAAATATAAAATTTATCATGACCCATAGCAGTAATATTAATAGATGAGCAAGTGGATTTGCTTGCAAATATATAGATATATGTTCAATAGTTGTAGCTATAGAAAGATAGTAGCTAATACTTTGCAGTGATAGTTCTCTAATTTAGCTTCAGTGGGTGTAATAATTGTATCATTGGAGACAGCAGGGGATTAGACTGCTTCTCTCTGTGTCATTTGTCTATTGTGTCTGAGAATAAAATAATCTCCCATTGTCTGCATGAAATTATCTCACATTTTCCTGAATCTCCTAGACTAGTGATATTATTTGTCTCTATAAGAAACTGTGCACAGTGTCTCATAGGGATGGGGTACACACCCCGTGGAAGAAGTCATGCATTTCTAATATTTAAAGTGCTATATTGTTTTCCCTTTCTCTCCACATAAATCTTAGAGAAAATAATCATCTTTCTCAAGATTCTAAAATTCCAGTGTGGCTAAGACAGATTTTCACCATTTTTCTCTCAGATTAATTTGGGGTACTTGTTGTGCATAGCTCAATGAGCCCACTGACTCCTTGATACTTATATAAAATATTGCTCTTTCAGAAGCTGAAATATGAAATCAAAGGGTCCAAGTTTGAATAACCACAGTCTGTCTGCGAAGATTCACATCTGCTAAGTCTGTTTCCCTCTTAAGTTAGAAGGAAGGGTTCTCCCTTTAAGCCTTGGACCAGTGTGTATGCAATATATACTCGCATTTATAGCACAGCACATTTGTTCTTTCTGCCAGCTATTTTATGAGGCTCAGCAACTTAATGCTGCACCACTTCTGAAATCCATATGGGAGAAATATTCTGGCAGCCCTCATTCTACAAGGCAGCAGGGGCCCTGTAATGTCTCACCAAATGAAAGAAGTGAAGAAGTAGATCAACATAATGGAGTATGTTATGCTACCAGTCAAGGATTGTTGATTGGGTCGTGATGGAGGCACTACGCAGAACATTTTCCAAAGTACCACACAGGGTGATGGAAATGTTGACAGAAGAGTTCTGACCCAGCAGCTCCACCAGCAGACATCTTCCACCCAGTCTGGGGAATCACAATCAGCACCCAGCTCACATTGAGCAAATAGTACCATTTTTCAAAAGCAATTCAAGCAAACTACCTCACAGTCTGGAGTCTGCAAATAGAACTTTTCCCTTCTCATATATCGATTTCATGGTATCAAAAACGAAATCTACTTTTCCTCAGATGAAAATACTCCTTTACTGATCTTAAAAGTTTGGGTGGGTCATCTACCAAACACAAAACACACAATTACAAACACGTGCAACCATTCCGCAGGAGGCAGCAGTCTGATTTGAAAGGGTTGCATCAGTCTTTCTTATCTTCCTCACTTTTTATCTCCTTGTTCCTCATAGTTCTTGCTCACTCACAATGGCAGGCAATTGACAGTTGCAGGTAAAATGGTAAAATAGAATAAACCATTGGAACTAATGTCTAGAGCGAATCCATAGCTTCGCCCCAGCCAGCTGCCCCATCATTATGTGAGGGAGCAATTTATATCACTTGACACACTAGGTTGGAGTCGGGTGAGAAGACAGTCATTGTTACCTTGGCTCCTAGAAGCTGGGTCTACAAAATAAAATCGTGGGGAGCCAGTGGGATGGCTGAGGGGACAAAGTGCCTCCCACCAAGCCTGGCAGCCTGAGTGCCGTCTCCCAAATCTACCTAGTGAAGGAGAGAACTGATTCCTACAGATTGTCCTGTGATGGCCACATGCACGTCTAGCACATGAGTGTGCCACACACATAAATAAATGAAACTTCAATTATTCTTGTTAGGAACACATTTACTATATTTGAAAGTAAGCATGTATGTTGCTTAATGTCCATTTAAAATGATTCCTTACAAGATTGTAACATCACTCAACTTGTGGTTGCGGCTCTTTTTAGGCCTCTGTGTGTGGCTGAGTGCACATGGACCTCCTCTGTGTGTGGCTGAGTGCACATGGACCTCCGGAACTCCCAGGAGAGATTGAGGAAAGTCTACAAGAAATATCAGCATGCTCATAAACTCAGAGATAATTTCAAAGATCATTTGTTTTCATTTTCTTCTTTAACCTATTTTCATTTTATTCAGTTCCTCCAATAACATATTTGTCACTTTTTTGTTTAAAATGCATTGCATTCTTTTAGAGAAATGACAGATTCACCAACCATTTATGCTACTGCGTTCCAAGGGATATTGTTTAGAAAGCCTCTGCTTTTTGGAGCTTGGCAAGAAAAAAAAAATTGTGCTTCTTTTGGTTGCTTTCCTTATAGATTTTATCTGAAGTATTGTTTCATCTTTGCCAGATCAGCAAATAATCAGTGTCTTTAGAGTCTCTTAGAATGTATTTTCCATTTCCTTTTCAAGAAAGTAAACTGCAAGATTTAAATACATTTTACCACTCAATGCCAAGCACAAAGAAAATGTAAATAGATCACTGGACTAATTCACATCTGCCAGAGAGTTAATTGTTGGATGAGTGCTGATCAAACATAAATTTTCTTAAGGCAAGCTTTTAATTAGACATCTGTACCAGGTCACACAGATGAAATTATAAAATGTAATTAAGAAGTCTTTCATTCTTTTGAGAAATAAGTGACTACTCCATCATCATGGAGGATGGCTTATGGGCAGTGTTGTCTGCCTATGGTTGAAGTCACTGGCTGCTTTTATAACAAATTGCAGCACCTTAAAGTAAGTCCCCTCAAGCTGGTGCTTCAGCTGTTCAGTGGCACCATTGAAACTTCCAGTGCCATGAAACTTTTAAAGCAAAACCTTAGAAATGACCTTCTTTAACTTCTACTTTCTCATTCAGTTTAATTGCTTACCTCTAGATCACATGGTTACTAAAATCATGTATACTAAAATATAAATGTACATATATAATATAGGTTATATTATATACATTCACTGTGATGGGAGCACAGTATTTTAGGTGACAGTCCTTTGTCACATCCCCATCTCAGCATCCTTCAAGCCCTCTTCCAAACAATGTATCGTGGAAGGCTGTAGAAAATGGACCAAGCTATTGCAATGGATTTCCATGATGTAATTATCTGCTTCAATGCCTCCGTCCATTATCTTAGATAATCAAAGGAATTCTGGGAGTGTGCAGTGGTTAGATCAGGGACTTGTTGGTTGATTGATTCATTGATTGGATAGCTAAATCTTTGTCTTGGGAGACTGGCAGGGTGGAGTCACCCTGCTAGCTGGGATTAAAGGTGGGCCTGTTAAATCCTTGTCTGATGTGGCTGTCGGGGCGGAGTTGCCCTTGTAGCTGGTATTAAAAGTGAGCCTGTTGCTCCTGTGAGACTTTAGTGTGCAGTGGTTAGATCAGGGAATTGGCAGGACCACCTGTAGCACAGAATACCAGGCGCAGGCTAAGTCAGGCATATCCCCACCCCACCCCCTGCCAACTGGAATTGTTGAGAGAGTGTCCAAGTGGATTTTTTGGAGACCCTTCAGAACAGAAAGAGAAGAGTGAATTAGACTTCCAATATATAAACAAAATTGAAAGCCTGAAACCTAGACAAATCAACACTCCATAAACAAGGAGGGGAAAAAAAGGCATCTGAAGGAGGCAAGCAAAGCAGGCCTTTAACACAGTGAAAAGGCATTTGTGATTCGCATCAGAATACAGGAAAAAAAAAAAAAAAAAAGGAAACCCACATGCCAGGGACATGACAAAGGGACAACATGGGAAAGGTGCAGGTTAATTCCACACCAAGCTCTACCAACCCTGTAGGAGATTGCTACAGTGGAATCCCCGTTGGGGCGACCCAAGAAACAGATCTCAGAGGAACAACTGAAGACCTATTCAGAGAAATTAAAGAATATAAAGAACAAGTCAGAGAACTAAAGAGAGAGAATGAAAAACTCAAGAAGGACCTAGAGGGAGACAATGAGAAACTTCAGAAAGAATTAAAGGGAGAGAATGACAAACTCCAGAAAGAACTAGAGGGAGAAAATGACAAACTCCAGAAAGAAGTGGAAACACTGAAAAAGGAAGCCAACCAGCAAAGTAAGGAGCACCAAGAAGAGATTGAGAAGCTCCAAAAAGAAGTGGAAATACTAAAGAAATCACAGGATGAAATGAAAAAGGAAATAGAACACTCATCCAATCAAGAGGAAAGGAATGAAAAAAGCCTCAGAAATAGAAAGGAGGAAGCATAACAAAGGATATCAGACCTGGAAGATAAAATAGAGCAACTAAAAAGCTCAAATAAATATGAAAAATTTAAAAATACACAAAAATGGAGCAACCAGGAAATATGGGACCTATGAAAAGATCAAACCTTCGCATCATAGGAGTAAAGGAAGGAGAAGAATTCCAAGAGAATAGTATTGATCAGATCTTCAACAGAATAATGGATGAAAATTTCCCCAAACTAAAAAAAGACAAACCCATACAAATACAAGAAGCACATAGAACTCCAAACAAACAAGATCAGAAAAGAAACTCCCCATGCCATATGATAGTTAAAATGCTACATGCCCAAAACAAAGACAAGATTCTGAAAGTCACAAGAGAAAAACAAGAAGTCACACATAAGGGGAAACCCATCAGAATTACAACTGACTTCTTGGCACAAACCATGAAAGTAAGAACAATATGGAGCAAAGCATTCCCAGTGTTAAAGGACTATGGATGCCAACCCAGGTTACTATACCCAGCAAAAATGTTGATTATAGTTGAAGGAGAGAGAAAAATCTTCCATGACATAAACAAGATGATAGAGTACATGTGTGGAAAACCAACCCTTCAGAAAATACTTGAAGCAATTCAAAGGACAGAAGAGAGGAGCAACCATTCCCAAGCACCTAGAAAGAGAAACTAATAAAAACATAACTGCAGAAGTAGAAACCGAGACTAAAAATGCAAATGGATAATAAGGTGAAAGGAAGCAGCATCCATCTTTCAATTATAACCTTAAATATTAATGGACTAAACTCCCCCAAAAAAAGACATAGACTGGGAGATTGGATTAGGAAACAAAATCCATCTACATGCTGTCTACAAGAAACCCATCTCAATCTCAAGGATAGGCACCAACTTAAGGTGAAGGGATAGAAGAAAACATTCCAAGCAAATGGTACCAAAAAGAAAGCAGGTGTTGCTATTTTAATATCAGACAAACTAGACTTCAAAGTAAAAGAAATCAAAAGAGACAAAGACGGCCATTACATCTTTATCAAAGGAACAATTGACCATGAAGACTTCACAATCATGAATATATATTCACCAAACTCTGGTGCACCAAACTTTATAAAGACAATTCATCAGGACCTCAAGGCACAAATTAACCCCAGCACACTAATAGTAGGGGACTTCATGAAATACCCCACTAGGTCCTTTGGACAGATCAACAGGACAAAGAATAAACAGAAAGACATC
Organism: Rhizomys pruinosus; assembly: GCA_009823505.1. Lineage (NCBI taxonomy): Eukaryota > Metazoa > Chordata > Mammalia > Rodentia > Spalacidae > Rhizomys > Rhizomys pruinosus. The sequence goes on from VZQC01014416.1 coordinate 335,572, forward strand.
TGAACTGAATGATACAATACACCAAATGGACCTCACAGACATCTACCGAATATTCCACCCAAACACCAGAGAATGCACTTTCTACTCAGCACCTCACAGAACATTCTCCAAAATACACCACATACTATGACACAGAAAAAAATTCAACAAATACAAAAAGGTTGAAATAATTTCATGCATTCTATCAGAATGCAATAAAGCTCAATATCAACACCAGGATAAGCCCTACAACCTACAAGAACACATGGAGACTAAACAACACTCTCCTGAACAATGAATGGGTCAAGGAAGAAATAAAGAAAGAAATAAAAGGATTCCTGGAATTGAATGACAATGATAATACAACACACAAAACCTATGGGACACTTTAAAAGCAGTCCTAAGAGGGAAGTTTATAGCCCTGAGTGCCTACATCAAACAAACAGAAAGAGCACAAGTGAATGATCTAACACTGAAGCTAAAAACACTTGAGAGACAACAACAAATGAACCGTAAACACAACAGACAGGAAGAAATAACAAAAATCAGAGCAGAAATCAATGAAATAGAACCAAAGGAAACCATACAGAAAATCAATGAATCCAACAGTTGGTTCTTTGAGAGAATAGACAAGATAGACAGACCTCTAGCCCAGTTAACCAAAAGAAAGAAGGAACAACTCCAAATCAATACAATCCATAATTAAAAGGGAAATATCACAACAGACAATGAAAAGATCCAGACAATCATATGGGAATACTTCAAAAACCTATACTCTACTAAGTTTTAAAACCTAGAAGAAATTGATGAATATCTGAAATCCTGGGAATCACCAAAGCTCAACCAAGAAGATATCGACAGCTTAAACAGACCCATAATATATGAAGAAATTGAAGATGTAATAAGAAACCTCCAGGTCCAGATGTTTTCACAGCAGAAGTCTATAAAACATTTCAAAAAGACTTACAACCATTATTACTCAAATTGTTTAGAAGGATACAAACAGAGGGAATTCTCCCAAAGTCCTTCTATGAAGCCAGCATCACTCTAATACCAAAACCAGGCAAAGATACAACCAAAAAAAGGAGAACTATAGACCCATCTCATTAATGAATACAGATGCAAAACTTCTAAACAGGATACTTGCAAATTGCATATGGACCCACATCAAGAAGATCATCCATCATGACCAAGCTGTATTCATACTAGAGATGCAGGGATGGTTCAAGATACAAAAATCAATAAATATCATCAAACATATAAATGGACTGAAAGACAAAAACCACACCATCATCTCAGTTGACACGGAGAAAGCCTTTGACAAAATCCAGCATCCCTTCATGTTTAAAGTCCTAGAGGGAATTTGATTGGAGGGATCATTCCTCAGTGTAATCAAAACCATATACAGGAAACCCACAGCCAATATTACCCTAAATGGAGAAATGACAGAAGTATTTCCTTTAAAGGTAGGAACTCGGCAAGGCTGCCCCCTGTTACTACTCCTTTCAATATAGTGCTTGAAACACTTGCTAGAGCAATAAGGAAAGAAAAGGAAATTAAAGGAGTTCTAATTGGAAAACAGGAAGTCAAGCTATCCCATTTTGCTGATGATAGGATTGTTTACTTAAGGGATGCTAAAAACTCCACCAGAAAATTCCTAGAAATGATTAAGAGCTTCAGTAAAGTGGCAGGATACAAAATTAACCTAGAAAAATCAGTAGCCTTTCTTTACACCAGCAACAAGCAACTGGAGAAGGAATGCAAGGAGACCTTCCCACTCACAGTAGCCTCAAAAACAATAAAATACCTAGTAACAAACCTAACAAAAGACACCAAAGATCTCTACAACAAAGATTTTAAACTCCTGAAGAAGGAAATTGAAGAAGATATCAGAAGATGGAAAAACCTCCCATGCTCATGGATTGGGAAAATTAATATAGTTAAAATGTCCATTCTACCCAAACTCTTGTACAGATTTAATGCAATCCCAATTAAAATCCTCAAGAGTTTCTTCACAGGCTTGGGAAAAAAGTCCTTCATTTCATTTGGAAAAACAAAAGACCCTGAATAGCCAAAGCAACCCTGAGTGAAAAGAGCAACACAGGGGGGATCTCTATACCAGACTTAAAACTATACTACAGGGCTATAGTCATAAAAACAGCTTGGCCCTGGCACAGAAACAGACCTGTTGAGCAATGGAACAAAACTGAAGATCCAAACTTGAGCACATACAACTTCAGCCACCTCATATTTGACAAGGGGGCCAAGAAAACACAATGGAGGAAAGAGAGCATCTTCAGCAAGTGGTGTTGGCAAAACTGGATCACAACTTATAAAAGAATGAAATTAAACCCCTACCTCTCGCCCTGTACAAAAGTCAACTCAGATGGATCAAAGACCTCAATGTGAAACCCCAAACTCTGAAGGCAATAGAAGGAAAGGTTTGCAGCAGACTATAAGACATAGGCATAGGAAAAGATTTCTTAAATCAGACAGCAGCTGTGCAAGAATTAAGGTCGACAATTGACAAATGGGACTTCATTAAATTCAAAAGCTTCTGTACATCAAAAGAAACAATAAAGAAAGTGAAGAGAAAACCTACAGAGTTGGAGGAAACCTTCACTGCAGATACATCTGACAAAGCATTGTTTTCCAGAGTATATAAACTACTCAAAAAACAAAGAAGAAAGAAAACAAATGAATCACTCAAAAGATGGAGCAAAGAGCTGAACAGAGACTTCACAAGTGAGAAATTAGAGATGGCTGAGAAACATCTTAAAAAGTGTTCAACATCACTAATAATTAAGGAAATGCAAATTAAAACCACTTTAAGATATCATCTCACTCCAGTAAGACTGGCTAGGATCAAGAAAACAAATGATACCAAGTGCGGGAGAGGTTGTGGGGAAAGGGGAACCCTCATCCATTGCTGGTGGAAATGTGAACTTGTTCAGCCACTATGGAAAGCAGTGTGGAGAACCCTTGGAAGGCTCAAAATGAGTTTACCACCTGACCCAGGCATACCGCTCCTGAGTATATACCCACAAGACTCTTCTTACCACAGAGATACATGCACAGGTATGTTTATTGCAGCTCTGTTCACAATAGCAAAAAGCTGGAACCAGCCCAAATGCCTCTCAACCGACGAGTGGATAGAGAAAATATGGTACATCTACACAATGGAGTTCTGTGCAGCAGTAAAAAAAGACAACATCATGAACTTTACAGGTAAATGGATGGAACTGGAAGATATTATGTTAAGTGAAGTAACACAGTCCCAGAAAAACAAATGATGAATGGTATCCATCATCTGTGGATGCTAGAGCCAATAACATAGTTGTAAACATTTCTTGTTGGGAGTGGCATATTGGAAAGATGAACAACAACACCAACAACAGAAAAGAATGCATGAAAGAACTGACTGAAAGTATGAATCTGGTGGGGTGGGGGCATTGGGAAGGGGACACGGTTCTAGATTCAATTTGTAACATAATCTTGTACAAAAATATATGTAAAACAATAAATTAAAAATATATAAAACAGAAAAAAAAGAAATGTCATTTTAAAAAAAAATTTCTGCAGTTTGTCTCTCAATTTTCACAATCAAGAACTCAAGATATTTTACCCAGCAGTCTGGTTAAGGATTTGAAAAGAATCCTCAAGTCAATATAGGGCCTGGACTATTTTAAATTCCTAGCATTTGTATTAAAATTTTAGATTCTCTATCTGAATCTGACCTAATTTTCAATATGAACTCAGAAGCTAACCTCTTCCAGTCTTAGTCTCCATATGTTTAAAATAAGGATTAGGTCAGGTGAATATTATAAATACCAGATGAATTATAAGATCATTAAGACATAGTCATGGTGACCAGAGATATCACAGGTACCGGTCAAATAATTAAAGACTGTGCTATTGGGAAGAGTAGCCCACTGAAGTTGTGCTATACTCGATAATAAGTTACAGAAGTGGTCAAAAAGCTGCATCTGGGAGCTAGAGAGAGAGCTCAGTGGTTGAGAGCACTGGCTACTCTTCCAGAGGGCCCACGTTCAGTTCCCAGCACCTACATGGTAGCTAACAACCATCCCTAACTCTAGTTCCAGAGGATCCAATACCCTCTGGCCTCTGTAGGCTTTGTGTGACATTTGTGCATTTACATACATGTAGGCAAAACATTCATACACATAAAATAAAAATAAATAATATTTTAGAAAAAGTTTCAGCTTGCCTGATAGAGTGACTAGCAGTCTGACTATGCAGAAAAAAAAAAAGAGGAGAGGAGAGGCTGGACAGAAAGCAGTAAGTTTAGAGAGAAAATTGCATATGTGGGGCTGAGCTCAAAATATAGGCCAACTGCAACATAGAGAGCATAGAAAGAGGCACAGGATGCTGAAAATATGCAGTGAATGATTGGATATGATTGTAGAGTCTGGACTAGACTCTAGGCAGAAAATGAGTAGAATCCATGGGGTGGTGATGCACTGACAGTCAAACCAGTACAAGGCAGCATCCAGTGCTCTTCCACCTCTGGGACTAATAGCCTCAGGGCTCAGAGTAGCACATTCACACCTCACAGCTACTGGCTCCTGAACCAATCATGAGAAGAAGGGTCAAGATGCTGTCCCATAAACTCCTATGGATCAACATGAAGTGTGATTAGGAGACCCCATGTCTAGTTGGTTTCCCCTCCTTCCCTTCTGTTTACTACTATGGCCTCAGAAAGAGTAGCAACTAGGCTATGAGGAAGTTCCTATAATAGATGGACAGGCATGATGGTAAAGGGGGAATGGGAAATAAGGGAGGGAGGGAGGGAGGGAGGGAAGATTGAAAAACAACCTAAGAGCTTAAGTCCAATGCCCTTTGCCTTTGAATCTTAGTGAAGAAAATATTTTAGTGATTACTGAATCCAGTCCTCTCTTTTTACAACATAATGTCTGACTCCTGTTGGTAATCATACATACATACATACATACATACATACATACATACATACATAAACTTTGCTGAATAATTAATGAACAAATAAGGAATAAAACCCAGAAGTAATTACCAGTTGCTGGCATACCTGTATACAAACACAAACCTCCTTATTCTTTGTAACTGCATGTTCCTTTATGCTTCGCTTGGCCTCAGCATATATAAAATGTTATTAAGACCATGTCTGGCCCATTTTTAAGGTTATACTTGTTTCATCTCATTTGAATTAGCAATGTCATTTGCAATGCTTTACGTTATAATTAATGCATTTATACCTTCTATAATGTAAGCTGGTTTTATATTTCTACCCCAGTTGATGGACATGGACAATATCTATTTCCAATACAAGCATATGAAGTCAATAGACCCATGCCAAAATCTAGTTACAAGATGGAATCCTCCTTGGACTGATGTCCTTGTAACTTTCACTTTAAGGAGACCACCTTTTGGAATCTAGAAACTGTTTCAAATTGTTTCCAAAGAATATGTCTGTCTTTGCAAGAATAGAAATAGAGAAAATCATCTTTATTTTTAGCAAAAGAAATTAGATTTAGTTGTAAGGAAAAACTTTTGAGCAATAAATTTATCAGGAATTTGAGGGATACAATGCTATGGGCCCCTTTATTTTTTGGGTGTTTATCTCCTGTCCTTTCTGGCATTGGAATAGACTTGAAAGTGTGCCAAGACACCTGTATGTGGATGATCTGCATTCAACCAATCCGTCTGGGTCCTCTACCCTCAATGCACTGGGAGGACTAAGGAAGCCAAGCATGCCTTTATGAAGCACTAGTCTTCCTTGTTGGGAAACAATGTGTTCAAGATGAAAAATACTTTTCTTCACAATTTTTAAAGGGAACATTGGTTAATAATTTAATAAAACTTTGCAGCTTCTTGAAGATTTTTCAAGTTAGAACACATCTTTCTCTTAGAGTTTTTCATACTCTAATTTTTGCCATTTGTCAAAATTTTAATACATGTGATTTTTCATGTAAAATTATGGTGATATTTCACCATTTATATAACATGTCCCCAGGTAATGATTCTTCCCTTGAAGATAAGTAGAACAGCTATCATTATTTCTGCACAGAGAAACTCAGATTAAATGACTGGTTAAGATGTCAGCCCAAGAAGACCCAGCTTCAATTCTGTTAATCTTTTCTACTCTACCAAATGTTTCACTTTGGAGAATAAATTTCACAAAGAGCAGTTATTTTCAGTTTTAATTGAGACCAATAAGTATCATGTCCTCCACAATACAAGTCAAAATTGATTATATGTTTGTGAAAGTGGAGAGACAATATAACAAAATTATGTATTGAAATCGTTTAATACTATTTAAAATAATACAAGCTTCAGAAAAAGTTCAATAAATCTTATTAGCTGAGGATAATATTTTCAACACAGAGTACACTTAATTTGTAGGATTGATATAATTGATGAGATTTTTATCAAAAATATGGCTTAGTTTTTAAAAAATGAAGTTAGAAACACTAAAATGGTTTCTTTTTAAATTTTATTTATTTCTGTATGTGTATGAATGTACTTTCTGCATGCAAGTTTGTGCACCCGTGTCGTGCAATGCCGCGGAGGTCAGAAGAGGGTGTCGGATTCCCCTGGAACTGGAGTTCTCCTGGAATTGGAGTTTCAGACAGTTCTCGGCCGCCATGTGGGTGCTGGGGATCGAACCCAGGTCCTCTGTAAGAGCAGTCAGAACTCTTAACCACTAGGCCATCTCTCCAGCCCCCTAAAATGGTTTCTAACATTACATTTTGTAACATTAAGTGTGGCTAAGAAGTCTTTTCCAGTTTTCCTCAACTAGGTCTTTCCAGCCCTTTTCAGTAAGCATCTATCTAACATGCAGAGTTTCCAGCATAGTACTGATATGATACTCTATCTTGTTAGGAGAACTGGAAGAATTCTAATGTAACAGTTAAGACTGAGGTATATTTGCAATTCACAAAAATACAGCGGTAGTGACTTCATTGAAAATGGTAAAAGAGATATATGAACAGGTAACAAAAGAAATATTAGTTGAGATAAAGTTATCCATGAGAAGGCACTGCATCAGAGCCAAGAGGAAGAGCAGCGTTCAACTAAATGCTGAAGGCAGAGGCAGGCAGATGTCTGTGAGATCGAGGCCAGCTGATCTACATAGCAATTTCCAGATGGGTTCGGACTATGAAGACCCTGTAAAAAAAAAATCAACTAAATGGTGATCTGTAAGTCACAAGCTGTGAACAGTAAAGACAACAGCTTTCCAAGATGGTGATTTGTTGGGTGGGGAAGACGAAAATAAGTTGGAAAGAAACAGTGGGTATAGATACAGGGCATTTACAATTCACAGAGTAGACTATAAGAACGTTGAGGAGGAAGTCAGTTCTAGTCTACCCAAGGAGGTAGTTAAGAAAAGCCCAGCACACTGGGAAAAGACACTGAAAAAGAGACTTCTGTAAGCCACAGTGACTCAAAGAATGTGGGAGTAGAGGAACTTAGTATAAAAATAACTCCAATTTTAAGAATACTTCATGAAAAGTGCTCTGTTTTTTCTAACATGATGAGGTATCTGGGAAATATCCAATGCTGCATTTTGATTTCCATGACTAAGAAAGAAGCGAATTATTTTAGAACTTTTATCATATAAGACAATAGTTTTGAACTTGCTTATCTTCACATGAAAACCCCATAGTTGGGAAGCAGATCTTTGTGAAAACACACCTGTGGGCTCACCATGCTCATCAGTCACACACAATCTGACTCATAGGCTTGAAGTCAACATCCCTAGACCTGCCTTAAATAGAATCTTAAGTGAATGGCTATAGAGGAAGCAATAAAACCTTCTGGGCAATATAGTAATGAGAATATGTGCTTAGCTTTCCAAAGACGTGCATTGTTGTATCTTTATGGAAAATCTTTCCTTGGTAAAATTGTTTTCACAGCAAGATCTCATTTTCACAGTAGCCCTGAAAGGGAGGAAATAGAAGTAATTTAATTTCCATTTTATAAAAGAAGAAACTGTGAGATGGAGATACCAAGTGACCTCCTTACAATTCTCCCTCTTAGACAGACCAGTAGGCAGGAGCCAGAGATGGTTTTCCTCATGGCATCCCTTTCTGTGCTCTTCAATCCAGTCTGTCTCAGGGCTTGGCTTGGCAAGGTGGGATGACACAGGCCAGGTGGCTCATATTTTGTTTCACAAGATGTAAATGACATTCATATAACACATTCTATAAATAACCCACCTCATCAGTTCTATCTGAATAGGCACATGTTTGGATATATCACTGTCTACAACAGTTTTTAATATGACACATTATCCAGGCATACTTGTATTTTACTAAGGGGCCAGTTGAGTGTTGCCAAGTTGTTAGTTTGTGATAACTGACCACTCGTCTTTTATATTTAGAAATTTGTTGTAGGTTAGTAAAGATTCTTTATTACTTGTTTGCTTGCTAACTTGAAAAATTGCAAAGTGGAAACTATAAATTTTTTTAATTAGTTTTTATTGATGCTTTGTGCATTTCATACATTTTTTCCAATTCAGTTCAGGCTTATTTCCCTTTCCCTCCCCCCCACCCCCACCCCATCCCAGATCATGCATTCTGCCATAACTGTCCTGCATCTTTCTCTCAGTTTTTTTATTTTCATTTTTAGCTATAAGTGATAATCCATGAGTACAAGCATCCTTCATGCAAAACCTATCTGCAGGCTGTTGTGCCCAAACACCTACAGCCCCACCATCCAGTGGGGGGTGACAGGTTGTTTGTTCAATCAAGTTGATCAAATGAGTGTCCAGACTACATTGCTGTAGTTTCACCATTCACCCCAATCGCAGCCCTTACATTCTACCACGCCCCCTCTTCCGCAGGTTGTTCCCTAGGCTTAGAAAAGGGGCACAGGTGGATGAGAGGTAAAACAGTCCACTCTCTCTGGAGCTGTTGACTTGGACTCTGGTCAATTCTGGCTGTTTCCTTTCATGGGCTGACAGTTTGTCCAGGAATAACCTTTCGATCCTACTAATGAAGAACAAGCAATTAGATATATAGGTATTTAAGCAGCACTAATAGTTATGGTAGGTTACTTTAGCATAGACACATGTTTGGATATGTTAATCCATGAATTACAATTTTCCCCCCTGTTAAATATGACAGGGTCTTACTGTGGCTTATAACATCTCCTAACCTGTAAGGAGGCAATAAGCTTGTGCATCAGCCATGGGTTATTTCTCCAAGGGAGAGCCAATAGCCAATTAGATTTGGGATATACAGGCACATGGCTGCCTCTGCTGCACAGTATTTCCAGGCAGTTGAGTGTAGCTGGTGCTGACGGTGGAGTCTTGCTTGACTCAAGGGAGACCCATATTTGCTTTATTGGTTTAGTGGCCTTTTGGTAACACTCTCTCTGGCATTCCAGAGGCCATCTGTACACTTGCATGTGTGCGTCTCAATACATCCCTCCCATTGTTAACGTCAGGTTTCGGCGGGCAGGGTCTATTGGCCTCTCCTCCTGTAGGTTCCCAACTTCTCTCTTAGAGCAAGAGCCCTTACCTTTTTTGGAGTACCTTGGATCCCCTGGCCACAAACATCTACCTTGTGAAAACAACTCCATTGCTGATGTCAGAGCTCCTGTATAATAATTTGCCTTGAGTGCATAGCCCTAGGACTTATAGTGTTATTATTTGGTTCTGACAGAGAGTAATCTCCTTCCACAGTTCCCATGTCAAGTAGGCAATAAGAGAAGCAGTTGGAAGGTTGTTATAAGAGATACTATAACAATAGTTGTTCTCAATTTACATGTTGGGGAAGACTCTATCATCGTTTCATATTTCTCCTTGCTTGTTCTATGGGGGGAAGGCAAGAGAGTCATATCAAAACCTTTTTTGCACCTAGAAGGTAAGTTTCATTAGGACTCATTATAACTAGTTTGTTACATGTAAGATCCACAGAGGGTTCGATGTTATTTGGCAATCTTGAGGCTTTTCTTCCTTTGAATTTCAGACGGGTCAGCCTTTCCGTTGCACTTTTCTGGTACATCCCTACTCAATGCAAACCTGTATCTTTTCTTCTTCAGCCGTTAGGTTGGTGACGTTTGTCCTGTTGAACAACAACAAATCTTTTCCCATAGTTAGTTTTAAGATTTGAATTGCAAGGGTTTGATTTGGAAAAGGTTTCATGTTCTTTCTTATACCCCCCCCCTTTTTTATAGCGTATAGAGGTCTCCGCAGAACGTTGATTATACATGACTATAGTGGAGTCAAGTGCACAGATTTCATCAAATCACCCATGTGTGTTTGTGGGTGACGTAATAGGTTGATTAACCTTGGGAAGCAAATTTAAATTTTTACGTTAAATCATCTTAAAGAGAATGCTACAAGGTGATACTGTACAACAGGGAAATTATAGAGAATATTTGTATGTGTCAATCCCAGAGTTCTTGCTCTACAGATTTTATGTAAAGCAAATGTGGGCAACAGCGAATTATATCTCCATTTAATTCAGATGCATTACCATTTTTATCAGATTCTGTAAACCAATGTTGTTTAATATACACATGTTTACATTTACTAAGTCCTAAAAAAAACTATAAATTTTTTTTTTTTGGTCTTTTTCGAGACAGGGTCTCCCTGTAGTCCCAGCTGTCCTGGAACTCACTCTGTAGACCAGGCTGGCCTTGAACTCACAAAGATCCGCCTGCCTCTGCCTCCCAAGTGCTAGGATTAAAGGCGTGCGCCACCACGCCCGGATAAATTTTTAAAGGCAGCATAAGACTCACAAATAGTTCCCACAATTCAAATCACTATAATTCAAGTCTCTGGAAGAGAACCTTGACAGCATTGAGTATTATCCTTAGTTCCTTTTCGTATAAAATTCTGGAAGAGCAGAGATGGATAAAGTGCTTGGGGACCAGGGTTAGTCAACAGGGATGAAGCCTTAGAGTAAATGCATCTGTCACCTTCCTTGGCCACTCAGAAACCACCATTTCAACATTCATGTGATTGTGGCTGTGGTAGAAATACCTTGATAGGACAGTCCTCATTTTGTAGAATGATATAATCAAAGACAGATAATAACTGCTGGAACAGCAACCATCTTTTATATAATAATTCCAGCTTGCAAATTTTTTCATCTATATGATCTCATTAGTTATATCCCAGAAAAATATCCCAAGTTGATATTATGGTTTTCATTATTTTAAAAGGATCATAGAGTACTTGAGCTATCTCCAGTAAGTGATAGGTCTCACACCCAGTCTTTGCTTCACTATCCCATGTGATCTGTACTATCCAAGCAGCCTCCCAAACACATAGAGAAAGCTGGGTCAAGAACGAAATAAAAAATAAAAACATCCTCAGTAAATATGAAGACTGAGGAAATGATATAAAGCCAAGAGATCCACATGTTCAGTAAACATATAAACATGGGACGATCTTTATCCTCACTAACAATCTAGGAAATACAATTTAAAACCATGATTACACCAGTTGCCTTTACAAACATGAAACCCAAGAGCAGGAAGTACTATGTCAGACGAGAAGCAATGACAGCTTCAACACACTACCAGTAAGAATTTGAATTAATTTGACCTATTTTGCCAGCCTTTTCCTACTCTCTAACAAAGCTGAAAATGTATGTAGCAAGTCATGCCATGGCTCATAACTTAGAAAAACTTCTTGTCTGTGCAAAGGAGCTGGGAAAGAACTCTGCAACAAAGTGGTGTTCAAAGTAACCAAACACTTGTGAGAACTTCAATGTCATAATGGGACAATGGATAAATATTAATAAATATAACACAATCTTCCAAAATCTATATTAAAAATTAATGAACTAGAAGTACATATATCAAAATACATGAATATCTTAAGGAAAATTACAAAATATGCAAATGCATTCCACTTACAAGAAGTTTAAAATATGCAAAACAGTTTTAGGGATGATCATTATTTGATAATTAAATATTATTCCAAGATAGTATTTCATAGGTATGACCTAAAATATGTAGTATGTATAAATAACAAGCCTGGAATCTGAGGCAATGGTTATCGTTTGAAAGAACAGTCAGTGAATACAAATAGGAGAATAGGTCCAAGGAGGTTTCAACCAATATGGGCAATTTTCTAATCAATTTGGATGGCAGTACACAGTTATGTAAAAGGCTGTGCTTCAGCCTTTTACATAGGTGAAATGTATCATAATTACATTTAAGAATAGGAGATGCAGGAACTCTAAATGCAGCTCAGTGGGAGAGCATTTGCTTAGTATGTGACACACCCTGAGTTTGATTCCCAGCACCAAACAGTGATGGACAAGGGTACAGGAGGGAAAGAAAAGATGAGAGAAAATAGTCTGCCTGACCCTGATCATTTTCTCTGGGATTGTGAGATAATAAAAATTAGTTTAAAATGATGTGAAAGCATGCTCACCTCTTCCCTCTAAGGAGAGAATCCTGATAGACATGGAAGACACATTCCGACTCTGCTATCTGGGTTCCATGCGTCAGCACCCTTCAGACACATGGAAGAGTGAAATTCCATGCTACCAATCACATAGGCTGTGACATTTTGCAGAGGCAAGCCTCCCCTTGGATCCCCTGACAGTATCTGTTGGGCCATTCACCTATCTCTTTAGAACTTTCAACTGCTTACCTTTGGAAAAATAACTGCTAACCAAACCAGCACTATTGCTGGCACTTTACTTAGGATTGTTTCATTTGTAGAGTTATTTACAAGCACATTAAATGGAAAGACATTTTATATAATATACCTATAAAAAGTATTTAACTTTCTCAGTTTGGTTCTTGTAGTCTTGATAGACAAGGAAATCTCGGAGAGGAATGCTTGGCCACTTCACTGCCTATTCAGAAGCACCCTGCTAAATGGTGATCCATAAAGTTATTCTTTCGATGGTCTGAAGTAGCATGGCTTCTTCCCCTATACACTCCTCAGCATCATCAGGCCACAGTTTTAATTTGCAAGTTCAATTTTCAAGTATCGAGTTTTGTGAGGATAAAAATACCAATCCATGATAGAACAGTTCTCCAAAAATAAAGTTGTTATTCATACATAATTTAAGAAGTCTTAAAACAATTACCTCCAACAATCATGTCTCTTTTGCATTTTAAGGAGGGAAAAATCATTTTAATGATTATATTTTATAATGAATAATTTGTATTCAGGGCATTTCTAAGATCATAAAGTTAGCTTCTAACCATTAGACCTCTAAAAATCTCTGATAATTTATTTAAGAAAAAGAAAAAAATGTCATTACTGAAATAACTTTTCCAAGCTTAGACAATGAGCCTAGAACATCTTCCTGTCTGGATGCCAGGGCCCCAAATCACCTCCATCCTGTTTTAACAATTAACAATGGTCCATGGCTACTGCACTCTTTCCATACATCAGACACCGCCAAACCCTTTTCCTTCATAACAGCTTTTTAAGGAGGAACTGCGACATAAAAACACTAAACTACTAGAGCGTTCTTTTTCATCCAAAACTCATGACTGTCACGTCTCAACAGTTTGAAAATTCTATGATCTCAATTGTGCTAAAATGGAAATGAAAATGAAAAAAGAAAGCATAGAAAGTATGTTCCTTCAAACTATAAATTCTTAACCTTTTCTTCCTGAGCCTCTCTTTCTGAATATGAACTTGCTTCCCAGCTTCAAAAATAACCAAATAGTACTTTTTCCAACATTCGATCATTATATTTGTTAGCAGACCTGATATAACCTTGAGTCACCTACAGTGAATTTAAGTATTATTCTAATTGATTTCTCACTGCTTACTGAGAAACAGAGGACCTCTTTCATTTGTCTCATAAATAATTCCTTTTCTCTATGTCAGTGTTAATTGAACTTACCTCATGTTGTCAATCTCTTTTTTTTTTCCTTGCAGGTGATGTCATTGTCTATATTAATGAAGTTTGTGTCCTTGGACACACACATGCAGATGTTGTCAAACTTTTCCAGTCTGTTCCTATTGGTCAGAGTGTCAACTTGGTGTTGTGTCGTGGCTACCCTTTGCCCTTTGATCCTGAAGATCCTGCTAACAGCATGGTGCCACCCCTTGCAATAATGGAGAGGCCACCTCCAGTGATGGTCAATGGAAGACATAACTATGAAACATATTTGGAATACATTTCTCGGACCTCACAGTCAGTTCCAGATATTACAGATCGGCCACCTCATTCTTTGCACTCCATGCCCGCTGACGGTGGGCTAGATGGCACATATCCACCACCCGTCCATGACGACAATGTGTCTATGGCTTCATCTGGAGCCACCCAAGCTGAACTTATGACCTTAACCATTGTGAAAGGTGCCCAGGGCTTTGGCTTTACTATTGCTGACAGTCCCACAGGACAGCGGGTGAAACAAATACTTGACATTCAGGGATGCCCTGGGCTGTGTGAAGGTGACCTCATTGTTGAGATCAACCAGCAGAATGTACAGAACCTGAGCCATACAGAAGTAGTGGATATACTTAAGGATTGCCCCATCGGAAGTGAGACTTCTTTGATTATCCATCGAGGAGGTAAGATGAACATGACCGTGGCAGTACAATGTGTGGGTCAATTAGTAGGACCCTGTAGAAAAATATTGTTTGAATGGAAATTTCTATGTGGTGGAATAGAATTATGCTTTTTTTTTTTTTTTTTTGGTCTTTTTGAGACAGGGTCTCCCTGTAGCCTCAGCTGTCCTGGAACTCACTCTGTAGACCAGGCTGGCCTTGAACTCACAAAGATCTGCCTGCCTCTGCCTCTCGAGTGCTAGGATTAAAGGTGTGCGCCACCACGCCCAGAATTATGCTTTAAAAAAGAAAGACAGGAAGGCAGAGAGGAAACATGAATTTAGGAATCTAAGTTTCTACATTCTTTACATCTTTACCCAAGTTATATTAAAGATGATCATAGTAGTACTTTAAGTTTTACCATCCCAGTGATACAGACTTGCAGGGTAAAGATTGAATCCCAGACTATGGATTTGTTTTACTGCAAAAGTTCAATAATGTATCCGTTGTACAGAACTCAGCCTGGTGCCTGTCGACTTAATGAGAAACCTGCTTCTCTAAAGGAAGCAGTGAGGTGAATTGTAAGATTTCCGGCCAGCAGGAGTAGGATGGCCGGCTCCTCAAGTCACGGGTGTTCCGGAGCCCTTTGAAGACCACTGAGAGCTGAGTTACTATAAGATTCCATCTCTGATAAGTGTGAATACAAGAATTCCAGACATTTCTTCTACTGGTATGGGTCATGACTACCCACAACTATGCCTGCTTCCTTCTTCCTTTTCCTCTAGCTTCTGTAGAAAGAGAATGGGGAAAGCTGGGGGCCTTCCTCACTTCTCTGCTGCTGCGTGATTGATGGTCAGTGAGGCAGGAAGAAGGAGATAAACGGCCACACAGAACTAAGTGTGAAGGATAAGGAGCAGCCTGAGACCCGAGTTCTCTACCTACTATTTTCAGGGCTTAGGACTTTAACTCCATGTGTCTCAGCTGTGTGACTGTCACAGTGGGTAACAACGGCACCTCCCCTGATGGTGGTCGGTTCTTGGGTAGCCCACAGCAGGTGCACGACTCAACTACATGCCTGCTGAGACTAAACTAACCCTGAAGCTTCAGCAGAGATGGGTCAGGAGCAGTACTGTAAGGTACTTGTGCATGAAGGACCCGTGTGTGGTAAACAGATGTGATTACCTATTCGAACACTCAAAACGGCATGCAAACCATTGAATTTAAAGTCCAAGTGAAAGAAGTCAAAGCTGAATGTAATACCATTTATGAGTTATTTGGCGGTATCTGCACCTTTTTCCCTTCAAGGAAGCATTACATTGTTGATTGCCAAATACTATGTATTTCTGAGCAGCACTATAGGAAGTGTTATGTGCCCACATTACAAAGGGAAAATTATTATGATAACAAAATAATCACACATTTAACCTTCTTAAGGCATTGTTATACAATAGCACATAGATTTGGATAATTAAATGTTGACAATGTATTTTGCTTTCCCCACTGCTTGTTTAAAATTAAAGCAAATATTCCTAAATAAACAGCCATATATTCACAGCGTTCAATTGAAAATTTAAGTTTTTGGAATACATTCCTAATATTAAGTGATATGCTTGAAAAACTGTTTGGTACCCATTGTCTGCTTCACAAACACATATCTGAACACATTTTATATAAAATGACTTACACGTGTGGCATCATGGGAAAATGCTTTGAAATCTTTGCTATTATTGCAATTTGTGCCTTTCTGGAAAGATTTATTGTGTGTGTGCACTCAGCTGGGCCACCCTGCTGTCCATCCCCCCCTCCTCTGCAGTCTCTCTTGATCACACATTTAACCCTCTAGTGACCAAACTTTCATCTCCATTTGTTTGTGCTTGAGGATAAGTGACTGGCCTTTCTCTTCCCGCTGGTATAACACTGCAGTGAGTATTTCATCTACTGGCACATATAGAAAAGTATTTTATTTAATATGTAGAGAATCGCATTACACATACATATGTCTTGTTTTAAAATGTCTCATTTGGAAGGATGTAGTTTTTTAACAAATACCAACTGGCATAGTTTACATAACATAACATTCACCAATTGTTTCTATGCATTTCATTAAGTTCTGCCAACACGGTATAGTTACCTAGGAGCATTTGTCAGCCTGTGCTCCCTCAGGCCCATTGTCTACCCTCCTCTCCTATCTGCAGCCCCTCATAGCCCACCCACTGGACTTCATACATTCTGTCTTATATGATGAATTCTGTCGATGTACTCAGCTATCTCTTGGTGTGTGTGAGTTCATCCCCTAGAGTCTGGTCAACCTTTCTAGTGTCACTTCCTTAAAAGAGGACCAGCTCTTCCTCACACAGCAGTGATCAGCTTCTCACAGTCTCTTATTCTTTTAACAGACTTCATTCACTTTATTGAGACAGGGTCTCCCTGTAGCCTCAGCTGGACTTCATACCCCCACCACACCAGGCTCACTTTATTTTTTCATAAAAAAAAGCTCTAGGTAGTGACCACAGCTGGAGCCTGGGTTCTCTGTATGTAGAATCTGGTGTGGGTCTTCACAAGACGGTCAGTGAATTCCTGATAGGGAGACTTGGTGAAGACTGTCTCTTTCCAAAGGTCAGGAGTCAGGTAGCTGTAGGTCTTAGAGATGGCATCAAAGGTGACCTTGGAAAAATTGCCCAGGGTGGCAGTGCAGCCCCTGGCTGATGCATAGCAGTCATCAATACCATCCATCATCAGCAACTTCTTGGGCACAGGAGCAGAGACAATGCCAGTACCTCTGGGGGCATGGATGAGGTGCACAAGTACAGAGCCCCAGTGGCCTGTCACCTTGCATGGGATAGTATGGGGCTTGCCAATCTTGTTCCCCAGTAGCCTCTCTGAACAATGGAAAGCTTGGCCAAGATGATGGCCCTCGAATTGCCCCTCCTTGGAGCACTTGACACCCAGACCAACGTGACCGTTTTAGTCCCCAATGGCAGCAAAAGCCTTGAACCTGTTCCGTTGGCCAGCCTGGGTCTGCTTCTGCACTGGCATGATCTTTAACACTTCATCTTTAAGGGATGCTCCCAGGAAGAAGTCAATAATCTCAGATTCCTTAATAGGTGGGGAGAACAGGTAGATCTCCTCCAGGGATTTGATCTTCATGTCCTTGACCAGGCGGCCCAGCTTGGTGACTGGGATCCACTCCTTGTCTTCAACTTTGCCTCCATGAGAACAATAAGAAATTATGTATGTCTAGGGATATGACAGGTATAGGGTTTTCTCTACCATTCATGACCTCTCCAGCCATATGTATTTGGCTGTTTACAGTGCCACACATGAATTCTCTCTCGCTGAGCAGTTTTTAAGTCCAATTAGATAGCTGTCGATTACTTCCAATATAAAAGTGCCACTACTGTATCAATATACTCTTCTGTGCTGGCCATTGTTTAGGCTTTAAAGTTGGGGTTGGACCGTTGTTTGATTTTCTCCCTTAGTGGCTTGCCTAGGGTCCTCCGCAGTATGAGGGCTTGTCTTCAGAGAAGAGGATTCCAAAGCAGTTCCAACTCCATTGCTCTGAGTCCTGTCTTCAAAGTATGTCCTGTTTTCAGCAATAGGGTCTTATCTTCAAGTTCGGTAAGGTAGTCAAGGGCTGTGGCAATCGCCTGTGTCAAGTTTTATCTTAACATTCTTTTGGTATTGTATCTTTGCTTATCCTAAAGTTGCAGGTTTCTTCTGTCTTCTAAAAGTTCTAAAGTTTTATTCTTTGTATTTAATTCAATTTAAAGTAATTTTATGTAGTACTAAAGACCTAAATTCATTTTTGCATATATAAATGTGTGACAAATTTTTCTATATTGTGTGATCATATATGTGTGTGTGTGTGTGTGTGACCAATTGTTTTAGCAGCATTTTCTGAGGAAAAAAATTCTTCCTCATGAATTTCCCTGCCAATTTGACAAAAATGAATTAGCAGAACTGCAGGGGTTTGCTCCTACACCCTCTGCTTCATTCCATTCATCTGCTTGTCCTTTTTATATTAATTCCACACTTTCTAGATCCCAGCAGCTTTGTATTCAATCTTAAAATCAGTGTGTGTCTTCCAAATTTTTCTCCTTTACAAAGTGGTTTGGACTATTCTGTTTCGGTCTTTGCATTTGCATAGAAATAGAGGTTTAGGGTTGGCTTTTTAATTATTTTGTTAAACAAAAGGCCTGCTGAGATTATAGTGTTACACTGAATCTGCAGTACAATTTCCTAGTTTAGCACTAAACTTTTCAGTGTATGAATGTGATATATTTCTCTATTTGTTTAGACCTTCCTTAATTTCTGCCAGCAATGGTTGTAGTCTTCAGTGTGCAGACTGTGAACTTTTTTAGTTGGATTTCTTCCTAGCTGTTTTATTCTTTTTGATATACCTATAAACCAAATTATTTTCTTAATGTCATTCTCAGATTATTTATTGCTGATATATGTAAATCCATTTGATTTTGTTGTTGATCTTATACATTACAACTTTACTAATCTCACTTTTTGATCTGAAAATTGATTACAGATTCCATAATAGTTTCTACATAGTTATTTTATCCAGTAAAATATTATTTCTTCTTTTCTGATTTGTATGCCCCTTGACTTATTAACTAGCTGAAATTTCAAGCATGTATGAGCAGATATCCTAACATTTTGTCAATTTTAAAAGTATTAGTCATATACCACCTAGAATGATTTTAAATATAGGGCTTTTAGATGCCCCTCATCAAGGTGAGACAATTCCCATCTATTCTTAGTTTGATACAAATTTTAGTAATCAATGGATTTCCTTGAATACTTTTTCTGCATCTCTTGAGATGATTATGTGGTTTGGGCTCTTCATTCGGTTAATATGTTGAATTACATAACACGACTTAGACATTGTCCAATTTTGTATTCCCAGCATAACTCCACTTGACTGTGGTATGTAATTCTTTTGTATGTTGCAGATTCTGTTTGCTTGCATTTTGTTGTGAATGGACTGAGAATGTTCTCTTCTCTTTGCTTGTGATGTCTTTGTCTTCAAAGTTAGAATAATAGTAGATGCAGATAAACTGAGTTGAAAAGTATGTCCTGCCCAACCTCCGCTGTTTGGAAAGACTTTGTGTAGGGTTTACATTATTTCTTCCTGAAAACTCAAAGTTCACCCAAAGGCATCTAAGCTGGGCTATTGTCATATTAATTTTTAGTAGTTACCTCATTTTTTTTTTCTTGAATTAGCTCTGCTCACATTTTCTATCTCTTTATGCATTAGTTCTGATCATTTATATATCTAGGCATTTTACTACTTAGTAAATCATTGAATTTCTTAGTATAAATTTTGAAATAAATGTTATGGAACTATTTTTTAAGAATTATTTCAGGGTGGGGCATGGTAGTAGTGCATGCCTCTAATCCAGCATTCCAGAGGCAGGAGCCTCTGGATCTTTGTGAGATCCAGGCCAGCCTGGTCACCATATAGCAAATTCCAGGCTACCTGGGGCTACAGGGAAACCCTGTCTCAAAAAAAATTATTTTTTTGATAAATTGATCCTGTTTTACTTCTTCTTGCTTCTGTATTTCTCGGTCCTTGCAAATTCTGCTTCTGAGTACTTGATTTACTTTTCCCTCATGTCTTTCTGAGATATGTGCTTAGGCCAATGATTCTATTTCTCTCTTTCTAATAAAAGCATTTCAGCTATAAATTTACTCTAAACATTTCTTTAGCTTAACTCCATAAATTTGGAAGTACCATGTTTTCCCTTTTCACTCAGTTCAAGATATTTTATCTTCCTTGAAATTTATACTTAGATTCGTACTATTTCTTTTTAAAACCTTTAGAATTCCCCTGCTGTTTTTCTGTGACTGATTTCCCATAATTCTGTTGTGGGTTAAATGTCTTCTATAAATGAACCGAGTCTTGTAAAATGGTCTCCCTTTTCATAACTAAATGTGCTTCAGAGCATTGTATGTTAGCTTGGAACTATTTTAGATTATTTCCATTGTTTAATCAGATATCCACTAATGGATATTTTTGTTGCTTTCAAACTTTCTATTATTAAAACCCTTCTTAGCCAGACACAGTGGCGCATTTCATTAATCCCGGTATTTGGAAAGCAAAGGAGGGCAGATTCTGAGTTTCGAAGGCCCACCTGCTCCACATAGTGAGTTCTAAACCAGCCAGGGCTATGCAGTGAGTCTCTTCCTTTTTCATACAGTGATCAAATAATGATGCCCTCCTTCTCACGCTATGGATGCTCTACTGGAGGGAGGCAGATGTAACATAATGACTGTGCCTTTCATACCCTTTACTTTTTGAGAATTTCATACACGAGTACCATATTTATATCATTCCCACCCCTCCATCTCCCACCTCCAGCTTCTACAGTCCCTCATTCATCCTCTCAAATTCACCTCCTTTTTCCCTCAAACATGGATTTTTAATATTTTCTATTTTATATTATTTCAAAATATGCATATATACATTCCACACATAAGTCAAAATTATAAATTCTGAAAATAAGCTATAGGCTGATTCCTAAACACAATTACAGATTTGCATTTTAACAGTAAAGTTGCATGCAGGTAAAAAGATGTGTGACTTTACATTCTCTTTTTTTAGAACATGAATACTTATCTTCCATCCATATATGATAATTACAATGTGTGAATACAAGCGGTAGGTAGAGCCCATTAAGAGATTCACATTGGAATAGCACAGTTGCTTTCAAATACAATGAAATATAATAATAACATTGCTCAGTTTGCCTGCCAACTGGAGATTTGGTGTTAGAATCCATAAATGAGGGAAACCATTCGCCTTTTTTTTTCTGGGACTGTGTTACTTCACTTAGCATAATTTCTTCCAGTTCAATTCATTTACCAGCAAAGCTCATGATGTCATCTTTCTTTCCTGCTGCATAGAACTCCATCGTGTACATGTACCACATTTTTGTTATCCAGTCATCCCTTGAGGGGCATTTGGGTTGGTTCCAGCTCTTTGCTCTTGTGAAGAGAGCTGCAATAAACAGCTGTGCATGTATCTTTGCGGTAGAATGCATCTTCTGGGTATATACCCAGGAGTGGTATGGCTGAGTCAGGTGGTAGGCTCATTTTGAGGGTTTTTTTTTTGTCTTTTTATTTTTATTTTTTAAATTTTTTAATATATGTTTTGTACAAGATTATCAAATCTAGACCTGTATCCCCCACTCTATCCCCCCACCCAACCAGAGTTCATGCATTCTGCCAAACATGCTTTTCATCTCTTTCTCAGACTTTCTCAATATTCTCCATGTGGAAGTTGACTGTTTTGAGCAGAAGTTCACTGTTTCAGTCAGTTCTTTGATGCAGTCCTTTCTGTTGTTGTTGGTGGTGGTGGTGGTTCCAATATCCATCACTCCCAACTACTTGGACAAAAGCTCAAGGGGCCATGCACAAGAAATACTTACAACTAGGTAATTGGCACTAGCATCCACAGATGAGGGATATCATTCGTCATTTGTTTTTCTGGGACTGTGTTACTTCACTCAGCATGATGTCTTCTACCTACAGCCATTTTCCTGCCAAGCTCATGATGTCATGTTTCTTTACTGCTGCATAGAACTCCATTGTGTAGATGTACCATATTTTCTCTATCCACTCGTCAGTTGGGCATTTGGGTTGCTTCCAGCTCCTTGTTATTGTGAAGAGAGCTGAAATAAACATGGCCGTGCATGTATCTCTGCGGTGGGGTGAGTCTTAAGGGTACATGCCTAGGAGTGCTATGGCTGGGTTGGGTGGCAAGTTCATTCCAAGTCTTCCAAGGGTTCTCCACACTGCTTTCCATAGTGGCTGTACGAGTTTACATTCCCACCAGCAGTGGATGAGTGTTCCCCTTTCCCCACATCCTCTCCAGCACTTGGTATCATTTGTTTTCTTGATCCTAGCCAGTCTTATTGGAGTAAGATGATATCTTAAAGTGGTGTTGTAATTCTGATAGGTTTCCCCTTATAGGTCACTTGTTTTTCTCTTGTGGCTTTAAGGATTTTGTCTTTGTTTTGGGTGTCTAGCATTTTAACTATGATGTGGTGTGGAGAATTTCTTTTCTGATCTTGTCTGTTTGGAGTTCTGTGTGCTTCTTGTATTTGTCTTGGTTTGTCTTTTTTTAGTTTGGGGAAGTTTTCATCTATTATTCTGTTGAAGATCTGATCAATACCATTCTCTTGGGATTCTTCTCCNGCCTTCAGAATTTTATCTTTGTTTTGGGCATCTAGCATTTTGACTATGATATGGCATGGGGAGTTTCTTTTCTGATCTTGTCTATTTGGAGTCCTATGTGCTTCTTGTATTTGAATGGGTTTGTCTATTTTTAGTTTGGGGAAGTTTTCATCTATTATTGTGTTGAAGATATGATCAATACTGTTCTCTTGAGATTCTTCTCCTTCCTCTATTCCTATGATGTGGAGGTTTGATCTTTTCATAGTGTCCCATATTTCCTGCTTGTTCCACTTTTGTGTATTTTTAAATTTTTCATAATCTTTATTTGAGCTTTTTAGTTGCTCTGTTATCATCCAGATCTGATATTCTTTGTTCTGCTTCCTCCATTCTACTTCTGAGGCTTTTTCCTTTCCTTTCTTCTTGATTGGATGAGTGTTCTAATTCCTTTTCCATTTCATCCTGTGTTTTCTTTAGTATTTCCATTTCCTTTTTGAGCTTCTCAATCTCTTCTTGGTGCTCCTTCATTGGTTGGCTTCCTTTTTCAGTGTTTCTGCTTCCTTTCGGAGTTTGTTTTTTTCTCCCTCTAGTTCTTTCTGGAGTTTGTCAATCTGTTCCTTTAGTTCTCTGAATTCTTCTTTATGTTCTTTAATTTCTCTATATAGGTCTGCAATTATTCCTCTAAGGTCTGTTTCTGGGGTCACCTCCAGGGGGGATCCCATTGTACCTATCTCCTACAGGTTTGGTAGAGCTTGGTGTGGAATTATCCTGCACCTTTCCCGTGTTGTCCCTTCCTCGTGTCCCTGGCATGTGGGTTTCCGTTTTGAGATTCAAATCACAAATGCCTTTTCAGTGAGTTGAAAGCTTCTTTTGTTTTGCTTGCCTCCTTCCAATGCTTTTTGCCCCCTCCTTGTTCATGGAGTGTTGACTTGTCTAGATTTCGGGCTTTCGCTTTTGTTTATAGATTGGATATTGGAAGTCTAAGTCACTCTTCCTTTCCTGTTCTGAGAGTTCTCCTAATCCACTGGATACTCTCTCTTACTCAATTCCAGTTGTTGGCGGGGGGGCGGGGGTATATGCCTGGCTTAGCCCGTGCCCAAGCACCCGAGTTGGGCACCTGAGTCAGGCCCAAACTCAGGACCACTTCCAGCTGTGAGGGGGGAAGGACAACCCGCTAGGCTTAGGGCTCCGATCTAGCCCCCTCCAGCCACCAGTCCCTCTGCCACAGACCAGAAAATCAATTGTCCAGCACCAAAAGAGTCAATCTGTCCTAAGCTTTTACCTGCCTGGAGCAGTTTCGGGCTGCTCCAGGTGATCCTAGCAGGTCCGGAACCTGAGCTGGAACACACGACCTCACTCTGGCCTGTTGAACACTTTTTAAGATGTTTCTCAGCCATCTTTACTTCCTTACTGGTTAAGTCTCTGTTGATCTCTTTATTCCATCTTTTTCTTTCTTTTTCTTTCTTCTTTTTTTTTTTTTTTTTTTTTTTTTTTTTTTTTTTTTTTTTTTTTTTTTTTTTTTTTTTTTTTTTTTTTTTTTTTTTTTTTTTTTTTGTTTTTTTTTTGGCAGAGTCTCCCTTTTAATACCAGCTGTCCTGGAGCTCATTCTGTAGACCAGGCTGGCCTTGAACTCACAGAGATCCACCCACCTCTACCTCCCAAGTGCTGGGATTAAAGGCGCATGCCACCATGCCCAGCTTACTCTATCTTTTGAGTATTAGTGTTATTACATACGTACATATATACATACATACATACATACATACATACATACAAACATCAGAAACATACACTCCAATTTTCTATACAACCTACTGAGTTCATTTAATATTATTTGTATGTACATGTGTTTAGGGCTGACCACTTGGAATTGGGTTTTTCTTGAATGTTAATTTTATAATGAGTTATTTCATGGATGTATCCTTATTTCTACATATTTTTCATTCCTCTCTCTAGGCTCTGGTAGTATCTCTTTGTGTGTGTGGGGGGGTGTTACATTGTTTTGTTTTGTTTTGTTTTGAAATACAGTCTCACTCTGTAGCATAGGCTGGCCTTAAACACTCTCTATTCCTACCAAAGCCTCCCAAGTGATGGGATTATAGGCCTGTATCACCAGGCCAACCATCTCCTATTTTCTTATTTATCTACTTCCAATTTAACAAGTTACTTCTTAGAAAAAAACAGTTCAGATTATGGAAATGACTATTTATTCATGAGTGTAATGAAAAGGCACATTTTATTCTAGGAAAGATAATGCTGGCTTTTCATTTGAGGATAGTATTTACCACTTATCTTCAATTCCTATTTCATTAAAATCTATCAAATCATGTTCATGCCTTGATTTTATGTACTTGCATCTATCAATAAACATTGTGAAAAAAATAAATGAATTAACATAAATAAGAAATAAAAAAAAAAACTTTCTTAGAATTAGATGACTGGTAAGACGGCTCAGAAGGTAAAGGCTCTTGCCCCCAGACCTGTTGACCAGAAGTCAATTCCGGGAAGCCACATGGTGGAAGAAGAACCCACTCTCCCACGTTATCCTCTGACATCTACACTTAGAGTGTGGCATATGTGCTAGCATACATATGCAAACAAACACACACATATACACATAAATTTTTGTGGGGGGGTAATTTTTTTGAGACAGGGTCTCTCTATAACCCAAACTGTCTTGTAACTCACTAGGTAGACCAGGCTGCCTTGAACTCACAGCCTCCTAAGTGCTGGAATTAAAGGCATGCATCACCATGCCCAGCTATACACATAAATGTTTCTTAAAAGTGTATTACAGGGGCTGGAGAGATGGCCTAGCAGTTAAGAGCACTGACTGCTCTTGCAAAGGACCGGGGTTCGATCCCCAGCACCCACATGGCGGCTGAGAACCGTCTTTAACTCCAGTTCCAGGGGAATCCGACACCCTCTTCTGACCTCCGCGGCTTTGCATGACATGGGTGCACAGACCTGCATGCAGACAGTACATTCATACACATGCAAAAATAAATAAAACTTTTAAAAAAGTGTATTACAGAGCTGGAGAGATGGCTCAGCGTTAAGAGTACTGGCTGCTCTGGAAGAGGACCCAGGTTTCCAGATCCCACATG
Organism: Rhizomys pruinosus; assembly: GCA_009823505.1. Taxonomy (NCBI): domain Eukaryota; kingdom Metazoa; phylum Chordata; class Mammalia; order Rodentia; family Spalacidae; genus Rhizomys; species Rhizomys pruinosus. The sequence continues at coordinate 361,324 of VZQC01014416.1, forward strand.
GCACCTGACAATCATCCATAACTCCAGTTCCAGGGGATCTGACATCTTCTTTTGATCTCTGTGGTGCATTTACATATATGCAAACAAAACATTCATACATATAAAAATAAATAAAATTAAAAAATTAAGTATATTACTAAAAATGAATAATGAATTTTATTAGAAGTTTAGACACCATTATTTTCTCCTTTGACTTATCACTGTGATTAATTGCATTAAGGTATTAATACAAAAGTGCTATCCCTTCATTCCTAGAATAAACTTCATTTAATCTAAGTAGAGTGTGCTTAACATGTGCCCCTTAGTTGTGTTTGTTTATGTATTTCTCACCATGATTAATCTCTTAGTGTTTCTCTGTTTCCTGAGCTCACTTTTTATGATATATGTTAGTCTATAAAATTATCTATGTTGTTCATGTTTTCAAGTATATCCATAGAACTTGATCCAGTGTTCTCTTTCTTTGCCAAATTTCTATTTGATCTGAGTACTTCTACTAGTCACATGTCTTATTAGTGCTATTTTCTTAATTAGGTTTGATAATAGTTTTTCTACCTTAATGAATCAAGACACTTACTAGGGGCTGGTAGTGGTGATAAATGCCTTTAATCCCACCACTCATGAAGCAGAGGCAGGCAGATGTCTGTGAATTTGAGACCAGCCTGGTTTACAAGAAGGAAGGAAGGAAGGAAGGAAGGAAGGAAGGAAGGAAGGAAGGAAGGAAGGAAGGAGAAGGGGAAGGGAAGAAGGGAAAGGAAGGGGAGGGGAGGGAGGGAGGGAGGGAGGAAGGAAGGAAGGAAGGAAGGAAGGAAGGAAGGAAGGAAGGAAGGAAGGAAGGAAGGAAGGAAGGGAGAAGGGGAAGGGAAGAAGGGAAGGGGAGGGGAAGGGAGGGGAGGGAGGGAAAACACTCTTGCTGATTTGTTTACTACAGTTCAACCTATTTTGAAACAAAGAATCATTGCAGTCTTTTCTTTTCCTACATAGATTTTTGTTTCTGTCTGGAGTAAAGCAAACCCAAGTGATTGCCTCAGTCAGGCCTTATCTGTGTGTTACTGTTGCAGACATTAAACTACAACAAAGCCCTATTAAATTTGTGAACCTCTCATAAAGTGAAGTTAATTGGATTTGAAAAGTTTTCTTCCTGCTCCTAGACAATATGTTCCCAAAGGTTTTCAAAAGATCAGTATGTCCCTTTCTTACTTATACTGACAATATAATAATGAACAGTAATGAATAAAGTAATTTTTTCTTTTTTTTTTTCTTTTTTTTTTTTGGTCTTTTTGAGACAGGTAACTCTCGCTATGTAGACCAGGCTGGCCTTGAAGTCCCAGGGATCCTCCTGCCTCTGCTTCCTGAGTGCTGGGATTACAGACATACACCACCACACCAGGCTTTTTTTTTTTTCTTTTTCTACAAAGTGAATTCAGAGTGTTTGAGAGGCATTGTAGAATATATCAGAGCTTTGAGGAAAACATGTGAAAATTATACACATAGAGAATTACATGTATAAAGAAAATTCCTTCTTTAAAATGTTGAAAAGGGGGAGGAGCCCACAAGGCTCCACCCATAGCAGAGAAGCTAGTGTAGTTGATGGTTATTGAGAGAAAGAGTTGGTTTTCTTCAGGGAGGTGATGCCTAATAGGTTACCCTAACTCCAGTGATGGCCCCAACACATGCCATAACTGGACTCTCAGATATTAAAAAAAAAAAAAAAAGAATAAGACATGAAGTTGGAAGGGGGATGTGGTGGGGACCGAAAGGAGTTGGAAGTAGGAGTAGGAGCCAATCAAAATATATTGTATAGATGTGTGAAATTCTCCAAGAGTGAATGAAAATATATTTTAAAATTTCAGAAACCATTATTAAAGAAAAACATTGTATCCCAACTGGTAAATTTCATGGAAAAAATGTCAGTAATAATGTTTCAAGAAGTACCTATATTTTAATAGTGATACATTTCTCTTAAAAATGTTTTCAAATATAAATTCAAATTCACAGAAAATGCAAGTACACCATATAACACAATACTGTTAATGTTTTCCCCTTGTTATTTTTGTAATGTGTGCATATATGTTTGCATGTTCATGTTTCTGAACTATTGGAGAGCAAGTTTATACATTTTGTTCCCTTACACTAAAATATTTTTGTATTTTTTCATGTTGCTATTGTTTAGAAAGTATTTAAGGAGCCAGTTATTTAAAACTATACAAGACACTTTTATAGATCCACTTTGAATTTTAAAATCACAATACTTACAAAACACTTAAGAAATCATCAAAACAGATTTAAAAATTCACCAGCAATAAGGATCTACTATTGGAATATTTCTGAGACAGAGAAAAGCACAGGGTATTTCAAAAGACTGGTATCTAGAGACATTCTGAATATCAAATGGATATTCAATATCAAATTTTTGCAACCCAACATTTCACTTGATGTCAGCAAATCAAAACATATATGACAAAGCAAACCTACTAATAAATTTACAGCATGAGTTAGGAAAGCACTGTGTCCTGGCCTTTGAACTAGTAGGTACACCTTGAAGATTTAGCAGCAAACACAACCAAACGCTGTTCTTCACTCATAGAGTTTCCAGAGTATGCTTCGTCTCCATGAAGTACAGCAGTTCAGACAACCAGACTTCCTGCTGGTGGCTGTCCGTGCCCTAGGACCTCAGTGTCCCCTACTGGGTGTTCACTGGTTCACAGCACAGAAGACAGCAAGTGTAGAGTATCATGAAAACAAGTACCTGGGTGGGAGAAGGACTGGAGAGATTCTCAGTGGTTACGAGTACTTACTGCTCTTCCAGAAAACCCAGTTCAGATCCAGCAGCCACTCTGAGGCTAATACCTGTCCTTAACTCTAGTTCTGGGGGCTCAATATCCTCTTCTGTCTTGTATGGGCACCAGATACACATGTAACATACTTAAATACATGCAGGTAAAAACACTTATACACACAAATTAAAGGCAAATAAAATCCTTTTTTGCAGAGGACCCGGGTTCGATCCCCAGCACCCACATGGCGGCTAAGAACCATCTGTAACTCCAATTCCAGGAGAACTCCAGTTCCAGGGGAATCCGAGACCCTCTTCTGACCTCCGCGGCATTGCACGACACGGGTGCACAGACCTGCATGCAGACAATAGACATTCATACACATACAAAAATAAATAATAAAAAAAAATTAAAAAAAAAAAAGAACAAAAAAATTAAAGCACTAGGGGCAATGCTGGGAGAGGTGGAAGTTACCTCCTCCCATAATCCATTGTCAAGAACTCAGTTCAGAATCCTATTAACCACGAATACAGGAAAGTACAGTATTCCTGTGAATACCACAAGAAATGAGGGACTGGCTTGAGGTCACACATGTAGTAGACAGTCTGCTTTTGATATTCCTCATGGGTTATCTGTACCTTGACCTGAGCATCAGATGTGTAACTACTCCAAATGTAAAAAGCCTGAGTGTGTGTGTCAGTGACAAGATGCCCTGTCCTAATCATGGGAAATGTGATGATCTCACAGATCTATATTACATAGGAGGCTAATACACATATGACTCCTCAAGAGAGAGAGGAGAGCTGAAATAATGCATTTGTAGAACTATTGTCTCACCACTTTAAAGTAGCAGAAACCAAACTCAAAATTTTTCTCCTGAAAATTATGTTAGTTTCTTCAAATTTTACCAGAAAAGGAGAGAAACTTAATGACCTCTGCTCTGCTCTACAAGATTTATTCATTCATTTAATAGGTATATGTTGGGAGCTTACTGTGTGCCTGACATGGCGATAGATTGTTAGGAATATAGCAGCAATTAAAATGGAGTTCCTTTCTCAAGAAGCTTGCCTCCAGGAGAAATTACACAACAATAAAATGGATACTAGGGATGAAAAAAAAGAAACTGGGTCAGAAAGAAAATAGTAGGCAAGGAAGACAACTCTCCTTTTAGAAAAAGAGGGACTGGGGAAGATCTCTGTGCCAAAATTTAAAGGAAGCCAAGTTGTACTGACATCCAAAAAGAGCCAATAAGAAAGGAGGAAGGCCCTGCAGCAGGCCTGTGCTTGGTGCAGAGAGGTTACCAGCAGGAAGGCTAATGGAAGTGGGGAAGAGAAGGAATGGAACGGCTCGAGAGGTCGGAAGGACTCTTGGGGCTGAAGCCCTTTAAGATCGGCTCTTCCTTACCCAGCCGTAATCAGGTGTCAATAATTCTTTGACTAAGATTGGGGTTTCTTGCCCATTTCCACAGCTCTTTGCTGGGGTTTTATCTGCTTGAGTTTACATGGGTCTTGTGCATGCTGACACTATTACTGTTATATGAGCAGGGTCCCAGGAGCCTGTAGGACTCCATTTCCAGATAGTCATCCACCTCCTCTCCGGCTCTTACAATCTTTCTGCCCTTTCTTCCACAATGGTCTTTAAGCACTGAGTGGGTGAAGTTTAATATAGAAGTCCTGTCCAAGGACCCATACTCTGCAGACTCTTACTCTCTATGCTTTGCCCATTGTGACTTTTTGTGTTCCTGGCCCTGTGGTGGGAGCTTTGTTAATGAGAGTTTAGAGATTCATTAGTGTCCTATTTGCCCCTTGTTCTATGTTCTGTGAGCCTTAGATATAGAGGTTGAATTGTAAATGTGCCACTTATGTTTGGGGAATTCAAAGACAATGTCTGTGTGTGACCAGTTGTGGTACTCCTTTGTCTCTTTATGGTGCAAAAGAAGCTTCTTTGATGAATGGTCACTGGGATACTTGTATGTAAATATAAAGATATATTTTTGCATGTGTAATTTCTTACTATGCGACAGCCTTGGAATTTTCTCTAAGATCTATGATCTCTCCAGCCATGGATATTTGGTTATGTTTACAGTACCACATATGAATTTCCTTCCATCGAGTGGGCTTTTAGTTGAATTAGGTGGCTGTTGATTACCCCCAAGATAAAAGTGCCACTGCTGCACTAATGTCATTTGCTTTGCCAGTCATTGATGTGGTTATTTGGCCTTGAAACAAGGATTGGACATTGATTGATGTTCTCCCTTAGCAGCTTATGTAGTGCTCTCCAAAACTATGAGAGCTAGACTTCAGGGGAGGTGGCTTCCAGCTCCATTGCTCCAAATCCTGTGTCTGAAGTATGTCCTGTCATCAGCAATAGTATCTTACCTCTTACCTTCAAGTTCTAGGAGGCAGTCCAGGGCTGTGGTAATGGACTGTGTGATTCTAGGAGTCTCTTGGACTACCCTGACCAACAACTCAAAGGAAGATTTCTACTGTCTGGCACTCTTTCTTGTTGTAGCCTTCAGCTATATACATGAGTCATGTAGAGATACTGTATGCATAATTTTTCAGTAGACTTTGGACTAATATGAAATGGCTTTTAAAAGACCTAATTTAAGACAGCTAATCTCCCTTAAGAGAAATGTATTTACTTATTGACAATGTTCTTTCACAGGTCTGTGTACATACTTTTAAAATTGTTTTATTATTATGGGACTAAGAAGAGAAATACAGTCACAAAACAAAGTGAAGGAGACACATGTGTGGGTCAAATGATACAGCTGAATGTACAAAAAAACGACAATTATTTTCAACTGATTTTCTTTTGTCTAGACTTTCAAAGCAACCTTAGCAAAACTCAGTTCTCTGGTCACTGACAAAGCCTTCGAATAATTTCCGTTTCTTTTCCTCTCTGTTCATTTCACAAATATGACACATATTGTTCTAACTTTGAGGACAGGGAACAGAATAAATTCTTGTTATGGAGTTACCGCTAGTGGATTAATAACATATGCATCTTGCAAGTTAACCCCCAACAATACTAATAAGGTAGCAATACAACCTGCTGTACAATAGCCTCAGAAGAACATGTACAGACTTGCTGGTTTCTGATGATGAGCCACTCAATCAACTGGACTCAGAATCCCAAGGTTCCAGTAAAATCCCTGCTAGTGATTCTCATGGTAACTTTGAACACATCACTTAACTTCTCTGAACACCAGCTCCTCATTTTAAAGAAGACACCATTCAAAGTCTACATCATCTGAAACCTCTACTTTTCTCTATTTCTGAAGTATAGATTAGTTTACTTATAATTGTGCATTCAGTACTCATGGGCCCCAGGAGAAAAAGTTGTAAAGATTAGTTCATTGTCTATGTATTAGCTATAAACCCATGTCCTGACCTCTTCTAATCCTTGGTACTAATTTCCTTGAGCTTGTAGACAAGACTTCATGTGAAACATGGCAGTTTTACGACAACAACAACAAAAAGTCAGACAGAACAAAACAATGAAGTAATGATGTTTTTACCTAATGATTCTTTAAACTATTGAACAATAATAAAATTTAGTCAAATAAACAATGTCAGATTATGTAAATGATTTTTAAGTTGAGGAGAAAGAGAATCATTCTATCTTTTCATGTTGTCTTTGAGAAAACACTATAAAGTCAAATCTAAATTAATTAATGAACATTAAATTTGCCAAGTAAGTCTCAAATTCTCTAAAACTTACATACTTTTCTGCCAGGATAGTATAATAAGCTATATTGGAAAATTATGCTTGTCATGTCAAAACCATGTGCTGTGTCTAGAGTACTAGTTGTTTATATATTAGAGCAGAAATTTAAGTGCACTCTGTGCAATTACTGTTCTGCACAGGAGAGTTCCAGATGGTACGCTCCAAACATTTTCCCATGAAGACTTTGAATCATAGTACTTGTATGAAAGAGGCTCTTACTTGTTGAATAAATAAATGAAATCACCTACTGCATTATCTTGCTATAAAACACTATTAAGACATGTTCATTTTTGTATATTACAGAATGCAAAACCATAGACTTTTAACGAATACAAATCTAGCAAAAAGTGCAAGTTATTATACTACATTAATGAAAGCTATGCTAATTGCCCTAAATTTTAAAGAAAATGTATTCTATTTTGCTTCTTATCCTAATTAACATTATTTCACAAGGCTGATGCATTTATGGAGAATTTGTAGTGCATTAGGTAAACCAGTTCTACATTTACAAGAGAGTGGATTTTAATGAACATTATAATGCATTTTAGTCCAAAAACAGTTTTATGTTATAAAGCATCTTCCACTGGTAGTTTAGAAAAAGTTGTACCAAAGTAACAGCTCCACTTAAAATTTCAAACAAAATTTACTGATGGAAGTGCAAATGATCAATTTCAGTTAAATGGCTATAAATTTGGGATGAATATTACATTTTAGCTATATAGTTTTCATATATTAAAAAAGTATTCAAAGTACATGTACCAGCAATTTAAAGTGATTTGGATGTCTATTAAATCTCACTTGCTGCTTGACAGGTAATTCCACACTTCTGTACAAAGAAAAACTATAATGAATATATTCATGACCATGAAAATATAACTAAATCAACACTTAGCTGAAGTTAATCTGATATACCATCATCCCAAGCACGTACTTACAAATAAGTTCTTCCTCATACTTTAGAAACTAGCCCATCCTTTCTTCTTTCCCTCTGGCTTCAAAGGAAAACCTCTAAGGCCTCTGTTCAAAGACACTAACTTCACCCTGACCTGAAGAAGTTCCTCCTATCCACTCAGTATTCTGCTCCATAAGTATCTTCTCACCATGAGCACTCATTACATCCTTTTTCTTGACACCTTGCCTGTAGCCTAGATCCTTGCCCAGATTTCTCCTGTTCTGTAAGAACATTTTATTGCTGCTGTGTTGTCCTCTAGTCATGGTTCACTATCTTTTCATTCATTTTCAACTTCTTTGAAAATTCATCTCTGCATGTGCCTATGTATCCCTCACTTCATTCCATTTAAGATAGTTATTCTTGGAGAAACCAGTGTGACTCGACATGTGTTCTTCCTTACCTTCTTTGTACCTCCCAAACTACTGCTCTTTGGTTTCTGCTCCTATCACACTATTGAAAATGCTCTTCTGGGGGGTTGGAGAGATGGCCTAGAGGTTAAGAGCGCTGACTGCTCTTGCAGAGGACCCGGGTTCGATCCCCAGCACCAACATAGCAGCTGAGAACCATCTGTAACTCCAATTCCAGGAGATCTCCAGTTCCAGGAGAATCCGACACCCTCTTCTGACCTCCACGGCATTGCACAACACGGGTGCACAAACCTACATGCAGACAATACATTCAAATAAATAAATAAATAAAGCTCTTCTTTGACGTTAGCAATGCCTTGCTGTTTATCAAATGATGCTTCTCATTTTTTCCAAAATGGATCCTTCCTTGACTTCTTGCACATTGTTCTGTAGACATCTTCCTACTTCTAGGCTTCTTCTCAGACTTCTATGACAGATCCTTTGTTAACCCTTCAAGAATGAACTTTAACAGTCTTTGTTGCTTGTGCGTCCTTTGTCCTACCATAACTGTGCCCACAGTTCGATCTTCTCTACTTCTGTGATTTTACTTCCTCTCTCAATAAACCTCTGTGTTCCTCCATAGTCTCTGCAGGACAAAGGCCAGACTCAACCTTTCTTCCAAATCTTTCATTGACTGGCTCAGAACAATCTGTTTTACCATATCTTACATCACTTGGCACCGTTCATTCTGCACTCTGCAAATGCTCGCTGGTGTTCGTTCTGATGGTGTTTCAGAAACCACTGAAGTTCTATAATATATCACTGAACAAAATAGATTAAAAACCCCTGTCTGTGGAACTTGCTTTATACCTCCTTGTCATTACAGATAGTTTTTTTTTTTTACCTGAAATATCTCTTTCCTCCTGTCTTATGGGAAATTTCTATTTACTTTTGTGAGTTCAGGTAAGGTATTATTCTTTCCTAGAAGCTTTTCCAGCATCCCACACATCTCCCAGGAAGCCCTATAAACACCCTGCTCAGTTCTTCACAGTTAAATTCATTCATTGATGGTGAATTCATCACCCCTCTGGATTTTTCAGGAAAAATCCCATTAAAGATAAATCCCATTAAAGATTTTCTTTCTAAATGGGGAGATGCCTGCCTGGCCACTTAATAAATTGTAGGTGGAGCTTGTCAAAGTCGCTCTACTATAGGCATATTCAACACACGATGGACTATCTCTGTATTTGGGTGTTTACAAAACCACATGGTAAGGTTGAGAGGACAACGCTTGTTCCAGACAGCCAGCCTTGTTTACAAACTGTGAAACACTAATGAGTTTGGTGTCCTTGTGTTCTAAAACTATACTGTTAGCCTAATTATAATACAGCTGTAAAAAAATGAATCTGAGTCCATCAGTTTAGTCTTTATTTTCAACTTTTTTCCTAAATTGTCGCTTTTTAAGCAAAAGACATGAGAGATATTACATCTATATCCATACCTCTTAGTATTTAACAAATAATATTTTTGGTTCTGTTAGAAAAACATTAAATTTATGTGTTTTATTGCAAATTTTATTCAAAGCTTCACATTTTCTAATGAAATGTTTTTTTATTTATTTAATTTTTAATTCACTGGAATTTTTATTGATGTTTTGTGTATTTCATACATCATTTTTCAATTCAGCTCAGGCATAGACCCCTTTCCCTTCCCCCCCCACCCCAGATCATGCATTCTGCCATAACTGTCCTGAATCTTTCTCTCCGTCTTTTTTTTTTATGTTTAGGAGTTCAGATTTTCCTCCATTAATTTTATATTACTCTAAAATATGCTTACATATTCTCCATCCATATACAGTAATTACAGAGTCTGAAAATAATTGGTGATTGGATTCCAGAGCCCGTTGAGAGATTCACATTATGACAACATAGTTGCTTTCAGATAAACAGAAATTTAACCATAATGTCGTTCAGCTTGCCTTTCGACTGGGGGATTTGGTGTTAGCATCCACAAATGAGGGAAGCTATTCTCTGTTTGTCTTTCTGGGACTGTGTTACTTCACTCAGCATAATGGCTTCGAGCTCCATCCATTTACCTGCAAAGTTCATAATGCCATCTTTTGTTACTGCTGAATAGTGTAGATCTACTCCATTGTATAGATGTACCACATTTTTGTCATCCACTCATCTGTTGAGGGGCATTTAGGTTGGTTCCAGCTCTTCACTATTGTGAAGAGAGCTGCAATAAACATGGATTTGCATGTAACTTTGTGGTAGGATGAGTCTTTGGGGTATATACCCAGGAGTGGTATGACTGGATCAGGTGGTAGGCTCATTCTGAGTCTTTTAAGGGTTCTCCACACTGCTTTCCATAGTGGTTGTACAAGTTTACATTCCCACCAGCAGTAGATAAGTGTACCCCTTTCCCCACAACCTCTCCAGCATCCGTTATCTTTTGTTTTCTTGAACTTACCTAGCTGTGTTGGAGTGAGATGATATCTGAGAGTGGTTTTAATTTGCATTTCCTTAATTATTAATGATGTTGAACACCTTTTAAGATGTTTCTCAGCCATCTTTAATTCCTCACTGGTGAAGTCTCTGTTCAGTTCTTTACTCCAACTTTTGAGTAGGTCATTTGTTTTCTTCTTTGTTTTATGAGTAGTTTATATATTCTTCACATTAATACCCTGTTAGATGTATCACTGGTAAAGATTTCCTCCCACTCTGTGGGTTTTCTCTTCACCTCCTTGATTGTTTCTTTCATTGTGCAGAAGCTTTTGAGTTTTATGAGGTCCTATTTGTTGACTGCTGACCGTATTTCCTGTGCAGCTGCTGTCTGATGACAAAAATGTGGTACATCTACACAATGAAGTACTATTCAGCAGTAAAGAAAGATGGTGTTATGAACTTTGCAGGTAAATGGATGTAGCTCAAAGCCATTATCCTGAGGGAAGTAACACAGTCCCAGAATAAAAACAGCAAATGGTTTCCCTCATTTGTGGATGCTAATACCAAATCCCCCAGATGAAAGGCGAGCTGAAAAATATTATTGTAATATTTCTGTTTATCTGAAAGCAACTATGTTGTTATACTGTGAATTTCTCAATGGGCTCTAGAATCCACCCACCACTTATTTTCAGACTCCGCAATTACCGTATATGGGTGGAAAGTATGTAATTTAGAGTAATATAAAATTAATGGAGGAAAATGTGAATTCCTAAGCATTAAAAAAGGAGAGAAAGATGCAGGACAGTTATGGAAAAATGCATGATCTGGGGTTGGGGGGGCGGGATGGAAAGGGGAATATGCCTAAACTGAATTGAAAACTGATGTCTGAACTACACAAAACATAAATAAAAGCACAAAAAATGTAAAAAAGTTATGCCTTGTATCTATAAATATGTAATCTATATTTTACCCAAAATTAAATAATTACCCTAACAAATACCTTTGGAATATCTATGTATACAGGTCCCAAAATGAGCTAAATAAAGGTAAATTTATTTGCCAGAGAGAGAAGGCAAGGCTATCCATGGGTATATTAGATAACCATCTAAAAGTATTCTTCCATTAAACCCATTTATGAAATATAGGATAGGAACCACTAGGAGAAAACAAAATACCATCAAGAGTAAAGTGAACTTAATTTATTCATTATGTGTTCTATCCAATTTACTAAAATCTCAAGCTTCAGTATCTTCACACTCCAGAATAGCTCTACATAACACAGTTTCACCTCCCCTAAACCAAAACACATACATACTTAGTTTTTTTATAATATAGATCTCATTCTCTTTTGTGTCTAATTAAGAATGCTGGTTTCTTCATGTCATTATCATCTAAGAATCTCTATGTTATATATCTCCACATATGACATGCTTTGGGAAAGATTTAGTTTATATATTCTTGACGTTAGTGCTCTGTCAGATGATTCACTGGTAAAGATTTCCTCCCATTCTGTGGGTTTTCTCTTCACCTCCTTGATTGTTTCTTTCCCTGTGCAGAATCTTTTTTTGTTTTGTGAGGTCCCATTTGTCAACTGTTGACCTTACTTCCTATGCAGCTGCTGTCTGATTTACAAAGTCTTTTCCTACACCTATGTCTTGTAGGTTGTTGCCAACTTTTCTTCTATCACCTTCAGGGTTTCAGACTTCACGTTGAGATCTTTGATCTACTTGGAGTTGATATTTGTATAGGGTGAGAGGTAGGGGTTTAATTTTGTTCTTCTACAGATGATGATCCAATTTTTCCAGCACCATTTGCTGAAGATGCTATCCTTCCTCCATTGAGGGTTTTTTGCCCCTTTGTCAAATATGAGGTGGCTGAAATTGTATGAGCTCAAGTTTGGATCTTCAATTTTGTTCCATTGGTCAACAGGTCTGTTTTTGTACCAGTACCAGGCTGTCTTTATGACTATAGCCCTGTAATATAGTTTGAAGTCTGGTAGGGCAATCCCCTGTATTGCATTTTTCACTCAGGGTTGCTTTAGCTATTTGGGGTCTTTTGTTTTTCCATATGAATTTAATGATTTTTTTTCCAAGTCTGTGAAGAAGCTCATAGGGATTTTGATTGGGATTGCATTGAATCTGTATATCAATTTGGGTAAAATGGACATTTTTACTATATTAATTTTCCCAATCCATGAGCATGGGAGGTCTTTCCATCTTTTGATGTCATTTTCAATCTTCTTCAGGGGTTTAAAACTTTTGTTGTAGAAGTCTTTGGTATCTGAGGTTATATTTGTTCCCAGGTATCTTATTATTTTTGAGGCTATTGTGAGTGGGAAGGTCTTCTTATATTCCTTCTCCACTTGTATATTGTTGATGTAAAGAAGGCTACTGATTTTTTTTCTAGGTTAATTTTGTAGCCGACACTTTACTAAAACTCTTAATCATTTCTAGAAGTTTTCTGGTGGAGTTTTTAGCATCCCTTAGGTATTAGCATATCATCTGCAAAAAGGGATAGCTTAACTTCTTCTTTTCTGATTAGTACTCCTTTAATTTCCTTCTCTTGTCTTGTTGCTGAAACAAGTGTTTTGAGCACTACGTTGAAGAGGAGTGGTGATAGTGGTGACAGGTTCCCACCTTTAAGGGAAATGGTTCCAATTTTCTCCATTTAGGATGATGTTCGCAGTGGGTTTGCTATATGTGGCTTTGATCATGTTGAGGTATGATCCTTTCAGTTCCTATTACCTCTAGGACTTTAAACATGAAAGGATGCTGGATCTTGTCAAAGGCTTTTTCTGCATCAATTGAGATGATAGTGTGGTTTTTGTCTTTCAGTCCATTTATGTGTTTTATGATATTTATTGATTTACAAATGTTGAACCATCCTTGCATCTCTGGTATGAATCCAACTCGATCATGATGGATGACCTTTTTGATGTGGGTCTGTATGTGATTTGCAAGTATTTTGTTGAGAATTTTTGCACCTATGTTCATTAGTGAGATGGGTCTATAGCTTTCTTTTTTGCTTGCATCTTTGCCTGGTTTTGGTTTTAGAGTGATGCTAGCTTCATAGAAGAAGTTTGGGAGAATTCCCTCTAAACAGTTTGAGTAGCAATGGTTGTAGGACCTCTTTAAATGTTTTATAGAATTCTGCTGTGAAACCATCTGGCTGAGGCTTTTTTTAGTTGGGAGGTTTTGAATTACCTCTTCAATTTCCTCAAGTATTAAGGGTCTGTTTAAACTGTCAATCTCTTCTTAGTTAAGCTTTGTTGGTTCCCAGGATTTCAGAATTTCAGATATTCATCCATTTCTCTTAGGTTTTCAAATTTAGTGGAGTATAGATTTTTAAAGTATTCCCATATGATTGTCTGGATCTTTTCTTTTCTGTGATGTTTCCCCTTTCATCATGAATACTATTGATTTGGAGTTGCTCTCTTTTTTTTTTTTTTTTTTTTTGTTTTTTTTTTTTGTTTTTTTTTTTTCTTTTTTTTTTTTTTTTTTTTGCGTTTGACTGGGCTAGAGGTCTGTCTATTTTTCTTTATTTTTTCAAAGAACCAGCTTTTGGATTCATTGATTTTATGTATTGTTTTCTTTGTTTCTATTTCATTGATTTCTGCTCTGATTTTTGTTATTTCTTCCTGTCTGTTGGGTTTAGGGCTCATTTGTTGTTGTCTTTCAAGTGTTTTTAGCTGCAGTGTCAGATCATTTATTTGTTCCCTTTCTGGGGTTTTTATTGTTGTTGTTGTTTGTTTGTTTTTAGGGCTATGAATTTCCCTCTCAAGACTGCTTTTAAAGTATCCCACAGGTTTTGTTGTGTTGTATTGTCTTTTTCATTCAGTTCTATGAATACTTTTATTTCACTCTATTTCTTCCCTGACCCATTCATTATTCAGGATTGTGTTGTTTATTCTCCATATGTTCTTGTAGCTGGTTGGACTTATTCTGGTGTTCATATTGAGCTTTATTTCACTGTGGTCAGAAAAAAATGCATGGAATAATTTCTTTCCTTTTGTTTATTGAGGTTCCTTTTGTGCCCCAGTATGTGGTCGATTTTGGAGAATGTTCTGTGAGGTACTGAATAGAAAGTATATTCTCTGGTATTTGGGTGGAATATTCTGTAGATGTCTGTGAGGTCTATTTGGTGTATTGTATTGTTAAGTCCTGATGTCTCTCTGTTTATTTTTCATCCTGTTTATCTATCCAAGGGGCTCAGTAGGGTGTTGAAGTCTCCCACTATTAGTGTGTTAGGATTAATCTGTGTCTTGAGGTCCAGCAGAGTTGTGTTTATAAAGTTAGGTGCACCAGAGTTTGGTGCATAGACATTTAGGATTGTGAAGTCTTCATGGTTCATTGTTCCTTTGACAAGGATGTAATGGCCCTCTTCATCTCATCTGATTAATTTTACTTTGAGATCTATTTTGTCTGATATTAGAATTGCCACTCCAGCTTGCTTCTTGGTACCATTTGCTTGGAATATTTTTTCCATCCTTTCACTCTAAGGTGGTGTCTGTCCTTGAGGGTGAGATGGGTTTCTTGTACACAGTATATAGAAGGGTTCATTATCCTAATCCATTCTCCCAGTCTATGCCTTTTGATTGGGGAGTTTAGACCATTAGTATTTAAGGTTATTATTGAGAGATGTGTGTTGTTTCCTTTTACCTTATTTTTTTGTTTGCATTCTTGGTCTAGATTTATATTTACTCTGTTATGATTTTGTTGCTTTCTCTCTTTAATTGCTTAGGGATAGTTGCTTCTTTCCTCTGTTCTTTTGATTGCTTCGAGAATTTTCTGAAGTGTTGGTTTTTTAGACATGTATTCTTTTATCTTGTTCATGTTGTGAAAGATTCTTCTTTCTCTTCAACTATAATTGACATTTTTGCTGGGTATAGTAGTCTGGGTTGGCATCTAAAGTTGTTTAGTACTGGGAATACTTTGGTCCACATTCTTCTAGCTTTCATAGTTTGCAGTGAGAAGTCAGCTGTAATTCTGATGGGTTTCCCCTTATATATAACTTGTTGTTTTTCTCTTGCGGCTTTCAGTATTTTGTCTTTGCTTTGAGCATCTAGTGTTTTAAAAATTATATGGCGTGGGGGATTTCTTTTCTGGTCTTGTCTGTTTGGTGTTCTATGTGCTTCCTGTATTATCTTTTTTCAGTTTGGGGAAATTTTCTTCTATTATCCTGTTGAAGATCTGGTCAATAGTATTGTCTTGGGATTCTTCTCCTTCCTCCATCCCTATGATGCAGAGGTTTGGTCTTTTCATAATGTCCCACATTTCCTGGTTGTTCCACTGTTGTAGTGTTTTTTTTTTTTGTTTGTTTGTTTTGTTTTTTGTAATCTTTTTTTAATTTGTTTTTTTTAATTTTTCATAATCTTTTTTAATTTGTTTGTTTAATTTATTTTTGTATGTGTATGAGTGTACTGTCTGCATGTAGGTTTGTGCACCCATGTCGTGTGATGCCGTGGAGGTCAGAAGAGGGTCTCGGATTCCCCTGGAACTGGAGTTCTCCTGGAATTGGAGTTATAGGCGGTTCTTAGCCACCATGTGGGTGCTGGGAGTGGAACCCAGTTCCTCTGCAAGAGCAGTCAGTTCTCTTAACCGCTAGGCTATCTCTCCAGCTCCTAATTTTTCATAATCTTTACTTGAGCATTCTAGTTGGTCCATGTTATCCTGCAGGTCTGATATTCTTTTTTCTGCTTCTTTCATTCTGCTTCTTAAGCTTTTTTCCCATCCTTTCCTGTTGATTGGATAAATGTTCAATTTCCTTTTTCATTTCATCCTGTGATTTCTTTAGTGTTTCCACTTCCTTCTGGAGCCTGTCATTCTCATCTTATAGCTCCTTTGTTTGTTGGTCATTTTCTTTTTCCCTTTCAGCCTGAGATCTTTTCAGCATTTCCACTTCCTTCCGGAGTTTGTCATTTTCTCCCTTTAGTTATTTCCAATGTTTGTCATTATCTCCCTCTAGGTCCTTCTTGAGTTTTTCAATCTCTCCCCTTAGTTCTTTCCAATGATTGTCATTATCACCCTCTTGGTACTTTTTGAGCTTTTCATTCTCTTCCCTTAGTTCTCTAATTTCTCTGAATATGTCAACAATTGTTTTTCTAAAGTCCATGTCTTGGTTTCCTTCCAGGGAGATCTCCTTGTAGGAGTCTTTTGTTGGTTGGTACAGTTCAGTGTGTATTTATTATGAGCTTTTCCCATGTTGTTTTTTTGTGTGTGTGTCTTTGGGATGTGGATTTGTTTCTTTATTTGTTTCTTTGGGTTCTGGTGCCTCAATGTTGGCTGCACAACTAGATCCTCTGCACCACTGCTTCCCTAGGCCGGTCTTTTGCATGTTTGTGTTCCACAGGACACAGATGAAGTTTGCTTGCCCAGCAGGGTGCATGCTGGTCTTGTCATGAAATATCTTAAAATACATGAATTATTTTTCCTTTTAATTGTATGTGTATTTTTTCTTGTGAACTACCTTCCAACAATGGTTCCGTATTAATACTGCTAATCTTCCCTCCATGCCAGGGATGAACTCATAATTTCCATGGTTATTTAGAGTTGCATTATCAATTATATTTTAAAATAAGACTCACACAAAAATATTTATGGGATAGGATTATAGCGCAATGATAGATCATTTGCCTAGCATGTTGAAGGTCGTAGGTTCAATTTCCAGTATTGGGGGGAAAAAAGGAGCTTATCAATGCTGAGACTTCTACCATACCCTCAATCCATGTGAATAATAAATTGTCCATGGCCTAAGGACAACTTGAAGGATTTTTTGTGCCCAAGAAGGGAGAAGGATCAAGTAAGCAAAAGTGCTGTTTGTAATACCTTCAGGAACAAAGGAAGAGGAACCATATCATTCTAAGTTAGTATATTTCATAGAGACTATTTAAAGAGACTGCCAATAGTGGGGAAAGTTGCCATATCTATCTTATAAGCTTATCAGAATACAGAAAAATGTTACAGTGCTTATCTCTTTTAAAAACACAGGGAAAATATGACAGTTGTAGTTTTATCTTTAAGACTGAGTGACTTGCATTTCTATATGTTATATTTATTATTCAGGCCACTTTTCTTTCATCAGCTGTTACAGTGACCTGGCTCTTATAGTGTTGAGTACCGAAGGACCATTAATACTAAACTACTCTGTTTGAAAAAGTAGGTTCACATCCAAAAATGTCCCATCTAAAATTTCAAGAACCATCTGCATTAAAGAGTATTCTGGCCTGGCAGGGTGGTGCACACCTTTAATCCTAGCACTCGGGAGGCAGAGGCAGGAGGTTCTCTGTGAGTTCAAGGCCACCTTGGTCTATAGAGTGAGTTCCAAGTCAGCTGGGGCTTCAGGGAGACTCTGTCTCAAAAAGACAAAAGAAAATGGGGCATTCTGGGTATTCTGACTTTCCCACAACCAGGAAGTGCTTCTGTTCTAAGTTCATGTCTTCTCTTCTGCCACCAAAAACACTGGCTGAGTCTTCCTAGCTAACCCAGTAGCAGTGCTGTGCAGCCCAGGGTATGGTCTACCATGCATGTTTTCTGGGAAACCAGTTAGTTTGCATCCCGCTTCAGATCTAATGAGTCATCTCCTATCTTTCAACCCTTCCTATGTGATTCATATTCAAATAAAATTTGCATATTCCAACATACAGTTTCATTTGCTGAGTGGTTGATCCTGGCTCACTGATAGAATCTTCTAAATTAATGGAAGATATTTTCACCAGATTTATAAAGATCTCTCCTAAAGTTGGTAAGAAAACAAATGTCTCTAAATTGCAGAAGTTGATGAGAATCACTTAAGGACTGTTTTGAGATACATATCTTGGCATATTAAAAACAAAACAAAACAAAACAACAACAACAACAAAAAAACAGCCTCAGGAAGGCACAGTAGGATATGGCAAGCAAAGAAAATTCTGAGCCAGCCAATCAGATGGAAGGAAAACCAGACTCCTGGTGTGTCCACATAATCCAAAAATGCCAAGTCTGAGTTGGCAGCAGGATAAGAGAACGGGGCCTTCCTGGGAGGCCCTCTTTTAGCTTTCTTAGAAGAATGAAGCATACAAGCTTCCCCCGTGAGTCTATGTGAGTGCATCTTTATGGTCTTTCTTGAGAACTTAGAACTTCAATGTATTCCTTCAGAAGCCTGAAAAATTATTAATTACAAACAAATACCAGGCCGATTGATAGAAAAGTAGAAATATTAGTTTACATACATAATGTAAAATTGGTTTATAAAAGCAATGAACATATCCACTAAACGTTAACAAAAAAATAGGTTTTTTTCAACTTATGTCTCCATCTTGTAAAGTGTTTAGACAGCTTGATTGCCAACAGAAAACCATGTTCCTAGAGAAAATGACCAGAAATTGTGCTTGTCATTCCCACCCTTTGAAAATACTCTATGCTATAAAAATAACGCTCTGCACACATAATTAGGCTTGAAATTGTTGTTGATCTATCACAGAATAGCATTATCCTGTACTTCCCAAATGTCTGGAAGTGCTTGAGTGTGATGCCGACCGTGCCCCAGCTTAGGGAGAACTCATCTTCTCTAGCTCATCGAGCTTGATGAGATGAGCGCAGCGTTTGGTCTAATTAGTTCCGGTGTCATTCCCCTGAGCCATACTTGAAGATGCTCTTTAACTTGAGAAATTAATAAGGACAAAAAAAAGGGAATGTGCTCATTTAAATATATGCCATTTGCTAACAGTTAATTTAGGCACATTCAACACAAGCAGGTTCAAACGGTGGTTTTTCCATTCCTGCTCACTGGCCATGGTGGAAATCTTGTCCAGGAATGGCTGGGTTTGCTTGGAGCCCATGTGAACAGCCTCGGCTTCCATTTGACATCCTCCTCCTCCCCTTCTGCCTAGTGAATTTGCAGTGGCTCCTCCCTGTCTCCCTCTCTTTGGTTAAGGTCTCTGTTAGGCAGGTTGTTCCTTTTAAAGAACCTTTCCTGTCATTGTCTTTTCTTACTGGTGGTCTGGTTTATGGATTGCCAAACAAGCATTACTATGGAAGATAGCAAAATCACCTGCCTTGTTGGCAGAGTTATCACAGCCGGCTCAATGCCCTGACAAAAGCAGGGGTGTGCTTCCTAACTTGGCATAACACCACATTAGAGCACTAGCTCGGGGGCATGTAATTTTGTCCAGAGTCACTGAGAACTTGGCCTTTAGTTCCTTCTTCAAAAAAAAAAAAAAAAAAAAAAAACCTGTCAAACCTGATTTTATTCCATCTAGATGGTATTGGGAGGCAAACCAGTGCAGTTCTTAGTCACACAGGCTCTCAATTCATATCTTAGTCTTGACAAAACCTGTGTGGTGATTAACACACTCCTTAGGATATCTAAGCTTCAGTTTTCTGAGCTGCTAAGTATAGCCACTTAACATACTAGTTGTGAGAATTCAACATTATAATTCTCTCAGAGCCCTCAGCACAGCACCACACAAAATGAGGCTCAATAATCTTGAGGGTTGGAAATCAGAGTAGAGCCCCAAACCCATGGAGGTTTTCAAGCTATTCCCATAACTTTTCCTGCTCTCCTCCTTCCTTTTAGAGTTTGGCAATAGCTCACAAAATGCTGGTGATTGTGGCTGCAGACCCAAAACCAGTTGTATTCAGATAGAATCATATTCCAGTCTCAATTGATTTGCATTAGCCAAAAGCCCCTGTGGGCACAGCATTCCAGATGGCCCTGCTTCTTCCTAAAAGACACTGCTTTATGATCCATTGTATCAGGTAAATGAGGTTATATAGAAAATATGTTATACCTGCCCTTCAGAACTCTGTACTCATAATAATGGCAAATGTTGCTGGATTTCCCGTGGGCAACAGAGGCTCAGCTGCAGACGCTTTTATTTGGAGCAGAAACATAAGACTATTTCTTATTTGCATTTTAGTCTCATACATATTCTATTTCTTCTCTATGAAAATGTCTACTCTTGCCGGGAGTGGTGGTGCACACCTCTAATCCCAGCACTTGGGAGGCAGAGGCCAGTGGATCTCTGTGAGTTCAACCCCAGCCTGGTCTACCAGAGTGAGCTCCAGGCCAGCTGGGACTAAAGGGAGACCCTGTCTCAAAAATACAAAAAAAAAAAAAAAGAAGAAGAAGAAAGGAAAAGAAAATGTCTGCTATTTAAATAAAGATCTGCCACACACACTGACACTCTGAGTAATGAGTGCTTTGCATGAAAGCACTCAGAAATCCTGAGCTTTACATTTTCCACATCTAAGGAGATCCTAAAAATACCGGTCCAGAGCATGGAGCCGTAGCCTCTCACCCCTGTCAGGCGATAAGCCCTGAGATGAGTTTCTAGGGGTGTGCTCTACCACTGCCCCACCTACTGGAACTTTGCCACTGCCTCACAGAAACTGGCTCCAAAGGCTGAAAATCTCCATTGGAAACATGATGGTCTGCAGCTGTTTGCCAGCACCCTTCACAGCTTCAAAAATTCTGCCTCACTAGCTCCTCTCTAAACACTCAGCCCTAAGGGACTCTTTTGTATGTGTGTATGTGCTTGTACATATGTGTGTGGGTACACATTTTGTTGGTATGTATGTGTACATGTGGTGTGTGTGTGTGTGTGTGTGTGTGTATTTATATATGGAGACCAAAAGACACTTGGGTGCTGTCAGCCTTTTTCTTGGAGACAGGGTCTCTCATAGCCTGGTATTTGCCAAGTAGGGCAGGCTGTCTGACTAGCCAGTCCCGGGGATCTGCTTGTCTGTACCCTCCTAGTGCAGGCATTGCCATGTCTGGCTTTTTTATGTGGGTTCTAGAAACAACTCAACTCTTCATGTGTGTAAAAGAAGAATTTTATTAACTGAGCTATCTACCCAGCCCAGACCCAAGTGATTCTGATACACATCACCTAGGGACCAAAATTTGGGAACCAGTGATCCATGACAGGGATCAACAAAGCATGGCGCACAAGCACAAAAAAGTATGGCACACTAGAAAACATCCACCAGCTTTGTAGCTTTTGTACAGCTATTAATCTAAGAGTAGCTTTTACCTTCTTTGGTGATTTAAAAAAAAAAAACTTTTATTAAATTTTTCTGTATTTGATATAGAACACCTCAGTCAGTCTTAATCACCTTTAAACCCCCTCCCCCAATCACCTCCCCTCTGGAACATCCCAGACATGCACATTATCCACTGAGGTCTGGTCAGCCTATCCAGAGACCCTTGCTTTAAGAAGACCAGCTCTTCCTCACCCAGCAGTAACCAGCTACCAATATTTCTTCAGCCAAGATTGGCTTCTGCTGCCCAGTTCCCCAGTTCCATGCTGGGTTTTGGGCTGCATGCTGACACCACTGCTATAGGTTTATATGAGCAAGGTCCCAGGACCCTGGGGGACTCTATTTCCACATGGTCATGCACCTCCTCCCTGACTCTTACAATCTTTCTTCCCCCTCTTCTGCAATGGTCCATAAGCGTAATACAGGAGTGTTGTCCAAGGATCCACACTCTGCAGACTCCAAATCTCCAGGTGCTGGCCGTTTGTGACCTTTTGTGTTCCTGACCTCTGTCACATGAGGGAGCTTCATTAATGATTTTTTTAGGTGTTTTAAAACATCAAAAGAAGGATAGTATTTTGTGACATAAAAGTCATATGAAATTCACATTTCAATGTCCGTAAGATTTGTTGGCCCATGGCCACACTCATTCGCTTCGGCATTCTCTGTGGTGCTGCTGGTCCCACTACAGCAAACTAAGTAGCTGCAACAAAGTCATCAAGCCTGAAAAGCCCAAAACATGTTCTATCTGCCCCTTTACAGAAAAAAACATTGTTAGTCTCGGATCTAGGTATTTATAGTGACTAATGATGTTTCTTACTCAAGGTTTCTAGAAACATCTGAGTAAGGAGCTGTCGAACAAGGGAGAGGAGCTGGGGAAATGGTTCAGTAGGTAAAGTACCTGCCACACACACATGAAGACCTAAGTTCAGACCCTCAGCACCCATATAAAAAGCCTGGGCTGAGGGCTGGAGAGATGACTCAGCGGTTGACAGTGTTTACCACTCTTGCAGAAGACCCAAGTTCAATTCCTAGCACCCACAGAGCAACTAACAATCATCTTTAACTCCAGTTCCACAAAATATGCTGCCCTCCTCTGGCCTCCTCAGGCACTGCATTCACCAGCACACCTACCTACATGAAGGCAAAACACTCATACACATAAAATAAGCCTGGCCTGGTGGTGCAGATCTATAATCCCAGTGCTGGAGACACAGAGACAGGAAGAGAGCCCTAGGGCTCCCTGGCCAGCCAGTCTAGTCTCAAAGAATTAAAATGAAGAGCAACTGAGGAAGACAGGTGACATTGAGCCCTGACCTCTGTGAGCATCCACACACATGTGCACTCTCTACACACACATATGTACACACACACACACACACACACACACACACACACACTTGAGAAAAGTGAGTATGGTGCTTCTTCTGCCTACCTTCCCTGAGTTACAGGAGAGACAGGACTGTCAATTCAAGGTGAGGTGGGAAGGAAGATCATACAGACTTTCACACAAAGGAGAAAATATCTAAGAAGTCTATTCTTATGTCTAAATGAATATTTAAGGAGTTACACTTTTACAGCCCTTTTTATACCAACTGTAGAAGAAAAAATAGAAACAGCAGAATTGTCTAGAGGGGTAGAATGCTTAGATGAATTGATGCCCCAAACTATTAAAAGTATCTAAGTCTCTCTTTAATGATGCTGTCCCTCAAAATACCTATAATCAAACCGAATTCTGACCTTACGATCTGAGCATTTAATCATGCCTTTCCAGGCCCTGCAATTATCGGCATTTACATCTTATTTACAGAAGACACAGTTCTCTGTTCCCACGGCCTTTTGAATCAATACCCAGTGAATCTCCCATTCTGATAACAGTACTGTTCCAACTGCACACTTAGAGAATGGTTTTTACCTTGAGGCTATTTGTATACCTCTCAAATAAATAAACACAAAAATACATACACACACATAAACTTACCCTGTTTATGTCCCTTAGCTTTTATTCACAATTGTAAACACAACTATAATATGACTAGATGTGGAGGTAAATAAGGGAACTGTGGAATCCAAAGACTGTAGTCAAAGAGCATAGGATAAGGGCTGGCATGTGCTCAGTTGGTTGAGAGCTTGCCTAGAGTGCATGAAGCTCCCTGCCTTTGCTCTCCAGCACCATACAAACCAGGTGAGGCAGTTCACACCAGCAATCCCAGCACTCAAAGGTAAAGACAGGAAGTTCAGAAGTTCAACATCATCCTCAGCTTTACAGTGAGTTCCAGGCTAGCCTG
Source organism: Rhizomys pruinosus (assembly GCA_009823505.1). NCBI lineage: Eukaryota > Metazoa > Chordata > Mammalia > Rodentia > Spalacidae > Rhizomys > Rhizomys pruinosus. The sequence goes on from VZQC01014416.1 coordinate 384,879, forward strand.
AGCTACAGGATCCCATAAATTTATTAATTATTTAACCCATAGTGTAGTATAAGTGGGTGGTGTGGAAAGCTGGTCTCCTGAGCTCCTGGCTCAGGAGGCTCAGGATGGCCTGGTGGTTAAGGTAAAGCTTATGTCAGACATGTTATCACAGCTCACAGATGGCAATTTCCACTTTCTTGATGGTACTATTCCTGTGAAACCATTTGTGTTAAGTCTGGCATTTGTCATAGAGAAGAGGCCAGCACTTATATGCCACACCACAGAATGAAGTTCTCATCACCAGATTTCTCCCCACAGACAGACATGTCACCAGGGCCAGTAGATCATGGATGGCAGCACCCTGTAATATAAATCCAGGAATCATTCTGTGAAAACAGAAACACTTAAAACCAAATCCTTTCTCCCCAGTGTACAGGGCACAGAAGTTTTCTGCTGTTATTGGAACTTTATCTGTAAATAGCTCAAAGTAGCCAGCCCAAATGCTTGCCACTGAAGACAAAAGGCACAGTGCAGTTGACCACACACAGGCAGCCCTGGGGACAATAACGTCTACAAGGCCACAACTTTTTCTAAAACTTGTTTTAACTAACAACAAAAAGTTGTAGTTGCCTTTAAATTTTGCAACAGCAGCTATTGAGGGGCAGACTGTGTTTCTTACAGAGTTGGGTAAAAGAAGCAGCAGAATTTCAAGTGGGGAGGGGGCTTTCATATAAGCAGAAAAATGACTTGGTAGACTTTGGCCAGAACGTCTGATCTGACTGGAAAAGGTCTCATTTTCTGCCAGTGACACAAGATAACTAAAGAGCACAGATGGGAAGTCCCGCCTCCAAAGGGCCTCAAGGCTCTGGGATAAAGTTGAAATAAGGACAGTAATACTTGGGGCTTTTTGTTGGTTTGGGTTTTGGGTTTTTTTTTGTCCATAAAGAATTTTCCTAACATAACAAAGTCTCCTTCGAGCATTCTTGCTGCATCTTTTTTTTTTTTTTTAATGCATTTGTATTACTTTCTGCAGTTGTTCTTTGTTAAACTGTCAAATTTGTCTGGGGCCCAGGATGGGCCTCTGTGCTATGCAAATGCAGGGACCCCCCCCCTTCCTGCTCCATCTATAGCTGAGCCTAGAAGAGCAACTTAGAGCAGGGAGTGGGCTGGGGCCAGTCCAGAAACTGTCACCAGTGCTCAACGAAAGACATAAAAATGTGAGATTAAGCGTCAAAAACTATCACAGAAAACTGATATAATTTTACATCTGTTGAATCAAATAATTTTTAATAAGGGCCTATATTTTTCACTTTTACATTTCTAATAATTTATACAAAAGTTTTGTTTCTTGATGGAGTAGCATTTTTAGAAAACTAGCGTTTTGTCAGAGATGGTTGGAGAAACACTGTCTTATCTTAGACTGACAAGTAAATAATGCCCCCTAGAGTTGTATCGTATGGCTGTAGGTACAAAAAAATGCAGAAACTACACTGGCGACAAGAGCTCAGTTGGTGAAGTGCTTGTCTTCTGAACATGAGGACCTGAGTGTGCTCCCCAGAACCCACATAAAGAAGCCAAGCTTGGTGGCCTGTGCTTATGATCCTGCTGCTCAAGACAGATGAATCTTGGGTATGCCCTGCTAGCCCAGGCTACTTGGCAAGCTCCAGGCCAATAACATACCCTCTCTCCATATACAAACTGGACAGCATCTGAGGCTTTCTCCTGGCCTTCAAAAACATGTATATGCGCACATGTACACATAATTACACACAAATGCACAATTACTTTTTGCAGAAACTAAGGTCTATCATTGGACATGTGACAGACCAAAGAAGAGTTTTCACTTACCTCAAAATATTTGAATCATTTCTGGGGCTGGAGAGATGGCTCAGTGGTTAAGAGTGCTGACTGCTCTTGCAGAGGACCTGGGTTTGATTCCCAGCACCAACATGGCAGCTAAGAACCATCTTTAACTCCAGTTCCAGTGGAATCCGACACCCTCTTCTGACCTCCGTGGCATTGCATGACATGGGTGCACCAACCTACATGCAGACAGTACACTCAATACACATAAAAAATGATTGATAAATAAATAAATAAATAAATAAATAAATAAATAAAAATATTATTTATTTGAATCATTTCTAGTTAGACCTTAGTGAGATAAAGCTCTTGTTCAGCACACTGTGTGGATTAGGGTGTTCACAAAACAATTAGCCTCTCTCTCATCAACCCTCACCAAATAGAAACTTCATTTTGAAACTACTCTACCCCAGCCATATTCATCCTGCCTTTCTTAATATTGTGCCATAAAATATCTTTTTCCAGAACTCTGAGGTATACAGAGATGGAATCACCTGGAGCCATATACATAGTAATAAAAATGTTAATGGTTGTAGTTCCTATACATACTAAGAAAATTAATGTGCAGAGGGCCTTCACTAGATGGTTATCTTGGTTGCCTCTGAGGATGGAAATAAGTAGATGTACGGTAATCCTGGTGATGCACTCAAAGACAAGCCAGCTGGTGTGACTGAATAAAACTTGGAATCTCAGAAAATACAACGGTAAGAATCCAGGCTGAAAGATGCTCCAGCCCGTGGATTCTGGCGAGGAGTCAGCTTGGGGACTTAGTAGCCATAGCCAGGGAATATCCCAGAAAAGAACTCTGGGAAGTTGAAGGCTTGCAGAGCCTTTGCTTCAAGATGTCTGTTAGGCCTGGGCCTAAAGAACAGGTTCTGAGAAAGTGAAGGTGGTTGGAGAGAAGGAGGTGGGGATGGGGACAGTCTTCTGGGCCCTGTCATCCTGCTAGGAGTAACAGGCTGGGAACCAGGAAACACGTGGGGGTGCTGGGTAGTTTAAGTGACTTGATACAGAGTGGTTGTGGGCCGAGGGGTGGAATTCCAGGAATCTCACTCACCAGGAGGCTTTTCCTCCTTGGGAATCACAGTTCTTGAAATAAGCACACAGGAAAACTGTGCCTATTCTTCCTGATATACTTTCTCTCTCAAAAAGTTATTTTTGGTGAAAGAAAGCAGAAAATTATTTGAGTCATTCTTTTATTGCAGATGATTATGAAGAATAATAGGGGGGTGTCTTTCTATCCCACATAACATAATAGCTCACAAGTCATCTATGGGTAGAAATGTCCCTTTGAATGTTTCCAAGGTAAATGTAATAATTTCTTGTTCCTGCATATACTCTATCCTGTTCATTGTCTCTATACCCCCAAGCCAGAAGAAACAATGCAAACTGAAGCTACTAAAATGCAAATTGATTGACAGCTCCAGAGAAAGTAGACTGTTTTGCTTCTCGCCCACCTGTACCCCTTTTCTAAGCCTAGGGAACAATCTGTGGAAGAGGGGGCGTGGTAAAATGAAACGGCTGTGATTGGGGTGAATGGTAAAACTACAGCACTATAGACTGGACTCTCGTTTGATCAACATGCTTGTACATACAAGCCCCTCCAGCTGGACAATGGGGACCTTGGTCTGTATAAGTTTAGGCATAACTGCTTGCAAATAGGTTTTACATGAAGGATGCTTGTATTCATTACTTATTACTTATTAAAAAAATAAAAGTTAAAAAAATAAAATGTGAATCGAATAGACTCCTCTATGTATAATGAAATGTATGTACTCTGGAGTAACTGAGAAGGAAAACTTCCCATGTGTCTTTGGCTCAAACAACCCAGAGCTTCACATGAGCTTAATCCAAAAGATGATGAATATTCAGAGAACCAATTGCTTCTGGAAGTTGATTGCACTGAGTCTCTTTGTAAGCTTCAAAGATACTGGGGCAGTTTTACTTCAGGGCCTAGAAAAAGCATGGCTTTAATCATAACGGACTTCATAATACTGATGAATGTAATAGTACCATTTTATACCCAACTAGTTCCTTTAGGTTTGGGATTCAGAACGGCACAGGCTCTCTTCTAGGCTCCTGCTCCCTATCTACTATAAACCTCTCTATTTTCATTACAATTGAAAAAAGTAGGATTGAGACAACATACTGCCCGTGAGTCTGGTAGAGAAAAGGAGAAATTTATAGCAAGAACTATATGGTAGTGCTTCTGGTGTAGTACATTTTTGTTAAGCCTTAAAAATTTTTTTAATTACCTTTCTCTCTCTCTCTCTCTCTCTCTCTCTCTCTCTCTCTCTCGTGTGTGTGTGCATATGTGTGTGCGTGTGTGTGCGTGTGTGTGCGTGTGTGTGTGTGTGTGTGTGTGTGTGTGTTTGCACATGCCAGCACAAACAGTAGGAATCTGTTCTGTTCTTTCCTTCCACCATGTCGGTCCCAGGGCTTGAACTCAGATCATCAGGCTTGATGCCAAGTGCCTCTACCTACTGAGCTGCCTCAGCAACCCTCTTTACGGCCTTACTATCATCTCAAATGATGATCTTGGGTTATTTAACATTATCAATAACTTGATTTTTTTTATTTTTTATGTGTATGAATGTACTGTCTTCATGTAGGTTGGTGCACCCATGTCGTGCAATGCCACGGAGGTCAGAAGAGGGTGTCGGATTCCCCTGGAACTGGAGTTAAAGACGGTTCTCAGCTGCCATATGGGTGCTGGGGATCAAACCCGGGTCCTCTGCAAGAGCAGTCAGCATTCTCAAGAGCTAGGCCATCTCTCCAGCCCCAATAACTTGATTTTTTAAATTGTAGTTAGTATTTCTTTTGTTATCTGGTAGCTCCTTTCTCAGTAGTTCCTCAAAGCCTCAGAACTATTTGAAGTAGTTAGCCTCTCCTCTAAATTGGGTTGCTGTCATCATTACTTATGACTTCCTCTTTAAAAGCACTTTAAAAAGACAATCCCTACTTCCACAATTCTTGTAGCTGACTCTTAAAAAGAAACAAAAAGCCCATATCTCCGGATGGTTCTTCAAATTTATAGGTTAAGTGAGTGGACATTTTTTCTAGTGCTGAAAGCTCTTGAAAGCAAAGAACATTTTTAAAAGAAAGAATAAATGGTTTACGGGAGAAAATGAGAAGGCACACATGTTTTTCTCTCTTCTTTGAAGAAAAGGAATGGTGCTATGGGAAAAATACTCATGTATCTTAAAAGACACTCAGAAGTCCAAAGAGATGGAAACTCTGTGTGGGACCACGGACCTGGAGGTGCTGGGTCACAGTTAGAGAAGGGAGCTCCCCACCACGTCACCTCTGTGGTTGTCCAGGTGATGATCAAGTTACTTGAGATCTCAGTTGTGTTGTGCGGTCTCTTCTTGCTTTCCTTTATCACAGTGTATTATTATCATACTTATTCTTTTATCCCTGGATAAATTCCATGGCTGTGGGTTGATATTTGCTTTTCATTGCAAATACTTTTCATTAGTGTTAGTGGTCTTCTTTTCCTTGTGGCTTTGGAACTATTCCTACTTTGGGTATAAATTTCCACTTAATCTAAGGGATTATCTTTTCTTCCTTTGCAGTGTTAGCTTAGAAGTTATCTTGTAGAACAAACCTCACATACTAAGAGACACATATGGCAAAGTTTGTGCTCCATGTAACTGTGTGTTTTCTTTAGGAGACAGAGATGTGACAGAACGTCACACCAATCATTTTTTTAACTAGATTGAGTTTTGAGGCAAAAATACAAATAGTTATTGTGATGGTTGGTTTGCATTGTCAGCTTGGCAAGATCAAGAATCACCTAGTAAGAGAATCCTTTGGAAAGTCGGTCCCAGGCAAGTATTGCCCTGAGGCCACTTCTGGGAGGAAGGGGGATAGTCTTGATTATATTGACTGATATTGGAAGACCCAGCCTAAAAATGGGAAGGACCAGGATTTGGGCTCTGAACTGTGTAAAAAATTGAGAAAGGATCTGACGACAAACATGCATACATCCACTTCTCCCTTCTTCTGGTTGTTTAAAATCCTAGCTCCACTGGAAGAGAAAAAGAAATCAACAGCACTCTTTTTCTAGCCCATACAAAACATGGTGTATCAGACCGAAACTATCCAGGACTGGGACATATTTCAGGGGATACACTTCTGGACAAGGATACAGAGCACATCTATCCAGTATATAACATCAAGTGTGAATTTTGTCCTCTTTTGAGAATCCAGGGCTTTTGAAAGAGCAATGTTTTATACTTTTTCTATGTTTAATTAAATTTATATCTCATCTATAATCATACTCCTTTGTTCACATCTTCTGAAGGGTAGAATATTAGTAATATGAACACCATGAATTCCCCTAAATCTTATAATTAGAAATTGAACATTGATTTAATGCTTTCTTTAAGTCTATCTGCACTGGCTTATTTCACCTTTTGGTCATCTTTTGACTATTCTGAGCTTCTCACAGCATCAAAGTAACTATCTTCTCATTCTAAATCATGTACTTCAAGTATTGCTCTGAACAGTTCTCTGAGATCTCACAGCCTGATTAATTTGAGATGATGAACCATTTGGATGGGTTTCACATAGTGAAGATGAGGTGTCTGGAGCATATTGGGGCTTCATGGACCAATAAGAAGATTGAGTAACAGGTGGGGTAGTGCTTTAAGGCAGGCCATCATCCTGATGAGAAAGTTGTGTGGGCCAGAACAGACTACCACAGGATCAACAAATGGCCTGTTGAACCTATACTGGGAATTGAAATATCTGATAGAGCCATTGATGAGACAGGGGAGGGTTTGAGGAGAGTCACAAAGTCAAAGTGAAGCAGTAATAAAAGCTTCAAAGACAATCAATGAAATGCTGAAGTTCACAGAAAAGACTGAGTATTGTGTGACAGTCTCCCAAGGAAGAAATGCATGTGCCCACTGCAGGTGTAGTAGAGGCAGAAGGAGCAAGCAGAAATTTGGATTATAAACCTAGAAGCTGTCCCTCTCTGCCAATTTCATAGGGTAAACATGTATCTGCAACAAGAGTAATGGCTGGCACACAGTCAAAGCTCCACAAACATTTCTCCCTAACATAGCAGGGCACGAAGGGCACTGAGCAGGGATCACCTCTTCATTCTGCCATGTATTAGAAATGTTATCTCGGGGCTGGAGAGATGACCTAGCAGTTAAGAGCACCGACTGCTCTTGCAGAGGACCCAGGTTCGATCCCCAGCACCCACATGGTGGCTGAGAACAGTCTGTGAGAACAGTCTTTAACTCCAGTTCCAGGGGAATCCGACACCCTCTTCTGACCTCTGCGGCATTGCATGGCATGGGTGCACAGACCTACACGCAGACAGTACACTCATGCACATAAATAATAAATAAAAATTTTTTAAAAGTTACAAAAAGAAAAAAGTTACCTCATGAGGCATCATGTAAAAATGAAAAGGATGGAACATGTGTTTGCTTGAGTCCATTCTACCTCTGATATGTCACCACCTCACAATTAAGTTATTTAAATCCAATATTTACCTTAACCAAAACATAAACTAGTTTTTCTTTGTTCTTATCTTCAATTAAAGGGAAGTGGAATATATTAGCCATAATAACAGTGAGAATAACTTTTAGAAACCACACAGATGAGGCTGGAGAGATGGCTCACCAGTTAAGAGTACTGGTATGGTGGCAAACAACTGTCTGTAACCCCAGTTCCAGAGGAGCCAATGCCCTCTTCTGACCTCCAAGGGCATTGCATGACATGGATGCACTTACATACATGAAGGCAATATACTCATATACATAAAAAATAAAAATAATAAGGAAAATATTTAAAAAAATAAAAACCACACAGATTATCAAGCAGGAAAATACTTTCTCAGGAAAATAGCCTTGACACTTATTTAGTTTTCCAGCAAGCATCCATTAACTGCTTAATATGCCAAATATCTGTCTTTTGGTAGGCCCTAGGTATGCAAAGACAGATATGATATGGTTCCTGCCCTTGAGGGATTTACAATCTAGCCAACTCAGTGCCCCCCCCACATTTTACAGATATTCTCAGTGCAGCCAGGGTACCGCTGAGACCTATATAGGCAAGATTTGATCAATTCTATAAGAAAATGCAGATTAGTGGATCCATTTCATAAGAAGCAGCTCATGAGTTAAGATGTAAAAAGAATTAATTTACTGCCAGCCACAAAGCATAGGGAGTCTATATGACTAGGCGAAGATAGATTCTTCAAACATCCTAGATATCTTGAGAACAGCATGTGAAATAAGAAAAGGCTATGACATGGGACTTTGTAGGAAGTGATGCTAGAGGAGCAAGCATGGTCAGATTGTCAGGCAGCTTATACAATAAGGGCTTTAGACTCCATTGTGCAGCAAATGAGAAGGTAGTGTGTAAGAAAAGAGAAGTGACATGCTCAAATGTCTGCCTTCCAAAGCTTCTTCTAGCACCAATAGGGAAAAAAATGGGCTGGAGGATGGGGACTAGAAGAAACTGGAGTGTGCTCCTTTAACATCATGACAGCAGCCTCAGTAAGAGGGGCTGAGGCTCTGAAGTCCTGCATCAAATGGGAGTCAAGGTTACAGAGGAGACGTCAATACCAGAGATCCCAAAGAGGGAGTACCTGCCCAGCGAATAGAATACGGAGGTGTGTGAAGAGGACAAGTTTTAGATGAACCCCAGTTTCTGTCAGTGTATAAGTTTAGGGAATACTGAAGGTGTAGCAAGTTTTAGGGAAAGAGCTTACAGTCATTATTAGAGGAGTTTGTGGGCCTGGCTGTAGAGTGGTCAGGATAGATAGGGCTGCACCCTAGGGCTTGGCCTCACAGAAAGAATGACGCTGGTTTATAAGGGGATTAGAAATGTTCCGTGGTGGAAGAAGCCCTGGGATAAGATAGATTCACCCTGGTAGCACTCCTCAATAAAAGGAGAAACGTGGCAAGGTCATGTTTCAGCAAAATGAAATACCACCTTTGCCCAAGTCCATAAACTAACCAGATAGACCATGCTGGGCCGTGCAATAAATATTCGTTTGGTGATGAAGAAGTAAATGGATGAGTGAGTGAATTATTGAGCAGGAAGTAAGGGACACTTGGAACTGAGGATGTAAGTAGTAGAGGTCAAGATTAGAAAGAAAACACTACAAATTATTCTCCTGCAGAACAGAAACTAAAACCATGAAAGTAAAGGAGACCCCAAGGGAACAAGTGTAACGTGAGAAAATAGGGACTTCAGCATGAACCCTAATCTCATTAAAAGGATAGCCGAGGAACATCTCCATGAGCTTCGATCAAACATTAGTCATCATTAGTCAGAGCAGCCCAGTCAGCAGGAGCAGCAGTTAGAGACACAGTATGACCTTCATCCTTAACAGAAGGAAGAAAACGTTCCAGTTCCCCTTCATGTGGGAGGCAGATGAGGATGGAGGAGGCACGAAGCACTGCCATGATGAAGTACCAGGTTCTATATGAACTGAGTGCCAGCCAGGAGAGGATCCTGTGGGGCTCTAATCTGCTAGCTCAGGTTTAACAGCTTAGTTCTTGATTTGTTCATTACATTTGGAAACATCTAGATCTGGTCCTCACTGGTGTTGTGTGGAGAGTTCAAGCCGAGAATGAGCCCAGGGTGTCATTGTAGCTTCAGAAAGCAAACCAACCCTGCAGAGTCTCTAGGCATCTCCAAGTGACATACGCCAATATCTGCCATCTGCCCATGATAGGAGGGGGCTCATAATTTTTGAAGCCCTAGTTAGCTTTAAATAGTCTAAAAACCTCATTATTTATAGGGTTTTCTTTTTTAAGTGACATGAAGGTGATGGGAAATTTGGGGGGGGGGGGATTTTCAAATATTAGTTGACAGTTTAAGTGAGTTCAGTCGAAGGATGTTTATCAAGAGTTCACTAAAATAAAATGTTTATTATTAACAGTAAAACGACCTTTGCAGGTACAAAGTATGGTCCCCTATCCTTCCAATGTTTCTTAAACTTAAAATCAAAATAAAGCATGGCTTAATTTAGCTTGGAAATCAATATGGGCTCTTCTCTGAGAAGTTATTTCACTTCTGCTAACCAACCAGATCTGTGATTTGTCATCTGTAATGATTCAACCCACACCTGTGTCTACATCTATAAAGGAGGCAACAGATCAGGTGGCTAGAAGCTGCCTTAGAGTTCCAGTATGCTGTGAATATTTGATATGCGTATCAGGACCTGACCACAGTGTTTTGCTGACAGCTCTAGAAACATTCCTTCATTCTAACATTTGTAAACTAGGAAGATAAATTTTTGGAAAACTCTGGATTACAAAGGGCTTCGTTCTTTGACAAAGTACTTCCGGCTTCTTTGACACCCTAGGTGTGTCTGTCTGTCTTATTTTTCTCAGGCTAGTTCTCCCTAGGTGGGATTCTACAGGGTCTCTCGTGAGCTGTTCATTTTCTTCCCTAAGCAAAGCAGCACCATGGAATGATGCCCCTTTCGAGAAGTGTCTCAACAAAACAAATACACATGGGGCAAGATGTGCCCAATAAAATGTCTCCTCGACTACAGCAGCCCCTTGGCCAACCAGTGCTCACTGCTGCTGGCCTTTTCTATCCTGTTGAACACAAAACCAATGAGAATCACCCAAGTAGGTATTGCAAATCTATGTGCTGAATCAGCAGGCTTTAGAACAAGGTTATAGCAATGAACTAGTGTGCTAATTGCCTGGCCATATGACTTTGACAGACTATGGGGAAAAACCCCAAACCATTTGAGTCACAGAGGAAGTAGCTGAGTCCTGGTACAGCCACCACCCTCTTGTATGCCATGGGAACTTGATTCTTCTGTAAGATACATGTAATTATTCATTTGTGTGTCTTACACCTGGGCTTCATAAGGCATTCACAACCATATATTGAACATCATCACTTAAATCATAAATTGCTAATTGTGAGAATTTGTTTTCTCTCAGAAAGGGATAAAAATGTATTGGTAAAGCACATCAAATGTGCCTTTTATTCTTTCAAAACTGTGTATCAAATGCCTATTCGATACCACACTGTGCAGTAGTTGTGTTAGATACCATACTGTGTACCAGTTGTGTTACTAGACTCATGGGGTCACAACCTACACCCTGAAAGCCCTAAAAATTTAGGTTCTACCTCCTACTGCTAACAGTCCAACTAAAGACACAGTCATGAAAAGGCAGAGAAAAAGTTGTTCAGTGTGAGCACGTTGAGAAGAGGAACAAGGAGATCCAGTGACTCCAGCAAGGCCATCTTCAGTGTCCTGACGTGAGGTTTAGCTTTAAATACAAGGCAAGAGATATGCATAACTGCCGGGCGTGGTGGCGCACGCCTTTAATCCTAGCACTTGGGAGGCAGAGGCAGGCGGATCTTTGTGAGTTCAAGGCCAGCCTGGTCTACAGAGTGAGTTCCAGGACAGCTGGGGCTACAGGGAGACCCTGTCTCGAAAAGACCAAAAAAAAAAAAAAAAAAGAGATATGCATAACTAAGCAGTCCCGGTCAAGAGAGGATTCCAGGATTCCACCAATTATCATAGTCTTAGTTGCAAGACTGTCTGAAAAGTTGTCAGAACTGTGTGAAATCCCTTTAAGAAGCACAAGCTCCCCCCTCTAGCTGGCACCGGGTTCCAACCTTTTCTTTCTCCCAGCACAAAACTCTGGGGGAAATCTCAGTGTATTAGGGCCCATGGTCTCCACAGCATGATAACTGAAAGAAAGGTAGGCTGGTTAATTTTGGCTATCAACTCGACCTACAACCACCTGGGAAAAGTCCTAATGAGGAACTTCCAAGGTCGGGCTGACCTGTGGGTGTGGATGTGAAGGCTTGTCTTGATTGTTCATTGAGGTGGGAAATCTCCACCTGAACATGGGCAGCACCATTTCCTGGGATGGGCCCTGGACTGTGCGAGAGGGAAGAAAGCTAGCTAAGCATGAGTGCACAAGTAAGAGTGCGTGTGTTCTCTTTTCGCTCTTGACTACTGATGTGATATTCTGAGTTTCTGCCTTGAGTTCCTGGAAATGGTGGACTATGACTTTGAATTGTAAACCAAATAAGCCCTACCTGCCCTAAGTTCCCTATTGCAACAACAGAAACAAAAGTAGAACAGAGGTGCATAAGGATCTCTTGAGAATATCTTCATTCCTGCCAGGATATCTACAACTGGAGAATTAAAAATAAACAGAAATATGTATGATCCCTGCCATAGAGGAACATTTGAAGTTGTAGGATAGAAGAACAGTTACTGCAAGAAGTCCTCTCTTAATTCTAATATTAACAAGTACAAAAATTTCAGCCTGGAGAGATTAATGTAAGGGGCTGCTGTGAATTGAATTGTATTTCCCCCTCTATTCACAAATCCAAGTATTGAAGTCCTAACCCCTAGCACCTCAGAATAGGAACTTATTTTGAAAATAAAGTCAATACAGAGGAAATTAGTGAAAATAAGGTCATCCTGGAATGGGGTGGGCCCTAACAAATATAACTAGTGTCCTTATAAGGAAAGGGGAGGGGTGTACGTGGAAACAGACACAAAGAGCATGGAATGCGAGATGAAGGACAACCCCTCATGGTGGAAGGAAGAAAACAAAACACCTGGGAGCAAAGTGGGAGAGAAAGGTGAGAGCGGAGTCTGGATGAGGGCAGATCAAGGCCCTCTGGAGGATTGTTGCTATGCTCTTACAAGCATAGAAAAGCCAATTAAAGGGTCTTTTTTTTTCTTTTTTTTTTAAGTAATTTTTATTGAGTGCATTTAATACAACATTTCTTAATCAAATTTAGACTCATTCCCCCATCCATACTCACCCCTTATGTCTCCCTTCCCCCATCAGAGCTCATGAATTCTGTCATACATGTAAGTCCTGTCTTGCATCTTTTTCTCAGTCTTTTAGAACCTTTTTGATGCACAAGTTTACTCTTTTGGTCAGTTCTTTGAATAGGTTTTTCTTTCTCTTTTTTTTTTTTGTTCCCTTTAATTTTATATTATTCCAAAATATGCATATATATACACGCCACACATAAATCAAAATTACAAATTCTGAAAATAAGCTATAGGTTAATTCCTAAACACATTTAGAGATTCACATTTTAACAGTAAAGTTGCATGCAGGTAAAAAGATGTGTAACTTTACATTCTTCTTTTTTTTTAGAATATGAATACATATCTTCCATCCATATATGGTAATTACAATGTGTGAATACAAGTGGTAGGACAATTCTAGAGCCCATTAAGAAATTCACATTGGAATAGCACAGTTGCTTTCAGATACACTGAAATATAATAATAAAGTTGTGCAGTTTGCCTGCCAACTGGGGATTTGTTGTTAGCATCCACAAATGAGGGAAACCATTTGCCTTTAGAGGTGTTACATGATTGTACAGTTGAAGGATAGATAGAAGAGGCTATGAAGAAGAGGTAAGTAGCCTGGATGCAGTGGCCAAAGAGGACCTGATGCCAGGAGACTCAGTTGCAATATGGAACATGAAAGTTGAGGAATGTTTAAGAATTAGTAACCACGGAACTTGAAGTTAGTTTGGATTGCAGCAGTTTAAGATACTATGAGAAAAAAAATCATCTTCTGCTTAAATAGTTGAAGCTGTGTCTCGGGGTTAACTGGTGACATTTTCCTCACGGAGGCCTCGTGATAGCTGAACTGCCCTTGTCTCATCACTGGTGCTGTGACCAGGCATTGGCATTGATTCTGGAACCGGGGACGACACTGCTGTATCCTGCTTGCCTTTGATATCTCTTTATTTGCAGCCAGTTTTGTGAGTATTCCACTCTTTGTATATCAGTAGTTAAAATTAGCATGTTTACCAGAAAACTGGAGCAGAGCGACAAAGCTAATACCCATTTTAGCTGCTGTGTTTGGAAGTCCAGCCCAGTCTTGTTTCTAACATTAATAATTAGAACTTACATTCACCAGACACTTCCCATGCTGTACTTTCTAGAAGGTCAAATCTGGGGAAGAGTTTACTGTATTTTATTAAATGTATGTTCACTCAGACCTTATATTAATTTTTTTTAAAGTCTCCTCTTTAAAGCAGAGCTACAGACACACAGCCTACATGCCAGTCCACTTGGCTCTTGTCTCCGTGGCTGGGTTTGCTAGTAGGTAAAGATGCCATTTCCTACTCAGCTCTTAGAGTCTTCAGCCCAGCACTTCAAAGAGCTTCTTGATCAAAGTAGAAATGAGAATTGAAACTTGATGTCTCTGATGTTACTGAGGTTTTCCTCCCACTACGGGTCTGCTTTGCTGGTGTCCAGCAACAGCAGCTGTCACCTGCACCACTGACTGTTGTCTTATTGGATCTTCTCAGCTGGCTAAGTTCATAGGCAGGTGTGGAGCACTCCCCAAGCTGACAGAGTCCCACCTCAAGTACTAGTCTCTTACTCTGTCCGTGAGAACTCTTTCTAGCACCACAGTACTTTCCTGACCTCTGATAGGTGCAACCCAGAAATGCAGAGGAGCAGTCTTTGTTCCCCAAGAGAGGAGAGTCAGAGATAGAGCCCTGGCCTTCCAGTGTGTGTGGCCAGCATTTCTCAGAAGTCCACTGGGCTCTAAGCCCCAGTTGCTCACAGTGATCCTCTTCACTTTCCCCATTCTTCACTTTCCACTTCTTTTTTTTTCTTTATTGATGCTTTGTGTATTTCATACATCATTTTCCAATTCAGTTCAGGCCTATTTCCCTTTCCCTTCCCCCCCATCCCACCCCACCCCATCCCAGATCATGCATTCTGCCATAACTGTCCTGCATCTTTCTCTCAATTTTTTTCATTTTTTAGCAATAAGTGATAATTTATGAATACAAGCATCCCTCATGTAAAACCAATTTACAGGCAGTTGTGCCCAAACTCCCGCAGCCCCACCATCCAGCAGGGGGGGGGGGGCTTGTATGTTCAATCGAGTTGATCAAATGAGTTTCCAGACTACACTGCTGTAGTTCACCATTCACCCCAATCACAGCCCTTACATTCTACCATGCCCCCTCTTCCACAGATTGTTTCCCTAGGCTTAGAAAAAAGGGGCACAGGTGGAATGAGAAGCAAACAGTCTACTTTCTCTGGAGCGTTGTCTTGGACTCTGGTCAATTCTGGCTGTTTCCTTTCATGGGCTTTACAGTTTATCCAGGAATAACCTTTCGATCCTACTAATGAGCACAAGCAATTAGATATATAGGTATTTAAACAGCACTACTATAGTTATGGTAGGTTACTTTGGTATAGAACATATGTTTGGATGGTATTTGTTATATCCATTGAAATACATTTTTTTTTCCTGTTAAATATGACAGGGGTCTTACTGTGGCTTATAACATCTCCTAACCTGTAGAGGATTTAAGCTTGTGGCATCAGCCGTGGGTTATCTCTCCAAGGAGAGAGCCAATAACCAATTAGATTTGGGATATACAGGCATATGGCTGTCACTGCTGCACAGTATTTCCAGGCAGGTGAGGTGTAGCTGGTGCTGACGGAGGAGTCTTGCTTGACTCAAGGAGACCCATATTTGCTTTATTGGTTTAGTGGCCTTTGGTAACACTCTCTGGTATTCCAGAGGCCATCTGTACACTTGCATGCATGGTCTCAATACATCTTTCCCATGTTAACGTCAGGTCTTCGGCAGCAGGGCCTTATCACCTCTCTTCTTGCAGGTATCCCAGTTTAGAGGCAAGGAGCCTTTACCTTTTGTGGGGGCTTGGATCCCCTGGCCAATATCCCTTTGGTAGAATAATCCATTGCTGATGTCAGAGCTCCTGTATTAATATATTTTGCTTAAGTGCATAGCTTAAGGACTTTAGTATTATATTTGGTTCTGAATAGAGAATAATCCTTTTTCACAGTTCTTATGTCTATTAGTCAATTAAAGAGGGCAGTTTTACCGGTTTTATAAGAGATTACCTCTATAATAGTTGTCTCCAATTTACAGTTGGAGAACGACCTCATCATCATCATATTTCTCCTTGTTCTATGGTGGGGAGGTATGAAAGTCTCTCGCATTAAAACCTTTACGGCACCTAGAAGGTAAGTTTCGTTAGGACTCATTATAAATAGTTGTTACAAGTAGGATCCACAGAGGGGTTCCATGTTTGTAGCAATCTGAGGCTTTTCTTCTTTTCAATGTTCCGACGGGTCAACCTTTCAGTTGGCACTTTCTGGTACATCCTACTCAATGCAAAGCTTTATCTTTTCTTTCTCAGCCGTGATACAAATCTTTTCCCGTAGTTAGTTTTAAGATTTGAATTGCAAGGTTTTTGACGAAAAGGTTTCATGTCTATCTGTATCCCCCCCCCCTTTCTTTGAAGTCACCCAAGTTCTTATCTCAAGGTGTGCTTTTGAGAGAAACCAGATTAAAATGGCATCCGTGATACCTTTTGCCTCTGTGCTTCATAAGACACAGACTCATCAGCAGGAGACATTCAGGATCCTCCAGGTGATCCACGGAAAGAGATGTCAGCTGTGAGCTGACACAGGAGACCCATCAGAACCATCATCCTTCTTCCTGGGAAGCTCTATAGAGGAACCAGGAGGATAGGAACAGAGAAGGAGGGAGAGAGGGAGGTTGATTGTATCAAGAATTCATACATTAACTCAAACACGTGTGTGTGTGTGTGTGTACATATCACAGTGTGAGTTTAGAGGTTGGAGAATAGCTTGCTGGAATCAGTCCCACCACTGTGTGGGTCCCAGGGATTGAGCTCAGGTCATCAGTCTTGGTGGTAAGCATCTTCACCCTTTGAACTCTCAGGCCCCTCCAATTTGTTTCTTAATCTTTGTTTTGAGGTGTGGGTTATTGGAAAAGACATGACAAGGATAATCATGGGATAAATTTTGCACTTTCTCTCTGCTAGCAGTACCTACATGATGCCACAGTCCTGAATGAAGATCCATTGCAAGCTATGGCTGGTTAAGGACAAAAAGTCATCAACCCTGCTTGTAGTCTAGAACTTGGCGGGGTGTTTTTAATGATGTAGATATGTAAACTTTAGCAAGATAAATAACACTCTGCTATTTACATTAATTATGCTACTAAGAAGTTAAACACTTTTGGAAGGGATGATTAGCCTTAAAGAGCAGGGCATTGAAAAGCATATACTGGAATTCAAAAGAAAAAAAAGTAGAAATTGAGAAAGTGTGCTTGGAATCCTCAGATACTGGAAGATGCAACACTTTCATAAAACAGAAATGGAGAAGTCGCGCTGAAGTGCAAAAGGCACCAAAAGTGGTGTTCGATGGAGCCAAAAAAGGAATAATATGCAAATTGGTGGGCTTGAAATAACCTCAGAAAATTAAGACTGATTAGCATCAACAAAGGAGAACACATACGGCAGGAAATTAAAGACTTAGAGGTCATAGGAGGTGGTCTCCAGTTATGAGCAGCAGCTGTTTCCATCCCAGCAGCCATGCACAGCATTTCCCTAGCAGTTGTACTGTTTTTGATAGCACGGGCTTGAGGGCGATGGGGCCAGGGTGTGTGCCAGTCACCAGAGGAGGGAGAACAAAGTAAAGTGTGAGCCCAGAGCTTTGACTATGCCCCTTTGGAAGGGAGAGAAAGGCACGTCTCTCTTTTGATAAATTCTAATGGTAGGGAGTGAAGGAACAAAGAAATTAGAGACACTGATTAAAAAGTCAAGATCCAATCTACAAGTCATTGAATATCCTTCAGTAGGTACCATTTATCTAGGAATCTGAATCACCTAGGAAAGTTACAGATTAACTCAGATCTCAGTCTTATATTCTACAGTGATTTATTTATGTTTTCATCACTCATTTTAAAATGCATTGTGGGGGCTGGAGAGATGGCCTAGCAGTTAAAAGCACCGACTGCTCTTGCAGAGGACCCAGGTTCGATCCCCAGCACTCACATGGCAGCTGAGAACTATCCTTAACTCCAGTTCCAGGGGAATCCGACACCCTCTTCTGACCTCTGTGGCAGTGCACGACACGGGTGCATAAACCTACATGCAGAGAGTACATTCATACACATAAAAAATAAATAAAATAAAATGCATTGTGTATATTAATGGTGCGCTATTTCCAAATACATGCATGTAGTATGCTCTGACTCAATCCAAAACCCCTTTCTTCCCCCATCACCCCCTCCACACAAGCACCCTTCTGAGTCTCTCTTATCCGCTGTTCTTTCCAGCCAGCTTTCTTTTGGCTTTCAGGTATGAGAGAAAATTTGTATTACTTGATTCTGTGAGTCTGGCTTATTTTACCTAATATATCTTCCTGCTCTGTCCATTTCACTGCAAAGGACAGAATTTCATCTTTCTTGAGGGTTGAATAATACTCTCTCCCAGATAGATAGATGATAGATAGATGATAGATAGATAGATAGGTGATAGATAGATAGATAGATAGATAGATAGATAGATAGATAGATAGAATTTTCATTATCAACATTTGTTGATGAGCATCCAGGCTAAGTCCACATCTCATCTATTGTGAAAAGTTCCACAATAAACATGGCTTTATAGCCATCTCTTTGGTGTGCTAGTATCATTTTTATTTGGATATATACCCAGAAATGGGATAGTTGAATCAAACAGTAGATTTTTTAATGTTGGTGGGAAACTTTGTACTGTGTTCTAAATTGCTCTACTAAGCTAGATTCCTACCAATGGTCTATAAGAGTTCATTTTATCCCCATTCTCACAAGCAATTGTTTGGTTGTTTATGGAAGGAGGGGTTGTTTTTTGGGTTGTGGTTGTCATTAATAAGCCATTTGAACTGAGCGAGATGGTACCTCACTGTAGCTTTGATTTGCATTTCTTTGGTAATTAATGCATTTCATTACATATTGGTTCATTCCTTGTATTTCATCTTTTGATATATACCTGTTCAAATCATTTGCTCATTTAATTGGATTACTTGGTTTTGTTTTGTTTTGTTTTTAAGTTAATTTTTATTGAGCACATTTCATACAACATTTCTTAATCAAATTTAGACTCATTCCCCCATCAGCCCCTCCTCACCCCCCCCCACCAAAGCCCATGGACTCAGCCATGCATGTTAAGTCCTCTCTTGCATCTTTTTCTCAGTCTTTTTTAACCCTTTGGATGCAGAAGTTTACTGTTTTGGTCAGTTCTTTGAATAGGTTTTTCTCTCTTTTTTGTTCCCTTTAATTTTATATTACTCCAAAATATGCATATATACACTCCACAAATAAATTGGAATTACAAAATCTGAAAATAAACTATAGGTTAATTCCAAAACACATTTAGGGATTCACATTTTAACAGTAAAGTTAAATGCAAGTAAAAAGAAATATAACTTTACATTCTAAATTACATTGTATGTTTTAATATAATTTTTTGAAGGTTTTATAAGAATTTAATATAAATTTTATAATCAGTTTACAATGTAAACTATACATTATTGTAATATATCAATAGCTCAGGGATTATACTGAAATTATTCTATAAAGCTATCAATACTTTTTTATTATATTATTCCAAAATATGCATATATACGCTCCACACATAAGTACTTGTTTTTTGGTTGTTAAATCATTTGAGTTCTTTATGTATCAGCCAAATGAAAAATGGGCATCTATCACACACACACACACGCACCTGTTTAGGTTTTCTCTTCACTCTTTTGATTACTTCATTTGCTATGCAGATCTGTTCAGGTGGAGATAATACTTTTTTTTTGTCAGTTTTTGATTCTGCGGCCACTGCTTTTGGGATCCTGTCTGGAAAATCATTGCTTGTTCCAATGTCTTAAACTATTTCCCCCTTTCTTTTCTTTAAGTAGTTTCAGAGTTCGGGGTCTTCCGTTTGAACTGATTTGTATTACTGGTGGGAGGTAGAGTTTTTTAAACACCCTTTACTAAAGAGACAATCCTCTCTCTGAACTGTATCTTCCCCGCCTTTGTCTAGACTGTCAGTTGTGGGTGTACAGGCATATTTCTGAGCTCTCCGCTCGGTCGCATTGGGCCATGTGTCTGTTTTTATGTCAATGCCATGCTTTAGTTACTGTGGTTCTGCAATGTGTTCAAATCAAAACTGTGATGTCTCTGTGTTTGCAATGCCAGGCAGTCTACCCAGAGGACAGAAACAGAGAAGAGAGAGAGAGAGAGAAAGAAAGCCAGGAGTTAGGGCTGTCGAAGGAAGCAGGCAGGTTCAGCAAGGGAAGTTGACGACGAGCTGAATGGCAGACAAACAGCGGCTTGAAGATGGGGGCTAGCTTCAAAGAAAGAGTGAAGAAGCCCCTCGTGGCAGGAGAAGCATGTGTAGGCCTTAGCCAGAAAGAAGATAGAGAAAGATAACTCAGAAAAGCAGGCAGACCCCACAGTGCTCCAGGAAGTTGTGCAAGAGTCTGCAGGAAGGAAACTCTAAGGATAAGCGTGTTATCCCATTAAGGGGATAATTACTCCTTCCAGTTCCTCGGCATGGATGAAGGTGAAAGAGCTTTACTTACGGGTGTCTCCTGGCCAGGTGATTGACAAGCCCAGCTAGATTAACGCGAAGGGGAGAAGCCAATCGTACAAAGTATTCTAATCTTTAAAGCAGATCAGAATGTAATGTCAAAGCTGGAGGTAGATTCTATTCCTTTGACCAAGAGAAAGGAGCCCTATTATCTCCACATTTTCATATGGTATTTAAAAACCTAAAATGTAGCAAGGCTGATGTTTACCTGTCTAGTGTTACCAGGGAAACAGGAAGTGAAGTCCAATCCCTCATTGGCCACCAAAACTGTTGTAACAGTATGGATCCAGATGTTAACAAGATTAATCCTTGTAACTCTTGACTCTGATAGGTCTTCCAATTTTCTTATGTTTTGTTCAATTTCTTTCATCTGTGTTTTTATTGTGTTTACTATATAGGTCTTTGACCACTAAGTAAATTTATTATCAAAGTATAGAAAAAACTACTGATTGGGGCTGGAGAGATGGCTCAGCTGCTAAGAGCACCAACTGCTCTTGCAGAGGACACGGGTTCCATTCCCAGCACCCATGTGGCGGCTAAGAACTGTCTTTAACTCCAGTTCCAGGAGAATCTGACACCCTCTTCTGACCTCCGCAGCATTGCACAACACGAGTGACCTACCTACATGCAGACAGTACACTCATACACATAAAAAAAAGGAAAACTAGTGATTATCATATGTCTGCTTTGTATCCTGCTACTTTACTCATTTGAGATGTTCAATAGTCTTTACGTTTATGTACAGAATCATATAATCTGCAAATAGGGTTAATTTGACTTCTTTACTATCTAACACCTTTTTAAAAAGGTTTTATCTCTATATTTAAACATGTGTGTATGTGTGTATGTGTGTATGTGTGTGTGTATGACTATGTGCACATGAATGCAGCAACCCAAGGTTGTGTGTATGGCTATGTGCACATGAATGCAGCAACCCAAGGATGCATTGGATTCTCCCAGGAACTGGAGTTATAGGTGGTTATGAGCCATCGCACATGGTTACTGAGAGTTGATCTTGAGTCCCCTGGAAAAGCAATTAAGTGCTCTTAACGCTGCCCTATCTCTCCATCCTCTACATCTTTTCTTCTTTTGACTGCTGGATTATTCTAGCTAAAACTTATCATTGAATAAGAGCAGTGAAAGTGGGCACATCTATTTTAAATTCTTATTTATTTGTATTTTGTATGTATTAATGTTACATTAATATGCCTAAATGTATGTAAGTGCACCCATGTCATCCACGCTGGCAGAAGCCCAGATCCCCTGGAACTAGAGTTACAAGTTCTTGTTAACTACCATGTGGGTGCTAGGAACTGAACCCAGTTCCTCTGCAAAATCAGCCAGTGCTCTTACCTGCTGAGCCATCTCTCCAGCCCTTGACACTCCTGTCTTATTCATGTTTACAGGAATGCTTTCAGGTTGTCCCAGTCAACATTGTGTTGGCTGGGGGTTTCACATATTGTCACTGTTGTCTTATTGAGGTACAGTCCTTCTACATTCAATTTGTTCAGGGACTCTATCATAAAGAAATGTCAAGTTTTGTCAAATCTCTTTTCTACATCCATTGAGATGATGACCATATGTTGAACTGCTTCCTGATGTAATGAATTTAATTTGTAGTGTTTCTTGCACCCGTACATATGTGTACACATGTGTGTGTGTGTGTGTGTGGTGTGTCTATGTATGCAGGTGCATGTGTGCCCAGCAATTATGTGAAGGTCAGAGGTATTATTCCTCAAATGCCTTCCACCCGTTGTTTGAGGTGGAGTCTCATATATTTCTTTCTCTTTCTATTGGTTGTGGTAACTTTTTCTAGTTTTGGTAACAGGGTAATAATGCTAGCCTTGTAGAAGAGCTCAGAAAAGTTCTTCCCTTTTGGTTGTTTGTAGTGGTTTGACAGGAATTGGCACTAGTTCTTTAAAAGTTTGGTAAGCTTCAGTAGTGAAGCCATCCAGTCCTGGGATTTTCTTTGTTGGGAGTTTTTTTGTTTTGTTTTCTTTTGTTTTTTAACCACTGATTTAATATGCTGCTTGTTATTGGTCTGTTCAGAGTGTTGATTTTTCTTCTTTCTCTCACATTTAATTTTGGCATGTCATAAATATTCAGAAATCTGTCCATTTCTTCTAGGTTTCCAAATGTATTAGCAAATAGTTTTTCATACTAATTCCTATGATCTGTTATGTTACTATGTTATCAATTCTCTTCTTTTTCATCTCTAATATCCCCTTTTGTCTTTTTTCTTGCTTGTCTACCTTCATGGTTGTTTATTTTATCTTCAGACAACCCTCCATTTTGATGATTTTTTTTCACTTAGTCTCTATTTCTGTTCTAACTTTGTTATTTTTTTTTCTTTTCTTCTACTCACTATGGGCCTGGTTTGATTTTACTTTTTTAATTCTTTGTGATGCATCATTAGAAATCTTTCTTTTCTTCTTTTATGACTATAAACTCCCTTCTCCATATACTTCTTGTGTATTTTCTAAGCTTTGCTGTATTGTGTTTCCATGTTCATTCCTTTCAAGAAATTTTTCTTTGATTTCTTCAAAAGTAGTATTCAGTCTTCATGATTCTGCATAATTTCTACTATTTCTTTTTATTGACTTGAGTATTATTCTGTGGTGATCAGAAAAATACAGGATATTATTTCAGTTTTGTGGGGATTATAGTTTTCTAACTATTTTCAAGGTAAAGCTGATGCTGCAGATTCTTGGACCACATCTTTGTAAAAAGGCTTCAGAGAACACTTTAAGAAAATGCATTATTATTAGCCAGGTGTGGTGGCACACGCCTTTAATCCTAGCACTTGGGAGGCAGAGGCAGGCGGATCTTTGTGAGTTCAAGGCCAGCCTGGTCTACAGAGCGAATTCCAGGACAGCTGGAACTACAGAGAGACCCTGTGTTTGAAAAGACAAAAAAAAAAAAAAAAAAAAAAAAAAAGAATTATTAATTCCACAGAATTAATAAGGACAAATTTACAACTAGACATATTATAATAATACAGAGTATTTTAAGGATTTCAAAAACACACATTTAACCCAGGGAGTTGCGTGAAAGGTTACTTGCAAGTAAAAAGAACTGAGCATCACAAAGGTCAGAGAGTAATGGAAAAAAATTCACAGAGCCTGAAGGAAAATTATATTTAGTTTAATTTATAATAAAACCACAGTTCACAAACAAGTGATTAGAAATCATGGCAGCTATGTATATTTTCTCTTCTTGTCATATAATAACGAATTCTTATAAAGTTGATAGTTTTAAGCAACCCAAACTTGTCTTATCCTGCTTTAGGTCAGAAATCCAACACAAATCTTATCTTAGTTTCTTTTCTGTTGCAATGATAAGATGCCCTGACACAGAAACACTTAAGGACAAAAGGGTGGGGTTAGCTTGCAAGTCAACAGAAGAGAGCAGTCAGCGCATACTTGGCCTCAGCTTGCTTTCTCCCTTTTGTAGCAGCCCAGGACCCCCACCCCCTGCCTAGGTAATGAATGGTCCTTCTCACAGCTGAGAAGCATCTTCCCACATCAACTAACACAGTCAGGATAATCTCCCACAGGCATGCCCAGAGGCCCATCTTCCAAGTGATTCTAGATCCTGGCAAGCAGCAAAAAAGCATCCTTCTCTTGAGCCTCTATGGGAAAAATAATTTCCTTTATTTTTCCATTTTTCTGGAGGCCCCTCTTTCCATAGATTGTGGCACCTTCCCTTGTCTGCAAAGCCAGCAAGGGCTAGTAGAGTCCTCCTCAATGTTGTCTCTCCTCCCTTCTTTCTCCTCCCTTCTTTCTCCTCCCTTCTTTCTCCCCTCTGCCTTCCCCAACCAAGATTAGACCTGGCCCACTTAGGTAACCAAGGATACTCTTTTCATCTCAAGGCCCTTGGCTCCAAGGCTATCTGAAAATTCCCTTTTGCCTTATAAAGTAGCACCTATACAAGTTGTGGAGATTTGAGTGTAAGCATATTTGAGGTGCCACACTTCTTGTCATATTAAATATGCTATTTTTGGAAAAAAATATTTGAAGATATCCACTCAAAGAGTAATCAAAATACAGATTCAAAAATGGAGAAGTAGTTGTATAAAAGGAGCTGCAATGAGCATTAAAATCAATTAAGTTGAGCAATCCATGAAAAAATAATGGTGACATAATCATTGTAACTGAGGGTATGGCTTCTCTGAGAACATGGGCCAGTCAAGTGGGGTTACTGTGAGTTACTACAGGAAGGCCTTAAAAGAAAATGCTAACAGGATGAAAACAATGATTGAAAGTATGTGTAGGAAAGCCCAGCTTGAATTGCAAACTCAGGGGGCCGCATGGCCAAAAGTTTGGCTCCGCCCCAAGGAGGGAACTGGCAGCATGGGCTAACTACATACATAATGCTGGGTGGAGCAAGGTGTGCAATGGCGCGGAATTGGGGGACCTATGATTTGCTCTGGGAGGTGACGTCATTTATTCTATAAAAGCTGGCTGTAACGATGAATAAATTGGATTCCAAATTAACATCATTATGGAGTTCCCGGCCGATATTATTATTGCGCGCAGGCTAAGGTAAGCCTGCATTTTGTTCTGGAGTTGTGGGTGACCAGTTGGTTTGGAAAAAGGTTCCCTTTGCGGACCACCGACCTGAAAAGCTGGTGTGAAATTCCTGTCCTGGGCTTGGGCAGGTGAAAAGTTTCAGCCAAGAGTGGAACACGTGTTTCGTGGGTCCAGGCCAAGAGCCCAAGTTGAGAGCATCACTAGGACTAGGCTGCATGAAGCAGCCTGCTGGTCTCTGCGATGAGGGACCAGCTCCTCTCAGCACCTGCAGACAGGTGCTGTGCCTTCTCCCCCCAAGCAGGGCTGCTAGGTTCTGCTCACCACAAAAGAGATCTTAACCAACAAGTATGCACAAAGCCAAAAAGAATAAATCAGGCTCCACACAGCAAAGGACAGTGTAAAGGAACTTCAAAGGAAGCATAAAAGAACACAAAGCCTAAAATGATTAAGAAAAAATACATCTATTATAGCAATAAATGATTGAGCAGGCTGCTGAAAAGCTGCCCTCTACCTTCTAGAAGAGGAGTCAAAGTACTGCAGAAGCATTCCTCACAGCAGGTGAAGTGTGGAACTAAAACTGAAGCTGCAGTCAGCTTTCCCCCAGATCCTGTGTGCAAAGCTCTCTGCTGGCCTGCCTGAGTGCCCCTGGTCTTGCTATGTAACCAGCACTCTTACAAACTCCCATTGCTTTTGCCACTTTCAACCCCTATGAATCACTTCTATTCTCCAGTGCTACCCCTGCCCTATGGGGCAGATATCCTGGGACTGGGGGCACCACCTTTCTAGATCTGCTCAACTCAGAGTAAGGTCTAGGATGTTCCTTCTATCTAAGTTAAAGGTGCTTCCTCACCTGTGCTCTAGATCCCTTCCTCTCCCATTTCTTCACCAATAATTCATGTTCCTTTTTATCTGAATGCAAGCATGCTTACCCACCAACAGAACGCCTCCCTTAGCCACTGTGCTGTGACTCTATGTCTTCAAGCCCATAGCCATTTGTCTACTACTTCCTCACCTTCTATTCATTTGGACCCACAGAAATATGACTTCTCTATTTTAGCAATTAAGCTGCTTCCACTGAGGCCACAGGTGACTTGCCTGCCTGACAAACCGCCAAAAGCCTTATTTTGTGAGTGTTTCTACTTACTGGTTCTGATAACTGCCTCATTACTTGCCTCACTGTTATTTTCAAACACTTCACCTATCCTACTGCAAACCCTGAGGACTTCACTCATCATACTCCATTCCTTGAGAATGATGAAGACCTTCTTATCTCCAATGGTCTTAACTCAAGAGCCAGGGCACTGGATAGTCACAGTCACCAGCACCTCCTCAGAGTCAGTAGCTCCAGGTCCTTTGTCTCTTGAACTTAAAGAATGAATTTCATGGACAAAGAAGGACGAGATTCAAAAGGAGCTTTGTTAGAGAGAAAAAGCTTAAAGGAAAAAGACGTGTTGCAAAGAGAAAGCAAGTAGAGCTCCCACGCACTGGGATGAGTCTCAAGAAAGAGTTGCAGGAAAGATTAAGACTGCTGGGTATAATGAAAGGATCCCCAAAGGGGAATTGCTATGGAGCTGCTTGTCCAGAGACTTTTTATAGGATTTATGACAGAAACTGGACCAACACTGAGGTAATTTCTACTGAGATGGGTTAATTCTCTGTGCACATTGTGGCCCAAGCCAATATGGGTTTGCCCACTGTTGGCTTATTGCCTTGACCCAACCAGAGAGATAATCACTTGCTGTTCACAGAGGGTTCATATAGTTGGGGGGGGGGAGTACACACTGAAAACTCCCTCTGTCCATCTCTGGCATGCTCTGTTAGCTGCTGACCTTACCTTATCTCCTGGCTGCCACCAACCTTTGCTGCCATTCCAGCACTGACGTTGCAGGTGTTGCTGGTCTTCAACAGTGGCAGAGACTGTGTGCCATTAACTAAAGTATGTTGTCTTGTTCCTAGATTACATGACTAGCTTGCAGTTTACCATGGACCCTTGTCTACTGCCTGTGGAGTGTTAACACTTATCACAGCTACCAGGATGTAGTTGAAGTTTTCTTGGTTACCCACATAGTTTGTTCCTTGTCTATAAGGCTTTCTTGGAGGTGTCTCCTTCCTGGAATGTTGTGGTTTTTCTTTATGCCATTCTTTTCCTCAGTTAAGAATATCTGAGGGGTTGGGGAGGCTATACAGATGGCTCAGCATTTAAGAGAGTGCTCCGTTCCCAGCATCCATATCAGACAGCTCACAACCACCTATAACTCCAGTTCCAGGGGGTCCCAGGCCCTCTTATGACCTCCTTGGGCATCTTCACACCTATGGTGCACATAAACATACACACACACACACACACACACACACACACAAATAAGTAAAAGAAATCTTAAATATGTGTGTGTGTGTGTATGTGTGTGTGAAAGGTCAACCGTGCCTTGCACGTATTTGGAGGGACTTTGTGGGAGCCTCCTAGAACCTGCCAAGACTGGCTTTGTTGTCCCAGAGCCCTCTCCTTCCCCTTATCTGGTCAACATGGCTACCTCTTACCCAGCTGCAGGCCCTCTCAGTTACCTTCCTTCCTCACTGTTCCAGACCTCATTGTCTGAACCCTAACAGTCCTTTTAACTCTGGCATGTTTTGACCATAACTCTAGGAATACAAGAAAATAAGTAAGGAATTTTCACTCTCTTAAAGGAGACAAACATTGAATTAATAATGTTATAAATCCAATTGTTCATCTTAAGTACAAATAGTAATGAGGGCCGTGTAAAGGGAAAACATGGGATGCAATGGGAAAAAATGAAAGTGAAAGATCAGGGGCATTGTCCTTAAAAAGTGAGATTTACACCAACACGTAGATGAATCCGAATTAGATGTGTGAAGACTGACACAGGGTACATAGGTGAAAGAGCTTGTGCAAAAGCCCTGTGTTTTGAAGAGCCTGGCTCACTCCAATGATGAAAGTGAGAACAAGGAGGCTAGGGAGTAAAGTAAGTAGGTAGGCACCAGTTTATTCAGAGCCTTGTATGTTTTATTTTATCCAAAGTTGGGAATCCATTAAAGGGTTCTTAAGCATAATCACTTCCATGAAATTATATATTCCTCATTGCTTCAGTCGAAGAAGGAGAAAATAGGGTATAGATTATAATGGTGGCCAGGGAGGTGGAGAGAAGGTTTGAAATAGAATTTGGAGGTGGCACATATAGCATTTGGTGATAGGAAAGTTAGAGGGAGAAAATTGTTAAGACTGTCTTTCATTTCCTGTCTTAAAACTCAAGTGTAACAGGCAAAACACTTAGTAGGAAAACTCAAAGACTCCTTTTTTGCTATGTTAAATTTATAATGTTTGTAAGATATCTATAAATATTTATTTAATGTTAGGGTAAAATTTCATACATTTACTCTGTCTTGAAGTCTTGAAATACTTAAAGATGCTTTTAGATGAGTTTCTCAAAACATGAAAAATAAACTAATGCCATGCATACATCATATTAAATAAACAACTCTCTGGACCAGGATTTTTTTTTTTTTTTTTTTTGCGTCTTTTTTTTTTTTTCTTTTCTTTTTTTCTCCAGCTGTCCTGGAATTACTCTGTAGACCAGGATGGCCTTGAACTCAACCACAGCCAGAGATATGCTGGCCTCTGCCTCCACAGCTTGCTAGGATTAAAGCGTTGCACACACGCCCCAGCCTTGGACCTGGATTTTTCTATTTGGAAGTCTTGACATAATTTCTCCTTACAGTGTACCATAAGCCCGATCAGTTTTCTCTCTTTGTTGCCTTGGTCCTTAGAACACAGACAACCCTGTTTTAGGAGCTGGAGAGATGCTCAGTGGTTAAGGGCACTTGTTCTTATAAAGGACCTGAGTACAATTCCCATCAGGCCCCTGCATAGCTGTGGCATAACACTTATTTTCTTTTTCATTTTTTTTTTTTAACATAATTTTAATTAATTTTTAATGAAAAGAAAGCTCTCTGTCATTGCTCTTTGTTTTCTTTTTTTTAACTTCTTTCATTTTTTTTTTTCTTTTTTTAACAATTTTTTTTTTTTTTTTTTCCCAGCACAAGATTCCTTCACATAAAACCAATTTGCAAACAGTTGTACCCAAACCCACAAAGTCCCATGGATTCCACCATCCAGCTGGGGGTGGGGCTTGTATGTTTAATCCAGTTGATCAAATGAGGTTCCACAATTATATTGGCTGTCGGTTTCCCCTTCACCCCAATCAAAACCCCTACATTCTACCACACCCCCTTCTTCCGCAGATTGTTCCCTAGGCTTTAGAAAAGGGGTACAAGTGGATGAGAAGCAAAACAGTCTACTTCCTCTGGAGCTGTTGTCTTGGACTTGGTCAATTCTGTCTGTTTCCATTCATGGGCTGACATTTTGTCCAGCAATAACCTTTCGATCCTAATACATGAAGCACAAAGCAATTAGATATATATAGGATTTAAAAAAAGTACTAATTGTTCTGGTAGGTTTACTTTGGTATAGACACACCACTTGTAATAGAACACATTGTTTGGATGGTATGTAATCCATGAATTATGTTTTTTCTTTAAAAATGTGTG
The DNA here is from genome assembly GCA_009823505.1 of Rhizomys pruinosus. Lineage (NCBI taxonomy): Eukaryota > Metazoa > Chordata > Mammalia > Rodentia > Spalacidae > Rhizomys > Rhizomys pruinosus. The sequence continues at coordinate 414,236 of VZQC01014416.1, forward strand.
ACAGCGTCTTACTGTGGCTTCTAACCATCTCCTAACCTGTCGAGGAGTAAGCTTGTGGCATCAGCCGGAGGTTTATTCCTCCAAGGAGAGAGTTAATACCCAATTAGGTTTGGGATACACAGGCATATGGCTGCCACTTGCTGCACAGTATTTCCAGGCCAGGTGAGGTACTAGTCGGTGCAGATGGGAGGGCGGAGTCTTGCTTGATTCAAGGACGACCGATATTTGCCTTATTGGTTTAGCGGCCTTTGGTTAACACTCTCTGGTATTCAACCAATGGACTACTGCAAAATGTGGTCTCAATACATCTATCCCATGCTTACATCAGGTCTTTGACAGCAGGGCCTTATCACCTCTCTTCTTGCAGGTATCTCAGTTTACAGGCAAGAAGCCTTTACCTTTTGGGGGAGCTTGGATATCCTGGCCAACATCTCCTTGGTAGAATATTCCATTGCTGATATTAGAGCTCTTCTGTATTAATATATTTTGCTTAAGTGCATAGCTTAAGGAGACTCTAGTATTGTATTTCGTTCTGAATAAAGAATAATCCTTTTCACAGTTCCTATGTCAATTAGTCAATTGAAGAAGGCAGTTTTACCAGTTTTATAAGAGATTACCTCTATAACAGTTGGCTCCAATTTACAGTTAGAGAACAACCTCATCATCATCATATTTCTCCTTGTTCTATGGGGATGGGTAAGAAAGTCTCTCGTTTTAAAACTTTGCAGCACCTAAAAGGTAAGTTTCATTAGGCATTATAAATAGTTGTTACAAGTAGGATCCACAGAGAGGTTTGATGTCTGTAGCAATCTGAGGCTTTTCTTACTTTCTATGTTCAAATGGGCCAACCTTTCTGCTGGCAGTTCCTGGTGCATCCTACACAATGCAAAGCTGTATCTTTTCTTTCTCAGCCATTAAGTTGGTGATATTTTGACCTGTTGGAACATACAAATATTTTCCAATAGATAGTTTTAAGATTTGAATTGCAAGGTTTTTGACAAACAGTTTTAATATCTATCTGTATCCCCCTTTTTTATTTTAGGTTTTTGTTTTTTGACCCATGAGTCTCAAAAATGCAGTTGTATTATACATACCTATAGGCTGGAATCAAGGCGCAGATTTCATCAAATTCACCCATGCTGTTTTGGGTGACTGTATATGGTTAACTTGGGAAGCAAACTTAATTTTTTAAGTTAAATCATCCTACAGGTAAAAGAGAATGCTACAAGGTGATATTGTACAACAGAAAAATTATAGAGAACATTTGTATGTGCCAATCCCAAAGTTATTGTTATACAGATTTTAAGTAAAACAAATGTGGACAATTTATATTTCCAATTAATTAAGGTGCATTACCGTTTTTATCAGAACCTTTAAACCAATGTTGTTTAATATACACATATTTACTGTTACTAAGTCCTAAAACACCATGTAACCTGTAGACAGAGTCTGGGCAAAATTGGATACTTGTTGAACTCACGTCAATTAAATATGCATTAATTGAACATACACCCGTGTCCCTCTCCCACCCATCTCACCCCTCCCAATTCACCATTTCAGTCAGTTTTCTGATGCAGTCTTTCTGTTGTTGTTCTTTTAAGATGCATCCCTCTCCACAAGAAATACTTATAACTGGGTTATTGACGTTAGCATCCACATATGAGGGATACCATTTGTCATTTGTTTTTCTGGGACTGTGTTACTTCACTTAATATAATGTCTCCTAGCTCCATCCATTTACCTGCGAAGTCCATGATGTTGTCTTTCTTTACCACTGCATAGAACTCCATTGTGTACATGGATCATATTTTCTCTATCCACTCATCAGTTGAGGGGAAATTGGGTTGGTTCCAGCTTTTTGCTATTCTGAACAGAGCTGCAATAAATATAGCTGTGCATATATTTCTGCAATAAGATGAGTCTTGTGGGTATATACCCAGGAATGGTATGACTGGGTCAAATGGCAAGCTCATTTTGAGTCTTCCAAGGGTTCTCCACACTGCTTTCCATTGTGGCTGTACATTCCCACCAGCAATGGATGAGTGTTCCCCTTTCCCCACAACCTCTCCAGCACTTGGTATCATTCGTTTTCCTGATCCTAGCCAGTCTTATTGGAGTAAGGTGATATCTCAGAGTGGTTTTAATTTGCATTTCCTTAATTATCAGAGATGTTGAACACTTCTTAAGATGTTTCTCGGCCATCTCTAACTCCTCCTCTGTGAAGTCTCTATTCAGATCTTTGCTCCATCTTTTGAATGATTCATTTGTTTTCTTTCTTCTTTGTTTTTTGAGTAGCTTGTATACTCTGGAAATTAATGCTTTGTCAGATGTATCTGCTGTGAAGGTTTCCTCCCACTCTGTGGGTCTTCTCCTCACTTCCTTTATTGCTTCCTTTGATGTACAGAAGCTTTTGAGTTTAATGAGGTCCCATTTGTCAATTGTCGATCTTATTTCTTGTGCAGCTGCTGTCTGATTTAGGAAGTCTTTTCCTACACCTATGTCTTGTAGTCTGCTGCCAAGCTTCTCTTCTATCACCTCCAGAGTTTGGGGTTTCACGTTGAGGTCTTTGGTCCATCTGGAGTTGACCTTTGTACAAGGTGAGAGGTAGGGGTTTAATTTCATTCTTCTACAAGTGGTGATCCAGTTTTGCCAGCACCACTTGCTGAAGATGCTGTCTTTCTTCCATTGTGTCTTCTTGGCCCCCTTGTCAAATATGAGGTGGCTGAAATTGTATGAGCTCAGGTTTGGATCTTCAGTTTTATTCCATTGGTCAACTGGTCTGTTTTTGTGCCAGTACCAGGCTGTCTTTATGACTATAGCCCTGTAGTATAGTTTGATGTCTGGTATAGCGATCCCCCCTGTATTGCTCTTTTCACTCAGGGTTGCTTTGGCTATTCGGGGTCTTTTGTTTTTCCAAATGAAATTGAGGATTTTTTTTTCCAAGCCTGTGAAGAAACTCTTGGGGATTTTGATTGGGATCGCATTAAATCTGTACACTAGTTTGGGTAGGATGGACATTTTTACTATATTTATTTTCCCAATCCATGAGCATGGGAGGTTTGTCCATCTTCTGATGTCTTCCTCAATTTCCTTTTTCAGGGGTTTAAAATTTTTGTTGTAGAGATCCTTGGTGTCTTTGGTTAGGTTTGTTCCTAGGTATTTTATTGTTTTTGAGGCTATTGTGAGTGGGAAGGTCTCCTTGTAGTCCTTCTTCAATTGCTTGTTGTTGGTGTACAGAAAGGCTACTGATTTTTCTAGGTTTATTTTGTATCCTGCCACTTTACCAAAGCTCTTAATCGTTTCTAGGAGTTTTCTGGTGGAGTTCTTAGCATCCCTTAGGTAGACAATCATATCATCAGCAAAAAGGGATAGCTTGACTTCCTCTTTTCCAATTAGAACTCCTTTAATTTCCTTTTCTTGCCTTATTGCCCTAGCTAGGGTTTCTAGCACTATATTGAAGAGGAGTGGTGACAGGGGGCAGCCTTGCCGAGTTCCTACCTTTAAGGGGAATGCTTCTGTCATTTCCCCATTTAGGATGATATTGGCTGTGGGTTTTCTGTATATGGCTTTGATTACATTGAGGAATGATCCCTCCAGACCAATTCCCTCCAGGACTTTAAACATGAAAGGGTGCTGGATTTTGTCAAAGGCTTTCTCCGCATCAATTGAGATGATGGTGTGGTTTTTGTCCTTCAGTCCATTGATATGTTTGATGATGTTTATTGATTTTCGTATGTTGAACCATCCCTGCATGTCTGGTATGAATCCAACTTGGTCATGGTGGATGATTTTCTTGATGTGAGTCTGTATGCGATTTGCCAGAATCCTGTTTAGAATTTTGGCATCTGTGTTCATTAGGGAGATGGGTCTATAGTTCTCCTTTTTGGTTGTATCTTTCCCTGGTTTTGGTAGTAGCGTAATGCTGGCTTCATAGAAGGAATTTGGGAGAAGTCCCTCCATTTGTATCCTTCTAAACAATTTAAGTAGTAATGGTTGTAAGTCTTTACGAAATATTTTATAGAATTCTGCCGTGAATCCATCCGGGCCTGGGCATTTTTTGGTTGGGAGGCTACTTATTACATCTTCGATTTCTTCCTGTACTATTGGTCTGTTTAGGCTGTCGATCTCTTCTTGGTTGAGCTTTGGTGATTCCCAGGATTTCAGATATTCATCCATTTCTTCTAGGTTTTCAAACTTAGTAGAATATAAGTTTTTGAAGTAGTCCCGTATGATTGTCTGGATCTTTTCATTGTCTGTTGTGATATTTCCCCTTTCATCACAGATTCTATTGATTTGGAGTTGTTCCCTCTTTCTTTTGGTTAACTGGGCTAGAGGTCTGTCTATCTTGTTTATTCTCTCAAAGAACCAACTTTTGGATTCATTGATTTTTTGTATGGTTTTCTTTGTTTCTATTTCATTGATCTCTGCTCTGATTTTTGTTATTTCTTCTTGTCTGCTCCGTTTAGGGTTCATTTGTTGTTGTCTCTCAAGTATTTTTAGCTGCAGTGTTAGATCATTCACTTGTGTTCTTTCTGTTTTTTTAATGTAGGCACTTAGAGCTATAAACTTCCCTCTTAGGACTGCTTTTAAAGTGTCCCATAGATTTTGCTGTGTTGTTTTATCATTGTCATTCAGTTCCAGGAATGTTTTTATTTCTTTCTTTATTTCTTCCTTGACCCACTCATTATTCAGGAGAGTGTTGTTTAGTCTCCATGTGTTCCTGTAGGTTGTAGGGTTTATTCTGGTGTTGATATTGAGTTTTATTGCACTGTGGTCTGATAGAATGCATGAGATTATTTCAATCTTTTTATATTTGTTGAGTTTTTCCCTGTGTCCCAGTATATGGTCTATTTTGGAGAATGTTCCATGAGGTGCTGAGTAGAAAGTGTATTCTCTGGTGTTTGGGTGAAATATTCGATAGATGTCTGTGAGGTCCATTTGGTGTATTGTGTCATTTAGTTCAGATGTCTCTCTGTTTATCCTTTGTCCTGTTGATCTGTCTAGGGGACTTAATGGGGTATTGAAGTCCCCTAGTATTAGTGTGCTGGGGTTAATCTGTGCCTTGAGATCCTGAAGAATTGTCTTTATAAAGTTTGGTGCACCGGTGTTTGGTGCATATATATTTATGATTGTGAAATCTTCATCGTCAATTGTTCCTTTAATAAAGATGTAATGGCCCTCTTTGTCTCTTTTGATTTCTTTTGCTTTGAAGTCTATTTTGTCTGATATTAGAATAGCCACACCTGCTTTCTTTTTGGTACCATTTGCTTGGAATACTTTCTTCCATCCCTTCACCTTAAGTTGGTGCCTATCATTGAAATTGAGATGGGTTTCTTGTAGACAGCATATAGATGGGTTTTGTTTCCTAATCCATTCTCCCAGTCTATGCCTTTTGATTGGGGAGTTTAGCCCATTAATATTTAAGGTTATAATTGAAAGATGGATGTTGCTTCCTTTCACTTTATTATCCATTTGGATTTCTAGCCTCTGATTTTGCTTCTACGGTTATATTTTTATTAGTTTCTTTTCCTAGGTGTTTGAGGATTGTTGCTACTCTCTTATGCCCTTTGAATTGCTTCAAGTATTTTATGAAGAGTTGGTTTTCCAGACATGTATTCTATCATTCTGTTTATGTCATGGAAGATTTTTCTCTCTCCTTCAACTATAGTCATCATTTTTGCTGGGTAAAGTATTCTGGTTTTGCATCCATAGTCCTTTCGCACTGGGAATTTTTTGCTCCATGTTCTTCTTGCTTTCATGTTTTGTGCTGACAAGTCAGTTGTAATTCTGATGGGTTTCCCTTTGTTTTTGACTTGTTTTTCTTTTGTAGCCTTCAGAATTTTGTCTTTGTTTGGGACATCTAGCATTTTAAATATGATTTGGCATGGGGAGTTTCTTTTCTGATCTTGTCTATTTGGAATCCAATGTACTTGTATTTGTATGGGTTTGTCTATTTTTAGTTTGGCAAAATTTTCATCTATTATTCTGTTGAAGATCTGATCAATATTATTCTCTTAAGATTCTTCTCCTTCCTCTATACCTATGATGCAGAGGTTTGATCTTTGCATAGTGCCCCATATTTCCTGGTTGTTCCACTTTTGTGTATTTTTAAATTTTTCATAATCTTTATTTGAGCTTTTTATTTGCTCTGTATTATCTTCCAGATCTGATATTCTTTGTTCTGCTTCTTCTATTCTACTTTTGATGCTTTTTCCTTTCCTTTATTCTTGGTTGGATGAGTGTTCTAATTCCTTTTTCATTTCATCCTTTGTTTACGTTAGTATTTCCATTTCCTTTTTGAGCTTCTCAATCTCTTCATGGTGCTTCTTACTTCGTTGGTTGGCTTCCTTTTTCAGTGTTTCTACTTCCTTTCAGAGTTTGTTTTGTTTCTTCCTCTAGTACTTTCTGGAGTTTGTCAATCTGTTCCTTTAGTTATTTCTGAAGTTTGTCATTGTATCCCTCTAGGTCCTTTTTGGGTTTATCATTTTCTCTCTTTAGTTTTCTGAATTATTTATTTTCTTTAATGTCTCTGCATAGGTCTGCAATTATCCCTCTAAGATTGGTTCTTTGGGTCACCTCTAAGGGGATCCCATTGTAGCTATCTCCTACAGGTTTGGTAGAGCCTGGTGTGGCATTATCCTTTGCCTTTCCTATGTTGTCCCTCCGCCGTGTCCCTGGCATCTGGGTTTGCCTTTTGTGGTTCAAATCATAAAAGTCTTTTCACTATGTTAGTGGATGGTATTGCTTGCCTCCTTCTGATGCTTTTTTTTCTTTCCTCCTCCTTGTTTATGGAGCATTGACTTGTCTAGGTTTCAGGCTTTCAATTTTGTTTATATATTGGATATTGGAAGCCTAAGTCACGCTTCTCTTCCTGTTCTGAAAGTTGTCCAAAAAAACTCCACTTGGATACTCTCTCACCAATTCCCGTTGGGGGCGGGGGGGAGGATTTGCCCGTGTGCCCCGGTACCTGTCTGGAGTGACTTCCAGGTTCCTGTGCCTCAGGAGCCAGCCCACACAAAGCCACAGAGGCACCAAACCCAAACCCACCCCGCTGGTCACTGGCTGCCAAGGCCAAGGGTGGCCTCACCCCGACGACCACCCGCTACAAAGGGGTTCAGAGTTATGACCCTTTTCCAGCAGCCCAGGAGACAATCTACCCTGAAATCTACCTGTCTGGAGCAACTTCTGGGTTCCTGTGCCTCAGGAGCCGGCCGCACAAAGCCACAGAGGCACCAAACCCTGCTCCTTGTTTTCTTAAAAGTACAACTTATCTTGATTTGGCTTCCCTGACCTGATATTTCCTCTTCCTTCCCATTCCTTTATTCCTGTTGAAGTTATTCATCTTGTTTGCTTTATTTTGAATCTCTCCATTACGTAGCTGAGTTCATCAAAAGGCATGTTCAGACTTATCCCTTTTAGATGCTCATTGAAATTCCCTGAAATAGTTGTATTATTCTCTTTATAAGGATCAAAGGTGAGGAAGATATATATATGTGGCCTGCTTCCAGGTCAAAGATGCCAGCCAACACGAGATTTTTCTCTGCACACTGAACACATTGCTTAGCTAAATTTGAATATTGGCAGCAGTGTCTCTTCTCTGCTTGCTTAAAAGAAAGGTCATTTCTTAGCCTAGGTCAGTTTCATTAAGAGAAATTTCCCTTTTACCTACTTCCAATAACTTAAATTATCTAGAGGAACTACAGGGCTTAACTCATTTAATGAATTTTAATAAGAAATACATGAATCCATCAAAAAACCAGGAGAAAGTGAATAACACTGAACTAGTTTTAATGGAAATTAGCTCATTACCCTGCTGGCTTACATTTACCAAAGGCAGATTTTTTTTTATGGAAATCTTAGGTCTATTTGCCAGGCTGAGAGAAAATGAAAATTAAGGATTAACTTTATTAGTGGCATTTTTCTCTCCCAAATTAGCCCTAACTGGAATTTCTAAAACCTCTGGTGCTCCCTCTAAAAATAGTGTCATCTACTGGGAAAGCTACTAACAAACAGTTCTTGAAATTTTTTTTTAGAAATGTGATAGGAATGGGAGTATCCTTTTATCCTGTTCTCCTTACAACAAAGGAGTTGGCAGAGTTGATAGAGGGCTTTCCCCAAATGCAAGAAGCCCTGGGTTCATTCATCTCCAGCACCAAATAAGCCAGGCATGGTGGTGCATGCCTGTAATCCCAACACTTGGGAGGTAGAGACAGGAGAATAAGAAGTTCAAGGTCATCTTTGGCTACATAGCAAGTTCAAGGATAACCTGGGACACCTGAGGTCCTGTCTCAAAGGAAAAAGTAGTGAAAATGTCTGTGTGGGGGTTCAGGTGGGCCTTTTCCTCCCGACGAGGATGGCAGTGAGACTATTGGAAAAATTATCTCAATTTCTTACTTTCTTCTCCAAACACAAGTGGTATGTGCATCCCGTGCCCTCTGTCCTAGTTTGCTTCTCTATTGCTATGATAAACACCATGACCAAAGGAACTTGGGGAAAAAAAGGTTTATTTGGCTTTCAGGTTGCAGTCCAGCATCGAGGAAGCCAAGGCAGGAACTCAAAGCCAGACCCTGGAGGCAGGAACAGAACAGAGACCATGGAGGAATGCTGCTTCCCAGCCTGCTTCCCCTGGTTCTCCGTCTACCCTTCTTATACAGCCCAGACCCACCTGCTTAAGGACAACAGTGCTCACAGCAACCAGAAAATGCCCCACAGACTTGCCCACCCGCCAATCTGATAGAGGAAATTCCTTAATTAAAGTGCCCTCTTCCCAGATGGGTCAAGTTGACAAACAAGATTAACCACCACACTCTTATTTTCTCTCTTCTTTATCTAATTACATTTATTAAATTGTGCTTAAAGTGTATATATCGTAAAATTTACCCTCTTATGCCAGGTGTAGTGGCACACATCTTTAATCCCAGACTTCAGGAGGGCAGAGGCAAATGGATTTCTGTGAGATCAAGACTACCCTGGTACACATAGTGACTTCCAGTCACTAGGTAGACCCTGTCAAAAACAGTTTTTACTGTCTTTATTAAACATATCAATGGCTCTTGACTTATGTCCTGATAAAGCCATTGCAGTGCTGGAACTATAGTTAATGCAACTAGTGTAGTGAAGATGATAGCTTACCAATATAGTGCACTGTCCTCTCTTGCTTATGTGATTAGCTGTAAACTGCAGCTAGATGCCACTACCCAGAGTCATGAGAGAGAATCTTACTGTGTGGTTATCTTAGAAAAAAGATCAAAACTCAAAGTATACTTTATATTTCATCCATATCATTTTCATACCTTCATGAAGTCAAAAAACTGTAAGTTGAGCCATTAAGTTGGGGTCTTCTTTTAAGTGTCCACTTCAGGAGTGTTAAGTATGTTCATGTGTGTCTTCTTTTTAAAGCAAAACAGAACAGGAGCACAGGGCATGGAGATCTGCAAGGAAGGGTGTCTTTTATTCAAAAGGGCTGCTACTCCTTTTCTTCTGCTTAAAGAATTAGAAATGTTTCCCCAGAATTTCTGTCACTCTTAGTAACTATAGAATCTTCTATAAGATACATGAAACTGGAGTAAAAAATCTTTCAAACCAGAATCATCTTTTCTAGCAGGAATTTTTGCTAAATAAATCATCTCACATTCTGAAGATAGGAGTTCAGTATATCAATTGGAATATAGAAGCATGTTTAAGGATTTCATTTTATTTGGGGAATTTCCTGGAAATCTCAAAATGCTGTCTTGGCATTGTTCCAAACTGATAAAGTGATAGGTTAAAGTGGTTGTTCATTGTATTTTGGTCCTTTATCAAAGGGGTGATTTTAAGAAGTTTTATCATCCTGTTTGCCTTGCAATTACATGCCATGATGACTTGTCCTTCAGAACTGCTGTGAATGTGTTGCTGTTCTTTCATTCGGAGTGTCAAAAATCACAAACCAGTTCTGCAAAGAGCCACTCTGGATCATTCTGCTATGGAAGAAGCAGTGTGCTAATGACATCAAGGAATTTAGAAACTGGCCTTTGGAATACTCATTTTGGCCACAGATTTGTACATCTCTAGAATTCAGTCCTTGCTCCAGTTTCTGATGAATAGTCTGCCAACACAACCCAATGATCTGTGCTGCAAATGGAATGTTCTAAGGCTTTTCCAAAGCAAGTTCCCTGACAAGAAAGAAAATAGTAAATGTTTGGTTTATTTTACAGTATTGGATGGATCTTACACACTACACACAGTAGATGTTCTATTTTAAAATATTTTTACATTTTTGGGGGGGTCTTTGAGACAGGGTCTCCCTGTAGCCCTAGCTGGCCTGAAACTCACTATGTAGACCAGGCTGGCATTGAACTTATAGAGAGATCTGCCTGTCTCTGCCTCCTGAGTGCTGGGATTAAAGGTGTGTGCCACCAAGCCCAGCACTATTTTTATTTTTAATGTGTATGAGTATATTGCCTGCATGTATGTAAGTGCACCCATGTCATGCAATGCCCTCAGAGGTTAGAAAAGAGCATAAGATCCCCTGGAACTAGAGTTACAAATGGTTGTTAGATGGGGCTGGAGAGATGGCTCAGTGGTTAAGAGCACCGACTGCTCTTGCAGAGGACCCGAGTTTGATTCCCAGCACCCACATAGTGGCTAAGAACCTTCTTTAACTCCAGTTACAAGGGAATCCAACACTCTCTTCTGACCTCTGCAGCACTGCATGACATTGCTGCACCTACTTACATGCAGACAGTACACTACATAAAATTTTAAAAAAGGGTTGTTAGATGGCATTTTAGTACTGGGAACTAAACCCAGGTCCTCTGCAAGCCAGTCCTGTTAATGGCTGAGCCATCTCTCCAGCCCCAATATTCTGGGGTTTTATTTTGTTTGTTTGTTTGATCTTTTTAAGACAGGGTCTCCCTGTAGCCCCATCTGTCCTGGAACTATGTAGACCAGGCTGAACTTGAACTCACAGGGATCTACCTGCCTCTGCCTCCCAAGTGATGGGATCAAAGGCGAGCACCATCACACCTGGCTGTTCTGTTTTTTAATGGTCATCATGAACATATAAAAATTCTTCCCTGTATGCTGTCAGCAGATTTAATAAAGACACAAAATTCATAGACAAATTCAATTTCAGATAAATGAAAAATAAGTTGTATGTCAATTTCTCCATGCAGTGTCTCATGCTGTGTATGGAGCAAGCATGTACTGCAAAATTACTGTTTATCTGAAATGTAAATTTAGCTGGACATATCATATCTTATCTGGTACCTGGTTTCCTATGGTTTATTTTAAACTTTAGTTAGTTGGCATATACAATTCAATATACACTTCAGTATGAAGTCAGTGTCCTGTTTTTTAAGTCTGCCTGCCATTTTCAATGACCAGAATTTCTTGTTTCAGCTATTTTTACTTTGTATATTTTTCTCTGCTCATCTTACTGTGCTCTTAGGCAGACTTACATATATTTTATTTTTGTTTCCAACAGGACAGATTTTAGATGAAAAATGTGCTTGATATTAAAATGCACCTAAATTTCCTTATGAGGTTCATCTAAGTTTTCTCATTTTTTTCTCTTTTTTTCCCTTGTATGTCCCTACCCATGTTTTATTTCTTTCATAACGATACCATGGAGGTCTTTTGTTTTTGTTGTCTTAACTTTCGAAGAAATCTGTTTGAATGTGTGTGCATACAGAATTACACAACATGTTGCTAAAGATAAAAGCCAGTAGATGATCAAGAATGAAATCATGAGACAAATCATTACAAAGAAATTTTAATCCCTCAGGAGAATTCTAATGCAGAAGTCTATAGCAGGTGAGAAATACAGACCAGAAACTAAAACATAAAGTAAGCAGTACCGTGGGGATTAGCTCAGTGGTCAGCTCAGGGCCTTGGGTTGGGTCCTCAGTTCTGAAAAAGGAAAAACAAAGACAAAATTATAGAAAGACAAAAGAAAAGAAAAAAGAAACTTCTATGATTATTTTAAAGAAAAAAAAAACCTCTTTTCCACCTTTATTTTGTAAAGAGGAGAGTCTTGGCTCTGAAAGCAGGAAAGGAGCTCATACCTGCTCTTGTTTCCCTGTGGGTTGACAGTTAGAAGCCCCAAAGAAATTGTCTCATCAAACCAAGCCTAGGAAGGTGCACAGGACAGACGCAAGTAGGCTGCTTGTGCTTTAGGAGACCAGGGAAGGGTGTGCCCATGCGCACAGAGATAAGCTGCAAAAGCAAAATGCAGCAAGCAATTTGTAAATAAAAGTATTTAAGACTCACCAGGTGTGGTGGCACATGCCTTTTTTTTTTTTTAATCCCAGCACTCCAGAGGCAGAGGCAAGCAGATCTCTGTGAGTTCAAGGCCAGCCTGGTCTCCATAGTTCCAGGCCAAAAACAAATGACTAAATAAATGTACCTATCATAAATTACCCCATATATTTAGTACATATGAATTTTTATTTGTTTGGGGTTTTTCTTTTTAGAGGGGATTATGGTATTTGGTATCTGTGTACATAATGTTTTCCTTTAAATGCTAACTGGAATGAAATAGGTTCCCTAGAGAGGTCATCCTGAAGAAGCTATAGTACATAGCACATTTATAATATATAGTATTTGAGCCACTGTCTTATAGTATTTCTATAGTTCTGTCAATGAAATTGACCTGGAAATTAGTGGTTAACTACAGAATACTGACATAATCTGGACCAAATTGAGTATATCTGAAATACATGTTTCCATTCAGATTGACTTAAATGTTTGTAGCATGGCTAATAGCTGTCTAAGAAATACAGAGGGTCATATACAGTATTAGATTTTAAGGAAATCTATTCTGATGCTTCCTCAGTACTATCTCAAAACGCTCAGTACTAAGCAGGCAGCTTTTCTCTGGCAATGGCTCAGAGAGGGCATCCATCACTTCAGAGATGAGAGTCTCTGCTGCTCAGTGTTTCTCAGCAGTAGAAATATTCCAGGATCTGCCATAATGAAACCAGTAAAGGAGTCCTGGGTCCTGCCAGGGTGAGGTCAGCCTGCATGAACCAGCTGTAAAAGAGCGGGAAACCTCAGTGCCCATGATGGAAGAGGAAAGGGGCTCAAATTAAGCATCCCGTTTCCTCCTCTGTTCTTGACCAGTCTCTCTTTTGCCCTTGTAATTATGACAGCATAGCTTCTGAGAGGTCAGGTGATTATATATTTTTTATAAGAGGAGGAATCATCTTTTAAAATAATGATGCATGTGAAGACAAGTGCTCTATCACAGAGGTGCCGCTTTCAATACCTTTGTATCAAAGTCTTCGAAACTCCCAGTACCTATGAAATGTAAGCTAGGAAATGCTCAGAATCTGCCTCAGCCTTCTGTTGGCAACACAGAGGATGGAGAGGAAAAAGCGAGTGCTTTGACATTCTAAAAATGTATAAACATCTTTTCTCAAAACAACCTCTGGCTATCAATTCCATAAAACTACAAATACATTTTATCTTTCACTGAAAAAAATACTTAATAAGAGAGGAGGTTAAAATTGTTTTCACTTTTTAATTAATGGTCAAATTGTTTTCTTTGGCATTTTACAGAATGCATCAAAGAGAGAAATGTGTGTGATCTATAAGTTTTATTCTCAACTTTTTTTCAAAAAGGATGTGATTTGCATCCTTATAACCCAACCACACATTGATCAGAATTTATTTCATTGACAAAAAGAGAGAGAAATAAGCACAGGGTGTGTGAGACAAAATAAAGATGGAATTCTACCAAGATGATTGAGTTTCACCTTCCCCTTGAACACTGAGTGTAATTCTGTGTTCCAAGAAAAACTGTAAAACGTGACAGATCACATAGTCTCCTTTCTCTAAAATGAATCATATATTCATTACAATGGTACACTGAGGTCTAATTAGTACTTTTGATATGCCCGAGTTGAATTGCTTAAGCATCTAGATAATTGTGTGTCCAAATTTGGTCAGATATTTCCTGTAAATGGGACATGGCTGTAGACTCTTCCCATTTCAGAAGTCTCAGTTTTAAAGATAATAAATATGGCATGCAGAATACTCTCAATGTTTCATTTTTATTGGACATTTTATTAAACATCACCTTATATTAATATGAGCAAAAATTGTTGAATGAGGGAAGATATGATATGAGAAGAAAATAATCTTGCTTTGTATGCCAGATTAAGTTTTGGATTATTGGTTCCAGTATATGTCAGTCCCAATGCCATTATGTTTAAGCTTGTTTTTATTACCTTTTCAAAAGCTGCTTCTAAATAATAGAAAAATAATTTTTTTTGACTTTTTTTTTTAAATTAGTTTTTATTGATGCTTTGTGCATTTCATACATTTTTTCCAATTCAGTTCAGGCTTATTTCCCTTTCCCTCCCCCCCCCACCCCCACCCCATCCCAGATAATTTTTAAGGAGAGTGAATCCCTCATACCATTTGTGCTAATAGAAAGGACTTGATACATTTTTAAAAGGCTTTGATGGCAGACAATTCATTCAATTAACAAATACTTTGAGCTGCTTCATGTGGCGTGTGCTAGCCCTCCGGTGGAAGAATAGGAAAATAGAAACCTGCTCTGGAGAGGGTAACAGTGAGGAAGAGTCCCATGAGGAGCTTATTTTTTAATACTTTATTTTTTATTTTTATTAAATGTGTATCATGCAATGCCCAGAGGTCAGAAGAGGGCATCAGATCCTCTGAAACTGGAGTTACAGGTTTTTAGCCATCATGTGGGTGCTGGGAACTGAACCCAGGTCCTCTGCAAGAGAGACCAGTGCTCTTAACCACTGAGCCATCTCTCCAGCCCAAAGTTGTTTACCTTTACAAATCTAAATTTCTATCTACTCTTTCTATCTCCTGCTGAAGCTGAATAACGAGAAGCCCTAGGAAAGGTTCAGGCTTGGGCCTTCTGAAGTGGCTGTTAGCCACATCACTGGCCTCCTTTGTGCCTCTCAGTTACCAAGTATAGCAAATGTTTTTAGACTTGTTGCTATAATTCCAATAAAATTACTTGAGTTTCTTGAAGAAAGCTGCTCGGCCATTCTGAATTTTTGTTATTGCTGCTATTAACCAACATACAATGAATCACAGTTACCTTAACACCATGCAGTTTGTAAGTGGTAGTGGGTGTAGACTTTCAGACTTTAAATGTTGTTTTCTTTATTGCAGGTTTCTTTTCTCCATGGAAAACTCCAAAGCCTGTAAGTTGGAATTACTATGCTTCTTTCTTTATTTCTATTTACCATATAAGCCCATTAAATAAATAAACTGAGTGACCTTAGATGTTCTTCTAAGATTTCATACTAGTACAGCAGACTCTGTGCCCTCATATTTCCATTGCCTCAAATATAAGAATAACTTGTATTTTACCTTCTTACACTTCCTTACCTTTTATAATTATATTTTTAAATATACTTACAAAATGGACATGAACATTATTCAGAATGATGTAACAAAACATTTTAGAAACCTTTTGTTTTTCCTATTGCAAATACCATATAGTCATGAAGTCAAATTAAGTCTTCAGAAACAATGCAAACTGTGGGGCTGGAGGTATTGACCTGCAAATTAAATATGGTCCACAAGAACTTTATTTCCATTTGTATTTATATTTTAATGTCTACAGGAATAAATATATATATATATATATATATATATGTACACACATGCATATATAGTCTTTCTCTGTGTATATATATATCATATAATTGTTTATATACAATAAATATCTCAAGTATATACATTCTACATTATTAATAGTTCTATATATCATATTCATTCCAAACCTCACAATCACTCAAAATAGTAGTTCCAAATCTTCTTCAAATACTGGTGATTTCTACCATCACTTAACCTTGCTGGGCTTTTATTAAGATGCTGAAATTTTATGCTAATATAGGAGACTAGTGACTTAAAAAAATTGAAGCTTATTTAAATTTTTTATTTTTGTTTTATATGTATGAATGTTTTGCCTGGATGTATGTAGGTGCATCATGTTCCATGTGCATGCAGTGCCCGCAGAGGCCAGAATAAAGAATCTGCTCTTCTAGAACTGGAGTGGTTGTCAGCCACCATGTGGGTGCTGGGACTTGAACCCAGGTCCTCTGTGAGTGCAGCCAGTGCTCTTGACTGCTGAGCCATCTTTCCAAGTCTGAGACTAGTGACTTTTAATAATGTTTTATAAAGCCATCTTAGTGGATTTAGTAGTTAGAGATAGCCTTCACTTGCCATTAAATGAAATCATGTGTTAGTCAACTTTCTAGCACTATAACAAAATACCAGAGATAACTAGCTTATAAAGAGAAAAGGCTGATTTTGACTATTTGAAGGTTCCTGTCCAGGACTGGATCACCCTGATGCCCAAAGCAGGACCTCATAACAAGAAAGCTTCTTATATCACTAGCCTGGAAGCAAAGAGAGGAACAGAGAGGGAATGGACAGTTCTATCAATCCCCTTGAAGGACATACTCCCAATAGGCTCTGTCTCCCAAGGTTCCACCACTTCCTAATAGTCCAGGGACCAAGTCTTTAGAACATGGTCATGCAACATCCGGGCTGTGGCACTGTTCACTGCAGAAGTCCCCAAAGCTGGGATAGTCTTCTGGAGTCCCATTTTATGGGACCTTAGAACAGGCCACCCTAATAAAACATCTAAATCCTGCAGCTGGACAGGTGGAGGGGCAAAGCAGGACACTCACAGTGAGGTCTTTATGACTCCACTCATCTGGTCTGCAGAATGTATCAAAGAGGGAAAGCAGTGCTCTTTGGACTTAGTAAACCCCTTAGTGATGCATGGGATTTTGAAATCCGGATTTTTAAATGTCTGAAATGAAATTTGATTGATCTTGCTCAGCTTTTGAATGGCTCCATTCATTCGTCACCAATTCAAATCTTGGCTCTGTGGTTGTACACATCTTTATCAAATTTAACCAGGAACCTTGCAGTCTCATCATGGTGCTACAATTATGCAAGCTAGTGATTTCCTTATGTGTGCCACATTCGCACAAATTATGTCATTTGGCATAATTACAGCATTTGCTGTCATTATAGTAATTATACCCGTAGTCAATAATTCCCAAAAAGGTTATATAGAAATCAATGTACAATTAATCCTGAACTTATGAATCTCTCAAAAGCTACAGCTTGGACTTCCAGGTCCCAGGCTGAGTAAAGACGTAGGGCTTTTGATTTGATGTCCTCCATGTATCTACATAAAAGTCTTTATACTAAGGACTGAAGAGGAGCAGTATGCATTGCCTAATGCTTTAATGTAAGGACTCTTAAGGCATACTGGCTAGGCTTGAGTTGTGCTGCCTTTGCTCACTGGTTGTATATCCTTATAGTAGTTACTTAAAATCTCTGCATCTCAAGTTCTTCATTTGTAAAATGGAAATAATCATTATCATCATCATCATCAACATCATCATCATCACTATCCCTCTCATAAGTTTGTTGTGGAGATTCTATGAGTTCATCCATGTAAAGTGTTCTAAACAGTTCTTCTGTGTGTTGAAATCAAATCTTCAGTGCACAAATCCTTAGTAAGAAAATCACTGCATACATTAAATGTGATTTTCTAGACTATTAACTGAAACAAATATACAGCACTCACAGTATATGGGATTATACACTCCCGAAGAGGACTGAACATAGACAAAGGAAACATCCTAATTGAGACTTCGACCCCTGCTGGTCCCATATTATTCAATGACCTTCTGTCCTAACCCATATCTTAAACTCATCAAGTTAAGATAGTCACTTCTGTTTAACAGGTAAGATGCTAGTGAGCACTCCTTCTCCTTGTCTGGAAGGGACCCAAGTTTCAAGTAGAGAATTGAACCAAAAGCCTTCATTGCCTAACATAGTGACAAAAGTAGATTTACACTACCTTAGCCTCAGCTGGAATAAAAATATTCTGTATAGACTATTTTGTTGGGGGAAAAGGCAGTTTTAGTCCCAAACTCTATTTCCTTTATACTCCCTCAAAGCAGAGGCTAAAGATAAAACAATTATCATAACAATGACTGAGCTTTTCTGTTTCATTGTTTGATGTTTGCTCTTGGAGTGTGTTTTCTCTATCCACTCATAGTTTGGAGACTGTACTTTCATACTGTCAGGTATTTATTCATTTATCCATTATTCATTCATTCATTCATTCATCAAGGCCAGGAAAGCCTTCCACCACACATCAAAAACAACTTCATTTTCATTTTCTTTCATATCAATCCAGGCATAGACAATGCTGAGACTGAACAGAAGAATCCCCATAAGTATCCTAGTTGTGAGATAACTGGCAGGTAACATGAACTGTAAATGACTCCTGCCAAGAAGACATTGAGTAGAACAACTGAGACCCATGGCCCTAGGCAAAGGGACTGGATGAGAATCCAGGATATTCATGAAGATAATGAGTAACACAGGGTGTCCAAGTAGAAAGCTAGAACCCAGAAACTAAGCTATTTCAGGAAGTAAGGAGGCCTGTACAGAGCCCACATTCAGAAGGTTGTGTGGCCAGCTGGCTAACCTCAGCACAGAGTGGCCTCAGAGCCAGGGTAGTTTACTCCATAGCCTCCAGGGTAGAGATACCAAGCAACCCAGTTTTGATCGAGCTGGCTAGGAGTTGGGCAGGGGAAGGCTGGAAGTCTACCGTTTCACTGATACAGTGATTTTCTACAACCCACGTTTTTTGTAAGAACCTCTGACAGAGTGACTCAGGGGTTGATGAATGTCATAGCAAGAAGTGTAGATGCTTTGCTAACCATGAACTGGACTCTTGACTAATTTCCCAATCTCTATGCTATAGGAATTATGGAATTTAGCATTACTTGTTCTGTAGCTTTATGATTGTTTTCAGAAATACCAATATTTTACCTGAAGCATGCTTCCTCCAGTGACTGTACATGATCAGTACACCACCAAAAAAGCACACATGGATATCAGAAAACCCACAATGGAAGATAAAGGAAGTAGATATTTCCTGCCACCCCTGTTGGGAAATGGGATGTTATCATCACCTCTCAGACCATTTTTCTCCTGTATTTATTTTTTAGCCTTCAGCATTTTGTTTGGAACCAAGACTGAGAAAGTCACAGTCAGAATATATCCACATAGTGCCTGAGAGCAGTTAGAGTGATCACTTAACAAAGATAGAGCCAGGTGCCATACTACATGCCTTTAATGACAGCATTTGGGAGACAGAGGCAGATGGATTGCTGTGAGTTCAAGGCCAGCCTGGTCTACATGGTGAATTCCAGGCTAGCTGAGGCTACAGGAAGACCCTGTCTCAGAATAATAATTATTAATAATAAATAATTAATAATATAATTAATAATAAATAATTTTTAAGGTATGTCTTTAGCCACAAATGAGACCTGGCACATCATAGCAAAGTCACAGTACAGATGACCAAAGAGTCACAGGACTTACTATACAAGTATTTTGAAGACCATATATAAAGATTTTTAAGAAGTGGGAACAAAAGGCCTACTGATCAGAAAATTAGCTAAAACTATAACCATACTTACAAGGTTTCCTCCTGAAGTATTATAAAGTGAACAAATACTCTTGTGAGAATTATAGATTAGCTCTGATCAAGATCTGATGCTAGGCCTCAGACAAGACTCTTACCCTCTTTGAGCTTCTAGAGAACGTATTTAACAAGAGGCAGTTGAAGTAGACTGAGACTACCCACCCCTGCTACCATAGAAACTGCCTCGATAAAATCTTGTCCAGGAGCCCAGACAGCAAACAATTTAAATAAAGCCAGTCTGAACTGACTAAAGGAAGTAACCTATTCCTTTCCAAGTTTGCCACGTTTAGGTTCAACCCAAACCCCTGCCACAGACCCAAGTGAGTAGGATGGGCCACAGGGATCTCTGCTGTTACCCAAGGAATGCCGACTGTCCGGGAAACAAAAGAGTGTGTGCTCACTCACATCCCTTCCAGCCTCACAAACATTGATTGATAGGTGAGAACTGCAGTGGAATCCTTACCAAAATATAGCCAGTGTGAAAATAGAGCAAGAAAATGAAGCAGGGCACAAAAAGGATGGATCCTGCCAAGCTCAACATACTGTACATCCGAACTAGTTTCTAAGCTGTCCCTGTTTTAATTATGAATTCATTTATTCACTAAGAGAAGGCTTTCTGAACATGTACTATGTATGGATCCTTAATTTCACTTGGGTGTGATGGGTGGTTCTTGGCGGCGCATGGAAACTGTAGGATCACCCAGCTAGCTGGTCCTTACAGTGGGAAGGGAGACATCACTACACCCACATTAAACAAGATTCCCTAGAAGACCATAATTCCCATAATCCCAGATATTTGTAGACTTACAAACTTCAGGGGAAGTAAAGGAATGCTCAAAGGCAGGAGATGGCTGGGATGTACACAGATGTTGAATAAATACATATGCACAGTCAACTTTGTTTTCTGTTTTAGAGAAGTGGTAAAATAAATTGGGACCTGTATTATCTTGCAATACATGTAATCTCTATTTTATAGGAAAAAAGATTCAGAGAAATGAAATGATTTTGCTAAAGATTGCCAGGTAAGAGGTAACAGGGTAATATAAGTTTGCATTTAAAAAATCCAGGCACTACTTTTACTTAACACAGTCTGTGATGCTTTATTACATAAAAATAAAAGGTTTTCTTTCAAAGCATGAGTACCAAACTCTTCCAATGTTTCTTGGGAACTAAAGTCAAGAAGGCAAAAAGTTTAATATAAAAGGAACCCAGAGAGATAGACAGACTGACTTCATCATCAAACATTTTCCCCCTTTTCCTCTTTCAGATAATGGACCGGTGGGAGAATCAAGGCAGTCCTCAAACGAGTTTATCTGCTCCGGCTGTACCACAGAACCTGCCCTTCCCACCCGCCCTTCACAGGAGCTCCTTTCCTGACTCAACAGAGGCCTTTGACCCACGGAAGCCTGACCCATATGAGCTCTACGAGAAATCTAGAGCTATTTATGAAAGTAGGCGTAAGTGAAAGCCACGTAGCAAGGGTGCATTGATAGCGGCCAACACCAGCCTGGGGCTAGATGGGGGCTGGACGGCCTGGCATGATTTACCTTCTGAGGCTCAAGGTATCTGCAAAGTAAAGCCACCTAGTCTAAAATTATCCTCAAAAGCCTATTTTCTCTTTCGTGTTATTTCATTTTAATTGGCAATAATTATATTTTAATGGGCTACAATGTGAAGTTTCTGTGCATGTATACATTCTGGAATGATCCAGAGCTAATTAGCATATCAAAGAAAAGATGCAAAGAAAGGGCATAAGATACAAGTGTCCTTTCTTTGTGGTACAAAATCTAAATACTGTCCTTCTGTTTTTTAAATATACATTATGATTAACTATAGTCACCTTGATGTATTATAGAACTTAATGCCCACCAATCTAACCAAGCTTTATACTTAAAAAGCTTATTGCTTCTAAAAATAAGCTAGTATCTTTCAGGTTTAAATTGCATTTCTACTTTTCCCCCTAATCCGTTAAATAACATCAGGATGGAGTGGGGTTGCTAGTTTTGTTCAAGTCACCAAATAAGAAAATAAATGTTTGGAAATTTAATCCATTCAGCCTGATCGCAAGTCTAAAGCTTAGATTGCCCCCCGCCCCTGCCCCATCCTTTAAGGCAGCGATTGAAGAAGTCTTGGCCTTGAGTAAAATGTCAACCACATTTTTCCAACACTAGGTCATGAACCAATTGGTCCCCAAAGCAGGGAGGCCCATGTGCCAATCATTCCAGCCTTACTCTTCTGCTACCATTAAATGCAACCCAGTGAATTTGAGGATTGTCTTAAAACATCCTAGGTGCTCTTATCACCCAATCTGAACACCTTTGAGAATTATTTAATTATGCTAATACTAGAAAGCCAAAGCTTTCCATATTGTACTTTCATTTGCTGTGTCCCTTCGTGCCATCTTATAGATCAACTCCTCTATGTGAGAGTGGACAGGAAACTAAATGACATGGATGTGTGTAAAACTGACTCTAAGAAGCGATGGAGAAACCAAGCCTAGTAAAAAGGTTTCGTCCCAGCGCCTCCTTTCACAGTCTACTGATTTCCTTTGCTTCAGTGTGTTGGCAATATCTCCTTTGCAACTTCATCTGAAGCATGAATAGGAAGTTTTAAATTGTGTGTGATCTCCAAGGATCTTGAATCTGCTTACTCTTTTGATGAGTTTGGGGGCTGAGAATTATGCACCCAGCTGGTAAAGGGAAAAGCAAATAATATCTTTTCCCCATCCTCTGTAACATTTTGTAGAAGTAATTTGGGTTGATAAAATAGGACAGCAGGCCATTGAGAAATCATTTTCATCAAAATGAACATACACATAAATGCACTTACTTTTAAATAATCAGTTACATACAATTTACTGTGTTTCGTTTTCCCTCTCTGGATGAAAAACTGGAATATCTTTTAGAGGGCTGTATACTTATAGCATCTGCTACAGTAAAGTAAGAATACAGTGGGCAGTTTTAACTGAATAATGTAGGGTGTAAATTCAGGGTACTATTTCTCATCAAAGTGAAAAAAACTGAAAAGATATCAGGACATCTCTTAATTCATTTCTGCTTCACTAACCGACTAGTGAGTACCCCCTGTGCTGTCAGCACTGCGGAGGACAACAGAGCTGAGCAGCATGCCCTGGTCTTGCAAACTGAATGGAGAAAGCAGCAGGAATGTAAACAAGTGGAACAGAACAGTAGCTGTTCCTATTGGAAGGCCAAAACACATCCCAGTATTAAAATACCACCCTCTTGTCCTGGGCTTGCTTAATGCTTGGGTTCCCTTAAGGGGCTATAATGAGTCACTTCCTCCTGGTTTTTGTCCCTTCATTTGTCATTTGCTTCGGTCCCTGTGCAGTTTCCAGAGCAATGCAAAGCTAACGATTTAGGACGGAGGCCATGTTGATATTTGTCCCCATCGTTCTATCTGTGGCTGTCTGAAAGAGCCATGCCCTCAGTTTCTGAACAGGAACTGCACATGACCCTCAGAGGACTGTACAAGAATTCTGATTTCTATGTCCACATCCGGGAGAGCCATTTCTGGTCACTGTCTTCCTCCTCCTTACCTACAGAATACCCAAACATGGCAAAGCAGTCACCTTAACCTTGCCTATCTTTCTTTGCTGTCCCCCTAGGACCTCCCCTGGCGCCCTTGCTCCGCCAAGGTGGCCGCTGCTCTCTCATAGTCCACATTCTTGTTTCCATCAGCGCCTTCTAATGTTTCTGAGGTCAGAGGAATATTTTCAGGCCACAATTCTCAGGATGCTAGCAAAGCGGAAGCTCATTTCCTTTCCCATGTTTCCCTTCTACCAAGTTATTTCATGACTCCCATCTGGGTGTGAATAGAGATCATGTCGGGGTAAGAAAAGCTCTATCCCTGGTGAAGGTAGAGAAGACTGTAAAAACATGGGGCTGTTTTCTATGCTTTCCTTGAAGCTCTGCACTCCTCTGCCCAGCCAGCCTCTTGAAACAAGAAAACAGCCCTTTGTCCTCTAAATTTCCCATTTCCAAGTATGAAAAAGTTTTATTCTCTCACTTAAATTTTTTTAGAGTAATAGCGTTTTTTAAGACACGGTATCAAAAAATTGTCCAACCCAGCCTTAATCTTGTAACCTCCCACCTAAATTTTCCAAATAATTAATTTAAGTTAATTAATGATTGGAAAGCCCAGCCTCAATCTCCTTTCAAACAGTACTTTTAATGCAATGATCAGAAAGCATATAAAGCCAAATAAAAGGCTGTATTCAAAATAGTGATTATGAACTGCTTCTATTCACATTCCTGGGAATCATGAGTACATTATTTAGGTCTGGTTCTATTTATTCTTTGCCTCTAAAGTTCTCCATGGAAGAAAACAAAATTCCTGGGAACAGAGAAAGTGTGGAATAGACTGCTAAGTCCTTTGACATTTTCCTGGCTTTGTGTGGAGCTCCTGGTACCTCCCTGATAACCGTGTCAGAAGCCAAAATGACTTTTATATTCACATTCAAAACCGGGTTGCAGTTACCAAATAAAAAGATGCCCCTCCGCCCACAAGTCTGGGCTCTGTAGAGCTACAGAATGTTTGTTCTATCAAGACTGTCAAGAAATATTTGGATTCAAGACACCATTCCCCTGTAAATGATGGAAATTTATCAAATGATGTAAGCACTGCTGTGCCTCATTTGACTCATAATTAGATTACACTGACATTTTAATGTGCATGCACAGGACATCTTAATAAAGATGTGTTCCTAGAAAAAAATGTAATTTTAAACAACCCAAGACAACCATAGGCTAGTAGAGCCATGTGAAACAGAACGTGGCAGGTGCAAACTCCTGAAAGGAAGCCAGAACCACCTCCAATCTTCATGAGATGTTCCAAGAGGGGGTGGCAATAGAAACAGAAAAACAAAGACAGAAAGGAAGCCCCCCTGCCCAGCAAGCAGGCAAGCAGTATCTTGGATTTGAGAACTCTAGGCACAGTGCCCAGTGCCCAGGGGTGGCTCCCCAAGGCTCCATATCAATCAAATATATATATATATATATATATATATATATATATATATATATATGCTAGAACTCGGGGAAACAGAGAAAATTTACAAGAAATCATCTCTGCTCGGTAGAAGTATATAGGGAAACATACAGGATTCATAGGAAAACCATTTCTGAACATGACTGCCTTACCAAAAAACAGCAAATAGCATCAGTATTTGAATGGGTGAAATGCTACAATAAAAATTACAAATGCTGATTGTTTCTCAGCTTTGATATGTAAAATTGATGCTTAATCAGAAAAATGTCTTCTTAGTTGTTATTGGCAAACAACTGCAAGCAACTTGCAAAAGGAGATTCTTTTTCCTGTCAACTTAATTTCATGTGTGCTAAAGTATCTATGCATAAAAATAGAAGCATGCTCAGAAAGAAAATTTTTAATTGCTAACCCATAGAAATTCCATATTTTTATGTTAATTGTTCAAACATTTTTCTTATGCCATTTGGAGTTGAATATCCTTTATCTGAAATGTTTTTGTATTGGGGGTTTGTTTTCAGATCTGGGGCATATTTGTATATGCATGAGATACTTAGAGATGAGGCTCAATTCTAAATTTTAAAATCTCTTTTATTTCGCTGGGTGTGGTGGCACACGCCTTTAATCCCAGCACTCGGGAGGCAGAGGCAGGTGGATCTCTGTAAGTTCAAGACCAGCTGGGACTAAAGGGAGACCCTGTCTCAAACATACAAAAAATAATAATAATAATTTTAAAAATCTCTTTTATTTCATATATATCTCACTTTTTCCCATTATGGAAGTGATAATTTTATGCAATATTCACACTGCACCCAGGTTTTGACTGCAGCTTATCACAGTTCAGGTGTGGAATTTTCCATGTGGAGTCATTTCAGTGTTAGAACAATCTGGATTGCTCAGCATTTACAGAGACTTAGATAAACATTACAGGTTTGATGTAGACAGTCACAGTTGACAACTGACTTCTTGCCGATCCAATTACTGGCAATTTTAAAAATTGAAAATAAACAGAAATGCCCACATTGGCACAGTTAAACAAGCCATGCTATTTTGGACTTTCTTCTCTGTGCTTCTCCTGTGACTCTCATGAAGGAAAGACATGGATTTTTCTTTAAATCACCAAAGGAACTGCTGTAATAGTCTACTGTAAATACTGCTAATGTAAGACTATATATGCTGTTTCTAATAAGGGGTTGAAAAAAGTATTTCTAAAGGCTCTTCCTCTTTTGCCCCTCTCATACCCCGCCCCACACATGCCATGATTTCTCTGTGCAGGGTTGTGCCCTTACTTCAATCCAGTGTTTCTGATATAATGGGAAACATTTTGTGCTAAGCTAGTGACCAGTGAGACCACCTCTGGTAATCCTGGGACAGTCCTGGTCTTGGTTGTCCTGTCACACTTAATATATTTCCCTTGTCACTCTCTTGACTGTCCTCATTTGAGTGAGAAGTAATATAATTTCCTTTTATTACATAATGTATTCAAGAAATAGCCACTGTGACTATCTAAGAAAAATATATGTCTAAAACATACATATAGACTTTGAGTAAAAATTTTATTATCTACTCAGAAAATTGATTTTTTTCAAGCTAATTTGACTATCGACAATTTTGCCTCTAGATGTTTTATCTCTAGTTAATTTGAGGAAGATATGTGGTGGCTTGTTTTAGTAGGCAAATGCCCAGTAAACTCTCCCCAGACCTACAAATTATTCAAATGGTCATATCTAGTACAGGACAAAATTTAAATAGAAGAAAGAGATCAGAAGATTTCACACAGTTAAGTAAGCCATGCCGTTCAGTCTTATCTGTGAATAACTGTGGAACTGAACAGGAGTTAATCTTATCTGTCTCCCACCCCTTGGAAAGTTTATCCCTAGATAATAACAAGTAGACCCTCAGGTCTCCTCGCTGTATGAACAGACAAGGCAACATAAACTGCTTCCCAGAGAAAATGAGTGTGTCTCATTTTGGAATCTTACCAAATGACACTCCGATGATTCTAAGGAAAGCTTGATGATGAGGAAGGAGAGCCTTGTCTTGTCGCCTCACTTTCCCTAAACACAGGCTTACTCTAAAGTTGGCTTCTCATTTCAGATCCTAGGGGCACTTTCTTAGCATGCTCCACACTACAGCCTTGGAAGCTGAAGCAAAAGAGCAGGTTCAGACCCAAATTGAAAGAAAAATATTTGCTCCCTGACACTCTTCCCTGCGATCTGTCCCTTGGTTTGAAGCTGAGGTGAATTATGACTGAAGTTGCCCAAACTTTTTTCTCCTCACATTGAACCTTGGTTATTATAAATAAACAATTTATGAAGTACAGCATGTCCACACTCCTTTGCAATAAGGCATCACTCAAATGCAGGATCATAAAAGTGTCAAGGATCCATATGGTCTAATGTGTCTTACAGTATAGCCTCTTTTTAAAACAGAAATGTCTCTGGAGTTTTGTCAGTAAGAGCTCACACCATCAATTTTTCTTTCCAGGATTTAGAAAACATAATAAGCTATGAGGAACACAGCAAGAGTAGCAATCACAAGTACCCGCAGGTCAGTCAGGGAACGTAATGGAGATGCAGACTGTTTTTCAGTGCTGCGCCTTAGTTGAAATTATAATTTATAACAGAGCAAAGGTGAGCAAATGCGTTTTCACACCTATGGCTTTTATCCTCCCCTTTTGATGTTCATTGTTCATTACTGAACTCTTTCCTTGCTCAGCACTATAATGCACATATAATTCATGATGATCACAAATAGGTAGTTATATTTCTCAATCGCTGGCCTTTTGGCTGCTTTCTCCTCTCTATTAGTGAGCAACAGTCGGAATTTGAACTATCCCCCATCCTAATCATAGAGCCATTTGGACAGATGGAATAGTACAGTGATAATTCACCTCAGCATAACCTTGAGTCTGAGGGAAGTGATGCTGGGGAGCCGCGTCACACAAGGAAATAACTCTCCCTGTGTTTAAAACCAGAGCTCCGAAGCCCATGCAAGTCCTCCCCCAGGAGCTCTCCTGGCTCTTCCTCCATGGAACACCTGATATAGTCACACTGGAAAGGCCAGAAGGCTTAAAAATGGTTTCAGTGAATTTATGGATCCCACAGCTACAGACAGATATTTAAATGACCATAAAAGTTCATCTTGCCATCTAAAACGCATGCTTGCATCTGAACATACAGTTTAGCCCTGGCCTGATTTGCCTTGTCAGTCACATTGTCCAGTGGACTTAATTAAATTACCTCTCAGACATGTTCCCCATGCACAATGTTACTTTGCTTTAATATTAAAATAAGAGGAAATGTAAATCTTCAGATGTAAATATCACTCTTACCAGTGACTTAACATTAGAAACATTAAAGGATAGAAAAATATAACCACATTATCCTTTTACTATCCCCAGCTGTACTCTAAAGGTTAATTTTCCCAACCTTTCTATCATGCTCTCCTTAGTGTGATATATGTTTGTGATTTGATCTATGGGGAAAAAAAGTCTTACACGTGCCATCATGCACCACTTTACCTTTGTAATATATTGGAAAAGAAGTGATCCACTTAAGCTGTGTTTGCCATTTTCAATACATAGATCTTAATTAGTTTGGAAATGTAATTTCAAAAATGGTATATTTGGGTAGCTGTCTGAAAAAGTATGATAACATTTACATTTATATCAGATTCCTTTTACAATCACCGTGCTATGAGCTAAATAATATACACAGTAAAATAAACATGATGGTAAAAAAACATATTTCCCAGTGTTTTAGAATTAGATCCAATCGTATAGGTTATAAATTTATTTTATTCCATAATTTAAAACTTAGTGCCTCTAAAATTAGACAAGGGATAAAAGAGAGGAAAACTGAAAAGTAGACTCAAAAATAGTCATTTCTTGAGAGTCATTAGTATGTCAAAGCATTTGTTAGTAGTACAAGTTGACAGTGTAACCCAAAGTACTTTCATGAATAAATATGAGACCATCAGGGCTTCAGTAAATGGAATTTAATTGCTGGATGGTAAGTAGGTCCTAGCGAGATTATGATAATATAAAATGTCAGTTTTACACCTAATGGAAGTGTTTAGAAGGCAGCAATCTTCCATCCCTGACGCGGGTCTACCTTTCTGATGACAGGATATTTCTCATTCAAAATTCTGTACAGTCACAGTAAACATGAAGGTTCTTAAAAGGTAATAATCCTGCTAGAAAACTAATTTGTCTTTACTGTGAAACCATAACTTCTCTGGCAGGGATAGTCATTGTACCTCTTGTGAACAAGACTGGCTGGCCATGCTAAACCAGCAGAGCTCCATAACGAAGCAGTCAAGTTTGTCTTTTTTTTTAACATTTTTAAATGTATTGATAAAACTCATGTTTATAGTGCTTCATATAGTACAACTATATTATAAAGTTATATTATCTTAGCATTGAGAAGTTCTCACTCTGTTTTGAATACTCTTTGAAGTTGCCCCCTCTACAAATTATTTTAATAGTGAATAATTTTGCTTATATAACTATAAAATTGCTTATATAATTATATATCATGACTACATAAGATTACTTATATGATTATAATGATAATGTTTAAAATTTGCTCCAACTTGAAACTACCTTACATAGTAAAGTTGAAAATGTAAAAGGGATAGTTCTTACAAGAAAATTCTTTTATAAGTATGTTTTTGTTGAATTTTTGTGATTTTTATACAATATAATTTGATGATATTTAGAGCTGCTCCCCTCCCTGCACCTCTCCTAACTTTCCCCTGCCCAATTTAATGTACTCTTTTATATATACATATATATACATATATATATATATGTCATCCATATGTGTATATATGTATATATATATACACACACACATGTGTATATATGTATATATATACATATATACACATATGGATGACCTATAGAGTCTGATTTGTGTCCTCAAGTGTCCTTCAGTGTAGGTTGACCCACTGGGCCCACCAAGAGTCCCATCCCTGTAAATCACTGTCTTTCCCATCCCAATAGCCATCAATTCTTGCAAGAAAGTTTTACAATTATTTTACAGTTCTTTTAACTCCAGTGTGCATTATGCGTTAGAAGCATCAGTCACTTTTGCTTTTGGACAATATGGCAAGTATATTAAATTCCTCATAGAGGCAAAAATATCCTGCCACTTTCGGACATGTCTTAGCTCATCCTAACATAACTTTTATCTTCTTCAATATTTCTTGGCAAGGGGTTTGTATATATATGTGATTTCTGCATGTCTAATAGCACACACCATTGTGTGGTTTGGGAATGTCACTATTGACAGAACTACAAAGAAGAAGAAGATCTGAAGATGTTAGGAAAGAAATGATGCCATAGTGAACAGGGAGTGGTGGTGCATGCATATAATCCCAGTACTTGAGGGACTAAGGTAGGAAGACCAGGAATTTGAAGCCAGCCTGTGAGACAGCACAACCCTGTATGGAAGAAAGAAGGAAAGAGAGGAAGGGAAGGGAAATTATACAAAGTAACAAAAGCATGTAAGGGTATAGTATTTGTTCACTGGAATAGTAAAGAAAGAACATTTTATTGGATGGTGAATTTTAATAATAAGCAAGTTGAAAATAAAATGGATATTTGCATGGATTTTTTTTCCTAAAAAATATCTTGAAGTGTTCTTTGTGAGAAAGTACAAGACATTATATGAGTTTCAGCATCCTGGGCTTTCTCTTATGAGATGCACAATGAAAGATTTTGGGATCTTTGTGGTGCTTTGCAGCCCCATGTGTTCATTCTTCTGTGATGCTGCAGCAGTAGATTTGGAAGGTAGCATAATAATAGCAATGTCATTTTCTATGTGTACAATAATTCCAGATAAGGTCTGTGTTCCTCAAACATGTCCGTGTGGGGTAGGGTGGGAACATATCACCTGTACCTAGCCCTGATCAATTTTAATCCATGAGAGCAGCTGACCTCCAAATAGTTCCAGGACAAAGGACTAGGATTTTCAAGGTCTTCATATTCTAATGTGAGACATTTCTATATCTAAGAAGTGTTTCATTTTCATGTTAGTGAATTTTATGTTGTTAGTTATAGCATAGGTCACATCTTAATTCTCATGAAAGCTCTCAGTTGCTACAATGAATCAGTTTAACTCAGCTACCTAGTCATAACTTCAGCTCTCCAAATTAACAGAAATATCAAAATATTTGGACTGGTGTCAAATCAGTATGATCATTGATTGAAATTTTATACTTTTCATCTTAGTGTTTTCTGAAAAAAAAATCACAATATGATTTTTTAAAGATGCTTGCTATATAGATTTCAGATTCTCGACTGACTTTATTTGCAAATAAGCATTTTATAGTGAATATTGAAACTTGACAGTACTTCGAAATGGTATTTTTCCCAACCTAACCTAAAAGAATTCATATTTTTCCTATTTTGTATATGAGAAGGATACATTAATATACATATTTACACATAAACAAGTAAATTTGTCCATTAATTTCCATGGATTTTAAAAGGAAAAACAAAAATATTAACCATGAGCACAAGATTTTGGTGGGGGGAGTTATAGCAGCAACAAAAAGAAAATAAAGGTGGATTTAAAATGTCATAAATGAATTTAAATTTTAATTCCCCATCTTCCCATCCAGAACAAGTGCCACCCAGGACCAGTTTTCGGATGGATTCCACTGGCAAGTATTCTTCAGCACTCACAGTTCTGTGAACACACGTCTTCCACTCTGTGTAACCAGCCATTCTCCTGAACAATATCAGCTTTTGACTATGTGATATTCACTGAGCTAATTTATTCACTGTATACATATGTTCAAGAAAGAGACCAAGTCTCATCATGGTGGGTCTCAATACTTGCAAACAAAAAGAAATATTAATGGAGATCCTTCACAAAATAAATTACTAAAAGACTACACTTAGAACCAGCTGCCCAAGAAAACTATGAGAGTAGCTATATTTGTGAGAAAACCTGAGAGTAGCTAGTAGAGTAGCCACCATTTACTAGAATACAAATTTGCATGTATTATAAAATGACTGTAAAATCCACATTGGATTTCAAAGCCTTAGTACCCCCCCAAAAAAAACCTCATTAATTATTTTATGATAATTTATGTTAAAATGATACATGAAATAAGTAAGCTAAAATATTTTATTAAATTTTATATTACCTGTTTTGTTTTTAAAAGGGTGTCTATGAAGCTATTTTAAATTACTCATATAACTTATATTTTATTTAAATTGGACTTTGTTAGGCTACATAAATAGAAATAAGTTAGAATATCTCTAAAGGCAATTTAAACACTTCCAAAAACCTTATTAGAAATTTTGCTAACATAGATTGAAATTATTTTCAAATCAGTTAAATGCATTAAACTGATTTTTTAAATTATGCCAATTATAAAATACTGTATTATAATAAAATTTTAAATTAGGATACATCATAAGAGCTTCCAGTTTAAGAGCTTTAAAAATACATAATTTTACTTGGGAATTTTTATTTAGCCATACCAAAAATACTTATCAATTTTGATTTAAGCTAAAATATATAACATTATTTTATAAATGAAAGAGGAAATAGAAAAGTAAGATTTTCTTTCCTCCTAGAAGTAATAATGAAAATGTTCCCAACAGTTAATTAAACTGCTGGATTGAAAGACTGAGCACTCAAAGAATTGCAGAAAGGAGGGATTCTTGGGGCTGGAAAGATGGCTTATCAGTTAAGAGCACTGACTGTTCTTACAGAGGACCTGGGTTCAATTCCCAGCACCCACATAGCGACTAAGAACCATCTTTAACTCCAGTTCCAGGGGAATCCGACACCCTCTTCTGACCTCTGCAGCACTGCATGACACGGGTGCACCTACCTACATGCAGACAGTACACTCATACACATAAAATAATAAATTTTAAAAAATTTAAAAAGAAAGGCAGGATTCTTAATAATAGCCCGGTTTCAGATCTCTGGGCTCCAGCACACATCTCTAGTGTGTCTCCATGATGATCTTGTCCATCTCAGCATGCTCTAACACCCCCCTGGAGAATATATGTGCTTCAAATCATTCCATCACACCACAAGTTTCCACGTCATCTCTGGATATGCACAAAATATGGACGACTTTACTTAGCATTTTGCCTTCAAAATAATGTTGAAAGTAACTGTTTAACTTGGTCTGAAAATTTTAAGTGTGACAATTCTTAGATCTGACTGAGAGACTGACTGTAAAATTCTTGTCATTTTAAAGAATGTCTTATGTGCCCAGGGAGTAAAAGAAGCCTAGTAGTTATGGTTGTAAAATGAAATCAGTATTTAATGTGGAATTCTGAACCTCAGTTCACTGGCCTGAGAGAACACATTTCTTGAGACTCTCAATCTCTAAGTGTACTTTATTTAGAAATAAAAGAAAAAAATAAGGGATAAGGGTTCCCAATTGCTTAGATTACCTTCATATATGTGGGAAGTCATATTTTACACTAAAAATATAATTTAAAGGATGAAAGCTATTTTGAAGTTTGAATACATTGTTCTAATATGTGATCCAATTTTTCAAGAAAAGAACCAATCCAAATATTTTGCTATATGTCCAAATAAATACATTTTAAAAGTTTGTAGAAAATCCCAACTATACTTAACCAACAGATCTCCAAATCATTTCTCACACGTTTAAAGTGTTCTTTTAATAAATTATCAAGGACAGGCCAGCCAGAAAAAAAAAAAAAAGCCTAGACACACACTATCATAGAAACTACTTGCAAGGGAGATTTGTATCTTGCTTAGGATTTAAAAAAATTCTAGAGTCAGAAAGGTCTAATCAACAATATCAAATGAAGTTCAGCAACCAATCAGAATAAAGAAAAAAATGTCTGTTCAATTTGATTATTAGAAGGTCATCAAGACCTTTAAAGAGCTCAGTAGTGCAAAGAGCAGAAACTGGCCTGGCAGAAGCAAAGTCCAAAAGTCATAAATGGTGTGAAGGATTCACCCAAAACCAAAGAGAGAAGAGCAGAGACAGTAGGAGGACAAGGCAGTATCTCAGGTGAAGAAATCTGAGCTTATTTGCAGGCTGAGGAAGAGAACTGAAGAGAAGCTGGCTTCTACTATAATCCTAGCATTCTGGGCCACCTTCATATTACCAAAGGAGTAAAGGAGAAAGGGATTCTTCCAGGAAAAAACACATTAGCAGATTATCTGGTAGTATTTAATTCCAGTGATTAAAAAGTAATTCTTCTTTAACTCATTCAGTATCTAAAACACATGAAAATCCAAAGCCCATGGACATATTAATGACCCTCTTCAGTTCCTCATTCCTTTCTTGAACAATCTTCCTAGATCTCTTTACAAGGGAAAGCAAAAAAAAAAAAAAAAAGTAATGCTCTTTCCAATAGAAAGAATGAACAACCATTCTTTGTGTCCAATGTGATAATAAGCCATGGTACTTTTGCTTTAATTAAAACATGAAAGAGGCTTGGGAGGCAAAGGCAGGCAAATCTAAGGCCAGCCTGTTCAACCCAGTGAGTTCCAGGACAACTGGGGCTTCAGGGAGACCCTGTCTCAAAAAGACCAGAGGGGGAAAAAAAGCACGAAAGAGGCTTCAGGTAACAAAATTTAATTGGTATGTTTTCAGCAGTATCCCATTTGCCAAGATTAATCCATTAAAAACACCGTTCTTTGCATTTTTAAAGATTGAATCCATTCATGAAATTAATCAGTTGTATTCAGTCATCCAGCCTTTTCCCTAATGCTTTGCCAAAAACCATGCTTTTCAAAGACACAAGCAAAGCACATATACCATGTGAGCCCTCTTGGACTCTTAATGCAAAACAGGAATGAATTTTCTTTAATTCTGCTGTCCTTTAATATGAGGGAAGTTGTCATGACACCATTTACTATTTTCTGAATGCTAGCTTTTGACATTTTGATGTGAGCCCAGGATAAATTGAGTCCTGTGCACTCCATCTCACTAGATGCCTCAAAGATCATATAAGATCCCGTCAAGAAAGAGTGTCATGAAATGCTTTATTTCAGAACATCCATATCTCCTAGGACTCAGCTTCTGAAGAAGCAACATTGGCCATGGTTAGCCATTGAACACAAATGTCCAAGGAATCTGCTATCGCCTCTCAGTCCACTTCTCTACAACCACTGTCTCCTCAAGTAGCATCTGGCAGTGCCATTGACACCCTTGCCAAAAGGACTAAGCAAAAAGAAGAAAATCAAAACAAGCATAGAGCAGAAACAGACAAGGAAGCAAAGGAGAAAAGGCTATTAGGGGGCATGGTGGAGTGACTCAGGTCCAGATTTATATCTGTCCAGCCCCTTTCTGCTAATCTCCTAGGCACCTGGTTTATTTATAAATGAGATGGAGGGTAAGAATTGTTAACTGCTGTGGCAAAAGAGTGAAGAGTTTGCCCTGGGATTTCTTCACTTACATTAATAAGGGAAAAGATAAAGCATGATACAGTAATTAAGCCTGTCATCAGGTCAGAAGAGCAGCCAAAGTAAGATATTAAAACATCTACTCTTTCCAGAGAGCTGGCAAAGAAGGAACGAAAGAGAATACTATCTCTACCTTTGTGCATGTAGTTTTAGTTATTCTGTAATACTGGGCTCAAAGAGGATGAGAAAAATGATTCTTTCTCAAAGCTCTTACTTTCAAAAAAAAACCCACAAAACTCACCTCAAGGCACAGTCTATCATTTAAACTTTTTTTCCAATTGATTGTTTCTCTAAAGTTTCAGTGCCTTGCAGCCTTTGAGTCTGTATTCACAATTAACAAAGAAAAAAATTAAATCATATCTGCTGGTACACCTCTCAGATGAGTCCTCTGTTTACCTGGGTGCCACAAAGTTGCCGTTTCTACCTGGAAGAGTGGAAAGTGCTAATGAAGCTGCTGGTACTTACTACCCTATGTTGGAAATCAGATTCGATCAGAGCAACTGTCAGGAGCTTATGTAGCTAGAGAGATGGCTTTGTGGTTAAGAGCATTTGCTGCTCTTTGAGAGGACCTGAGTTTAGTTCCCAGCACCAACCAAATCAGGAGGCTGACAACCTGTAAGTCCGTTCTAGAGGACCTGATGCCCTCTTCCAGCCTCCATGGCACTGTATCCACGTGGCACACACACACACACACACACACTCACACACACACAAACACATACATACATGTATACATAAATGCAAAATGTTTAAAAATGTTTGAAAGTCAGAGGCTTATAATTGTCACAAAAAAGGCACCACAGAAGTGGGAGGAGGACTGAATTGCTCACATCCCTATTCTTCAGAGTTTAATAAATTGATGAGATAAAAAAAATCTACATTTTCCATTTAAAAAACATACTGAGTCATTCGTTAAGAAAAAGCTATTCTTCTTCTCCAAGAATGACGGTGCTCTCTGACAAGCCAAGCTTCTTGTACCTCAACACATCTCAGAACTCTATTGCTGGCACTGCCATAAGTTCAGCATTTCTCTGGGAAAATCTTTTACTTAGTAAGTAAGCTAAGCTATAATACACAGTAAACTACTGTTAGAGTTCCTCTGGCAATATGGATGGTTGCTAGAATCACTGGAAGAACAGTTTTCCACTTGTGGGCACAAATCAGTGATATAAAAGTGAGGAAATGCAGAAATTAAAAATTCTAGTTAAATATACACTAGCTCTGTCTCTTTAAATGTCAAAAAGTTGTCACTTCCTTTTTGTGTTTCTTATGTATATATGATCAAGAGTGTTCCAAGCTTAAAGTGACTAGAGAGGAGATTGCAGTGAGTAGTTGTGCCATAACCAACTTGTGGAGGTTTGAACAGTGGAGTATTAGCTGTCATTTCTCACCTCCTCTTGCATCGCTACCTCCCTTGGAAACATTACAGGCATCTGCTATGATTTTATATAATTGTTCTGCCTGCTCCAGATGCCCAAAGATTTACTAAGTTCAAGAGCCATTGTGGATCACACAGTGTCAGGCAAAGTTTACACTTTCTCTTTACCACTCAATTCTAACTAATATCTGAATTCTTTTAACTTCTGCCATCTTTAAAATAAGGATTATTGGGGCTAGAGAGAGACAGCTTATCTGTTAAGAGCACTGGGTGCTCTTCCAGAAGACCTACGTTCAATTCCCAGCATCCACATGGCAGCTAACAACCGTCCTAACTCCAATTCCACAGGAATCTGATGCCCTCTTCTGACATCCAGGGGCATTGCATGACACAGGTGTACTAACATGCATGCAGGTAATACACTCATGCACATAAAATAAAAATAATAAATAAAATCTTCAAAAATAAGATAAAATATGAATTATTATATAGTTCCTAAAGAATGACTGATGGATGTGGAAGTCTAATTACTCTTCTTTGACAGTTGTGTATTATTAATTGAACATGAAAGACCTTGATTATATGCTTTTAGTCATAAAAAGACACAAATGCTTGTGAGTCTTACATGGTTTTTATTATGGCCAGATAGTCTCTTTTAAAAGAGCATGGGATTGGAGCTGGAGAGATGGCCTAGCGGTTAAGAGCGCCGACTGCTCTTGCAGAGGACCCAGGTTCGATCCCCAGCACCCACATGATGGTTAAGAACCGTCTTCAACTCTAGTTCCAGGGAAATCTGAGGCCCTCTTCTGACCTCCGTGGCACTGCATGACACGGGTGCACAGACCTGTATGCAGACAGTACATTCCTACACATAAAATAAATAAATTTTTTAAAAAACCAGAGACTTTCTAAAAAAATAAAAGCATGGGATAAATAATTATCATTTGCTCATATGTCAGAAGTGGATGACTTGTCTTCCATATATCATCAGAAACAGCACAGGGGTAGGGCACCAAGTCCAACTAGAATCACTGCCTTTTGTGTACTGTCTGTATACTGTACCTACGGACCCTTACTGCAGAGCCTGGGAAAGACCTGCCAAGCAATCAATCAGTAAATCTCTTTCTACTGTGACTACTATTACGTATTCAAGTCCCTTCATCCTTTTGAGGTATTTTTTTTTTGTCCCATATGAATTCTTTTCTGAAATCTCATCCTAATTTCCTAAACTATCTTGTTTAAGTAAGTAGAATTTTATTGAATACCTGCTCCTGATACCATCTTTAAACCACTAAGGCCCAGAAATTGCAAAATATATTTCAGTCAAAGATAGCTTAGCAAATATTCTTTCAGATTGCTGATCACCCTCTGACATGCTAACAGTGGGCATGAAAACCCACAATTCCTCTGTGATTGATCTGTTTCCTCTGAAGAAGACATAAAAGCCAGAAGCATGACAAACATGCAACAGTCTCCTTAAAAGGCAAAATATTTCTTATCGTTTTAATTTATTCTAGAAATAAATGAAATGCCACTTAGGAGAGTTTCCAGATTTTTTTAAGGTATATTTTACTCTTTCAAGCTGACTTTAGATGGGCACCCCCTCCTCAAACTTATTTTCAAGACACTAATAAAATAAATAGTTCTTTAGTGGCTTCCACATTCCAAATTATCTAGGACATAAGTTCTTCTGAGACCTACATAGATTTCTGCCTACGAGTTATAGAAAAACTGACAGAGCAAGCCAAAAATTAAATAGTTCACTTAAACCCCAATAGAAAAAAGTTCGAAGTTTATATTTTCCAATTTTTGCAATTTTAAAACCTACAACTTCTTGGAGCTGGGGAGATGGCTTAGTGGTTAAGAACACTGGCTGCTCTTGCACATGGCAGCTGACAACTGTCCATAACTCCAGTTCCAGGGGATCTGATGCCCTCTTCTGACCTCTGTGGGCATTGCAGGACATGGGTGCACTTACACACATATAGGCA
This sequence comes from Rhizomys pruinosus, assembly GCA_009823505.1. Classification (NCBI taxonomy): domain Eukaryota; kingdom Metazoa; phylum Chordata; class Mammalia; order Rodentia; family Spalacidae; genus Rhizomys; species Rhizomys pruinosus. Next base: position 452,531 of record VZQC01014416.1, read on the forward strand.
ATACACTCATACACATAAAAATAAAAATAATAAATAAAATATATTTAAGATACAACTTCTCTTAGGCAAAAAATTATGCCCTACATACACACACACACACACACACACACACACACACACACACACTAATATAGAGTACATCAAATTGTAAACAGACAGTAGTAACTTGCTAGTGCTACTTTTACTAAGTGCTAGCATCTCTCTCTCTCTCTCTCTCTCTCTCTCTCTCTCTCTCTCTCATCTTGTTTCTTATGTTAACAGAGCAAACATCCTCAAAGACATAGCCAACCTTCTTAAAGCCATTCCAAAGGCTCTCAGGAAGATTAAAAATTATAGAACCATCCTTTTTTTTCCACTCAGAAAACCTACTTGTTTTTTCTCTCTATGGGCAATTCACTAGTAGTGCCCTTGGCTCCTCACTGTTACCCTGGGACTACACACTTCAGGAATGCATACTTCTTTGCCATCATATTTTATATCCTCTGTGCCTTTCATTGACTAACAGCACTCTCATTAATCACATCTACAAAATTAATTTATCATCAGTGTATTCTGTTCTTCAGGAGGTGGGGAGGAGCTACCATTCATGACTCAATGGGATTTCCTTTATGCCAGGTCCAGATTATAAGGAATTGGATGTTCACCTTCGGAGAATGGAGTCTGGATTTGGCTTCAGAATCCTCGGGGGAGATGAACCTGGACAGCCTGTAAGTTGAATCCACTTTCCTTCCACACTAGGCTTGGTTGTGTATAAATACCAGGAAAAATATCATTCAATGATATATCTAAAAGGAAATATTTTAGAACTCAAATAAAAAAGATTGAGTCCTGTTTTCTCCTTTCTATTTCCTTTAAAAATGTCTCACAAAATATAAGTGTCACCATGGTTGTTATCTCACCATAAGTCACCTTAAGAGAGGACATTGCTCTTTCTAAGAATGGACTAGATTTCTGGCTGGGCGTGGTGGCGCACACCTTTAATCCTAGCAGAAGCAGGCGGATCACTGTGAGCTCAAGGCCAGCCTGGTCTACATAGAGAGCTCTAGGCCAGCTAGGACTAAAAGAAGACCCTGTCTCAAAAATACCAAAAACAATAGACTAGATTCTTCTTAAGTATTTTAATTGTTTAATGACTCTGAAACATGGGATTCCCTAAGTGGGAGCTCATGGGCAGTCACACATACTATAGAAGACACATGTAAAGACAGAGGTGGCTTGAAACACAGGATTATATATGTTTGCAACCAAAGCAACTAAGGAGAGAAAACAGGAATAAATAGAAGTGAAATCAGTTTCAGTCCTGCAAAATCTCAGCCGGACTGAACTAAGGCATTACAAAAAGAAGCTGTTCATGAGGTAAGCTTCTGTTGGAACAATTCTAGGGATTTGGAGAGGGTTCTGTAGTAATTTTTATATTTACATATACCTGTAGCCATATATATATATATTCATAGTTAAAGCATAAATTAGCAATACTCATTGATCCATAGAAAATATAGCAAAACTATACTTATGGGCACCTATTAAAATATCAGCTAGGAAATACAGTAAAGTGGTATTTTAAGTGATGCTCAAGGAAACTAAGATCTGTGGAAGTTTTGAATAAAGAGCGTAATGCACTCTATCCCAACTCATACAAGAGACTAAACTGTAAACGTCAGTTTCCTCATCTGCAAGGTGAGAGGAGCAAAAGTACTTTCTCACAGAATGGCTTTAAGGAGTAAAGAGGATGACATATGTTAAACCAACTGGTGTTCTGCCTGGATCAGAACAAGTTCTAAATAAATACTATCATCAGCTTTGTCTGTTCTCATGTTAGTGGATTGTTTCCCAAAATAAACATTAAAATGATAGGCAGAAATTTCCAAGAGAAAAAGATCATTCTAACAAATGAAAATAACCCATAATAATTAAAACTGTTCTGAAACGAAGTAGATCACCTTCGTAAAAAGTGAGCTACAGTGCACTGGAGGAATTAAAGCAGAGTCATTGACAATCTGACAGAAACCCTGGAGACACTTCTTCTACCCCAAAGAGGAGCTCCTCTAGATAGTCTTTGAGGTCTCTTACTGCAGAAAACTCTAGGAAAAAGCTTCCTAATTCCCAGGAACAAAACTGGAGCACCAATCATCAGGCATTCCCCTAATGCTCCAGATGCTCAGAAAGATATGAAAGTGCATTGGCCGGGGATTGGCCTGATTTCTTCCTTGATGTTTCAGAGGAGAGAGAATGTTAGGGTAACAGTACAGGACTCAAGGAACTTCCGGCTTCCATTCATCGAGGGCTCTGGTTACGGACTGGACTGCGTGTTCATTTGCTCCACTTCACAGCCTCGTTCTTCTTTCCCCCTGTCACCTGGTTCTGAGTTAACAAGGGATCCTCAGTCACCTGGTGTCCTCGTTTGGTTTCTGTTGCTGTGTTAAAGACCATGAACAAAACCAACTTGGGTGTGGGGAAGGCGATATCTCAGCTTACATTTCAAAGGTAGAGTCCATCTTTGAGAAAAGTGAGGCAGGAACTCAGGGCAGGACACTGGAACCAGGAGCTGCACTCAGCAGAGACCAGGGAGAAGGCTGCATACCGCTTGCTCCTGTGGCCCGTGCTCAACCTGCTTTCTTACACAACCCAGGATCACCTGCCCAGGGATGGCTCCACCCACTGTGGGCTGGGCCCTCCCACCTCATTCAACAATAAAGAAAATGCCCCATGGACATACCCATAGGTCAATCTAATAGAGGAAATTTCCCAAATGAAGTTTCCTCTTCCCAAATATGTGAAGTTAAGAACTGAGGCTATCCAACACACCTATTCAGCCCTCCAGCCAAATTCTTCTCTGTAGCTCATCTTATTTTATACGTGTAGATGACTGAAAATATCACGAAGCTCTTTTGTCTATGTGAACACTGAATGCACTCACTGGTTTATACCTCCACACTCGGGCCTCCACAGGGGTTTGTCGAGTTGGACTCCTTTGGAATTGCTCTTACTTGCTCAGCTGTTCACATATTTGGTTTGATCAGTATGGTTTTACATTCATTCTAATCAAAGACTTCATCTTCTGCTTTTATTTCTTACTCAATAAGTAAAAGTCATCTTATCACCCAGAGTTAGCCAAAATTGAACTTAAAGTCATCATCCTCTAGATGCCAGTTCTGCCCAAGAGCAAAGTCTAAGAAAAGAGTCTCTGCAAAGTGTCTGCACTCTAGACCAGCTATAGCTATGGAAGTCTCTGATGTGGCATCGTTTCACCTTGTACAGGTTATACCTTATCTAAGATCACTGAGAGAGTATGCACGTACACACACACACTCACACACACACACATACACACACATGCGCACACGCACACACACACACAAATGCATGCACACAAACTACGTAGAGTGGGTTGATTACCTGTAGGTCATCAGCGAAAGGGCAACAGCAGCTGGACAAATGAAGCCTCAAGTACTCATGCCTCACAGCCATGAAACCCCCAAAAAGTGTCAAGAAAGAATATAAATGACACCAGCCAAAAGAAGAGATGGCTGGGAAAAAATCAAGAGTTTTTCAAATGAGAAACCTCCAGTATTTTCACAGCCACTGAGTCTTCCAACCAGGGATGCTCATCCAAACTGTGGAATCTAGGGTTTTATTGAGGTTTCATTACATGTACACAAGTAATTGAATCATTAACCACATGGTTGAACTTCATCTCTAGTCTTTCGCCAGAAATCATACTGATACCACATGCCTCAAGGCCCTCATACATCGAGCCCTCACCCTAAAACCATTGGGATGCCTGCCTCTACCCTGAATTACTTTCTCAGTATAAATCATATCAGGCAGGGTCTGAGGATCTCACCATGGAAAACAAAGGCATTCCATTCCAAAGGTTTGGAGGTTACCTCTCATGAATCAAAGAGAGTGACCAGGCCTCTCCTCTGGTCAAGGCAGAATTCTTTATAACAACATCATCAGCTTAAAAGATGCCAAATAAATGAAACTATGCTCATAGTAAAATACCACTATAAGGTTATTTATGGCATTCTCTGCAATAATGGGCACTGCAACAACTACAGGGCATGTAACAGTAAACCCAGATAGAATCCACTATGACTAAGGTACCAATCTCAAGAATCCTTATTAGACAGGCAAGTTTTGTATTCCAGAATATACTGACTGATATGCCTTTTTGTCTTGGACTACTTCATGAGCTTCTTGAAGACAAGGACTATGATTTAAGGTATTTTTTTGTCTTCCAAGCCTAACACAGAGCCTGATACATTTTATATGTGTTCAGTGGAACTGAAGAGACTACTTGTCCTCAGGACTAAACTGAATGGATCAGAACAGTGGTGATCTAGAGTTGATACTCTCTGAGGCATGGAGAATGAAAGTGGCTAGACTTAGAAGCAGACATGCAGCTATGGCAGTCCTGAGACATTCTTTCATTCCCTCAGTATTTTGAAACTGTTGAGCACCAACTCATTTCACTTTGTGTTTTGTTTTGTTTTGTTTCGTTTTTAGACAAGTTCTCACTATGTAGCTCTGGCTAGTCTGAAATTTGCTATGTAAACAAGGCTGGCCTCAAACTCACAGAGATGTTCCTGCACCTGCCTCCTGAACCTTTTTATTATTATTTATTTTAATGTAATTTCCACTTTCTCTTGAAAAAACATGACATGTCCATGATGACAGCTGCTCTAGCTATGTTCCCTTTAGACTGAGCATGACCACTTCCTCAAAGTGCCTGGATACTTCTGTTCCTCATCTATACAGCTATCTTTTCAATTCTCATCCCAGAAGATTGAACTGAAAGAAATTAGGAGGATGAATATGGCAAAGTGGTATCCAACCAGGACCAAATCATGGACCTTACAGGCTCTAAGCTCTGACAGTATTACCATATTAATTCTACAGAGCCTATAAATCCTTTTTTCCATGTATATGTTCAAATAAATTTTACTATAAAAGAATGCAGGACAACTGGGCATGGTGATACAAGCCTTTACTCCCTGCACTTGGGAGGCAGAGGCAGGCAGATCTCTGTAAGATCAAGGCCAGCCTGATCTCCATAGAGAGTTCCAGGTAAGCTGGGGCTACTAGGAGACCCTGTCTCAAAAAGTCATAAAAATACAAAGGGCTGGAGAGATAGATCAGTTGTTAAGAGTACTGCTCTTGCAGAGGACCCAGCTTCAATTACCAGCACCCACATGGCACTAACAACNCTTGTAGAGGACCCCTGGCTCCAATTCTCAGTACCCACACAGCAGCTAACAATCACTTGTAGCTCCAGTTCTAGGGGATCCAGTGGCCTTTTCTGATCTCTGCAGGGCTTGCGTTGACATGGATATATGCATATATATGCAGGCAATACATTCATACACAAAAATAAAAATAATAAAATAAGAATAAAAAAGAAAGACTCCAGAACAAAGCAACAAGTGCCAATTCTTCCCATGTATGGACATTTATATAGCCCTAAACTACTACATTCTTGCTTTGTTGATTTCTAGGAGATAACATGAGCACCCAATTTAGTAAATACTACCTTCGACTTTCCCCTTCTCCAGAGATAGAGGAGCCTGTCTGGTTAAGTCATGAGATGTGTGTAGACTTGGCTAGCTCAAGCTCCTAGACCTTGCCTGGAACTAAAGCAATAAAATTGATCCCAGAATAGAACCACATTGCTCTAAAAGCTACTCAGTTGTGCACATGCAAGTGGACTCCACTCAGCCTCAGCACATCTTTCTGACTGGTTTGTACACAGGCTCCTAGATTCCCGGCCTTTCTGAACACTGGCTTTGTATCCCTAAGTCCTTTCTGCCTTCAGCAGGTAGGCATAAAGTATTTATAATAAGCCTCAGATTAAATGGATTGCTGGTTATCTTTATTGTGCTTATCGAGATTATTCCTGTTTATCCTTTCATTTAAATGATTAAGACATACTCTTGTCGCAATTTACAATTTTGGCACTTCAGCAATAAAGTAGAAGCTAACTGTTTCTAATGCAAGAAAAGCTAGAAATGATTCTTGAAACTGAAATATTGCATCTCAGAGAATGACCCCGTCAGAAATAGTGAGTCTACTATAAAAAAAAAAAAATCTCCTATCAGGCTTCCTGCTTTTCCCCATGCTAAGCCCAGAGATAACATCCAAAGCCAGTGCACTGCCTCATTTAATTGCTGATCTGCTAAGAGGTTGGGGCAAGTAAGGTGGTGTGGTCTTCAATGGCAGGTCTCGGAGGTCACATCAAACAGGTTTCTGCCTCCATATGTACGAAGTGGTATTGGCCTCCTGGGGTTCATGCCGAACACGACAACTAGGCTTTCTGCAAACAATGAACAGCAGGCTTCCCGCTCAAGCAAAGTATATGGGCATTTTTCCTACAAAAGGAAATACTTTTCACAGTTAAATAACAATAGAAATAGAAATGAAAAATTGCCTGAAAGGAACAAAAATAAGATTTCCAGCAGTGAGCGAAAAGGAGATAGAAAGGCATCAAGATGGAAAGATCTAGAAATCACCACAGCGGAGAGAGACTGTGTAGAGAAAAACCTCCCCCTCTAAAAATGACAGACCTACTCCTGGCAGTGAAGTCATGCAAATTCCCAGGGGTGAATGGACCTGAAGTGTTTGCTATGGTTGCGAGTTGTGCCAGACTTTCATTATTAGTGAACAGGTCTACTGTGGCTGCACTAACTTTGGGTGGGTCAAGCTGGAAGGAATTAAAGGAATGAAGAGACCTGGGGTGGTCTGTGTTTTGTCTCTTGTTTGCTTTTCTGCTTTTGGCATTCCCCCTTCACCTTGGCTTACTGTATGCATCAGCCACTTGAATGTGAACCGCTCTTTCACATCAAATGCTGCTTTGTTCTGTGCCCCCAAAGCCTGAGATAAAGTGGAGTTGTGGAGTTCTGACGTTGTTTTGTTGTGTTTTTTTTTTTTTTTTAAGAGAAAGTAATTGAAAAGATTCAGAGCTTGGGTCTTTATGGAGATGCAGTCTATCTGTTTTACCACTAAGTTTTTTCTTCAGGGCTAATGCAGTGGTGATGAGATAGATAGTTCCTCTAAGAGTATGGAGAAGAGAAGTCTGAAGAGTGGGACAGAGGCTGATCTGGTCCACCGAGACCAGAGGGAGGCGACGAATGAGGCAAGGCTGTGTTAGCTGGGCAGATTCCTGAGAAAAAGGAAGGTGAGACTTGATATATAAGGGAACCCAGGCCGACAACTTCCAGTAGGCCTGGAAGGTAACCAGTATAATGGGCCAGGTACCTTCTATCACATTCCTGGGGAAAAAAATCTCTTAGTAGACTTGGGATGTGACCAGTGAAACCATAGGTCCTGTGGCCATTGACCCAAATGGGACTGCTCAAAGGTTGGCTATTGAAAGCATTATCTATCCCACACCTCCTAGGAGCTTATTAGGCATGAAAAATTTCATACTACCCCTCTGGCCTATAGACTACCAAGGTGGGTCTAGACATGTTTAAACAAGTTCACAGGTAGTACCTGTTAATAGTTTGAGAACTATTAACTGATCAGGTAAGAACTATTAACTAGTCAGGTGTCCTGAGACACATTCTCAGGAGCTTAAACTAGTCTGTAACACATACACTGGGAATCCAACCTGTGTTACAATGCAAGTGGGAGTTGCTGCCTATAGTTAACCTGGCAAATGGGAAATAATAAAGTGTGTCAGGTATGCAAATCATATTTGAAGGTTTTTTTAAGTGAGTTTTTTTTTCCTGACTAGAGAGATACATAAAGCTACCTCTGTGTCACTATGAAATATAATGCACAAAGGTACAAAACTTCCAAGGCTGAGAAGCAACGGCAACCAGAGAGCTGGAAGCAGTGACAGTGTGAGTGGCCAGCCTCTGCCCAGCAAAGGCAGCAGCTCCTGGTGGATAGAACAGACAACAGCGTTGATAATGGAGGAACACTTCCTGTGCCACACACAGCTCATCGAGGCTGCTTAACAGCCACCACTACCTTTTTAAAACCAAGGTAGAGAGTAGATTGTCTAATATAATTAGATAATATCCACATATAGATTAATTATGGAATACTACATAATAGATATTGATATTATATTGAATTTACTCATACTACTTTGAGTATTCTGTGTAGAAAAAGCATATGAGGGGATGGAGAGATGGCTCAACAGTTAAGAGCACTGGCTATTCTTCCAGAGGACCTGGGTGTGGTTCCCAGCAGCTAACAACCATCCATAACCCCAATTCCAGGGGAATCCAACACCTTCTTCTGACCTCTGCAGGCTTTGCATGACATGGGTACACTTACATATATGCAGGCAATACACTCACACACATGAAAATAATAAAGTAAAATAAATTTTTTAAAAAAGCATGAGTTTAAAAAAACAAAGTATAACAGCTTCTAATTCCATCCATTTACCTGCAAATTTCATAATGTCATCTTTCTTTACGACTGCATAGAACTCCACTGTGTAAATGTACCACATTTTCTCTAGCCACTCATCAGGTGAGGGGCACTTGGGTTGCTCCCAGCTCTTCACTATTGCGGAAAGAGCAGCAATAAACAACCAATAAACATGCTTGTGCACATACCTCTTCAATAGGATGAATCTTTTGGGTGTATACCCAGGAGTGGTATGACTGGGCCAAGTGGTAGGTTTGTTTTGAATCTTTTAGGAGTTCTCCATACTGCTTTCCACAGAGGTTGAATTCCTGCCATGAGTGGAATGAATGTTCCCCTTTCCCCAACATTTGGTATCATTTGTTTTCTTGATCATAGCCAGTCAGAAAGAAAGAAAGAAAGAAAGAAAGAAAGAAAGAAAGAAAGAAAGAAAGAAAGAAAGAAAGAAAAAAAGAAAGGAAGGAAGGAAGGAAGGAAGGAAGGAAGGAAGGAAGGAAGGAAGGAAGGAAGGAAGGAAGGAAGGGTGCAAATGAAAACTTGAAAGATTAAAGCTTCAAGATTTTTAAAAATGTGCTCAGTGAACTACAGTCTACTCATTTGCCAGCTTCTCAATGATGCTTACTCTAAACAACTGTAACGCTGCCTTGGCCACATGGTTGGCACCCCAAGCACCCTGCTCTGTCTTTATCTTACATATCTTCTAACATACAATATAGATTACATGTGCATTGCATCTTTTATGCACCATGAGAATGGTAGTTCTCTAGGTCTTCTTAAGGTCTATAAACTATCCTGGGACTCCGTGAATAGTTGTTGAAATGACTTAATGAAGAAAGTACCACCTATCACAACAATATGATAGGAAAGCAGTTGTTTTACCATGGTGTTCCTTTTAATGAATTATGTTTAACTAGTAACATAATGTGGCTTCAAGAATATCCATACATCAGAGATTTTTCCGATGTCCAAGTTATCTTTACTATGCTTGCATAGGGCCCAATGGTAGTTACCGCTCTCACAGAGGTAATCCCTTGTATTAATTACATTTCAGTTGCTATGATAAAATAATGTTACCAAAAGCAACACAGAAAAGAAATTTTATCTTGCTAATGGTTCCAGAGAGTCGGAGTCCCTCATGGTGGGGAGGCAGAGCAGAAAGCAGCTGGAGCAGGAAGCTGAGAGATCACATCTCAACTGCACAGAGGAAACAGGGAGCAAAATGCAAGTGGGGAGAGGCCGTAAACTCTCACCGCTTGCCCCCAGTGATGCACTTCCTCCAGCAAAGCTGCATCTCCACCAACAGCACCACCAACCTGGGACCAAGTATTCAAACGCCCGAGCCTACGGAGGACATTTCTCATTCAAACCCCAACGTCCCTACATTTTACGTAGCTTTCATCTGTTAGAAGCAGACCCTTGCCCTACACTTGGCAACTAACCAGCCAAGAAGTTTATAAATTATTTTTTTCTGTAACTAGCTATAAACATCCCCACTTCCTACTATCCTGTCCTATACAGATAATTTAAAGGTTGGAACATTTTTCTTTGTGTTAATCCTACTAAATATAGCTTTCCATGGAGCAGTGGAGAAACATAAACACTCATTTTAACTGGCTTTTGCACAAAGCACTTACAAAAATCTTTGAAGCACTCCATAGTGGATTGAGCCTTTTGAAGAACAGACTGGAACATCTTTAGAAAGAAATTCATAAATTCAGGTTGCCATGACAGTAAGGAAAAACAGACATTGTCAGAAGTACAGGCAACTTCTAGACTATGGCAAACAGGTACAGGAGGTTGAAGGGAAAGAACAAGATTGTGCAGCTAATGCAAGGCACGAGGTGCGAAGCCTTCCCTGTGATAGCAGTAATGAATGGCTCATCAGAACACTGCTGTTCATCAAACACAGTGCTATTCCTTACCCTCTGGGAATAGAAGGAAACAGAAGGACTGTAGGGAACTGTCTCTAGAGAATGCTAGCCATGCAATGTGCCAGAGCTGGGAAATCCTTCAAGCCATAATGTTGCCTGTCCCTAAGAAGCCCTGGGCATTCAGATCCGCTTGTCCTGTTGACAGGCCACGTCGAACAAATGACCAAGTTCAAGAGAGTACACTCTGATACCAAGCCAGAAGACATCCAGGTCAGGCTGGAGCTGTTCTACAAACTATCTGGAATCCACAGATCTGAGACTTGAAAGAAATTACTATGCCTGAAAGAAACAATTTGTGAGCAAAGGATCGCTTTATAAGGATTTAAAACCCAGAGTGAGGGCTCTGTAATATTGTCAGGCTGATGGAAAGCACTGCCTTCAGGACCCAAGCGGCTTAGCCACTGACAAAAGAAAAAGGAGACCTGTTGTGCGTGACTCGGAAAAATTGTCTAGAGGTTAAATAGCAAAACTAAAATATTTAGCACTATTTTCTTTCCTCCGAGAAAGAAAAAGGTCTTGCTTATAAACAATAAATTGAGTGTTCACAATGGGGTGTGGGAAGCCATATCCAGTTTTGCATTATCATTCTTGTTCAAAGTATTTTCAAGAATTCCTCAGTTCCCAGATATACACTTCTCCTTTGTCTGTATACAGCAGAAGCATCTCAGGGGAAAAAACAAACTGAGGTTTTCCTTTGTGAAGAGGAGAGTGCTCCAAGGAAATCCTGAATGAGGAGAGCATGAACCTGTAGAGGGGCCAACTGCAAACACTTGAGTAAGCCAACTGGCTAGAAAACCAACCATGACTTCTGTTTTGTCTTTTCTCCACCCTCTAGCATCTCAAAGCAAACAACTAAGAACTTCGAACCTTTGTCAGAGTTTAGTAATGGGCACCCACTGGTTTCTCCATGATATATTTTGGGCACGCAATATGTGCCATGCGAAAAAGCTGAAAGGCTCCACCTGCATCTTCTCATTCTATTCTCCCAGCAACCCTGTGGACTCAGTTCTAGGAGTATCCCATTTTGCAGATGAGGAATATAAGGCTCACTGAGCTTACAAAGCCTTATTCAGAGCAACATAGTTAAGAACTGGAGTCAAGACTCAGTCTCCACATTATTTCCATACAGAGCTCATGTGTGGTAGGCAACTAGCATCAGCTTATTTTCAGTTCAGATTTCCCTCATGGATGATAACTTAACGGAGCCAGGAAGCAAGTGTCCCCTAGACTTTATGACAACCAGCAGTAAGCCCAAGACATTTATTTTTCTGGAACTGTTACATAAGCATTGGGACAGAGTTCTTGGAGGAGCATCCTTCCAGGCTCTCACAGTCATGTTTCAAGTACATGCCCCATACATGTATGTGATTGTCCTCTTGTCCCTGCTGCTCTAGATTTTGATTGGAGCTGTCATAGCCATGGGCTCAGCCGACAGAGACGGCCGCCTCCACCCAGGGGATGAGCTCGTCTATGTCGATGGGATTCCAGTGGCTGGCAAGACCCACCGCTACGTCATCGACCTCATGCACCACGCAGCCCGCAATGGGCAGGTTAACCTCACTGTGAGAAGAAAGGTGCTATGCGGAGGTATGTACCTACTGGGGTGAGTAGCAGGGGTGGAGAGTGAGGCGGGGAGATGTTTTGGCAAGACACAGTGAGGAACTAGAAACGAACTTAGCAGTGTCTGTGTTATACAATGAAAGAAACAACCTAGATATTCTAAAAGTAACTGTGATGTTGAAAGTAAAGGTTTTCACACCTCTAGTACAAAAAAAAATTTCAGTGTTTGAGGCCTACATTTAAAATGTAGGCATTAAAATTTTCTAGCAAAGCCTGGGGATAATTTAAGATATGTATGCTTTCTGTTCTTTGGTAGATGCTAGTTATAAGGAAAACATTATAATAATGGAAAATATGCCTTTTTGAGAATGTTTCTCATTGTGTTTACAAACAAAGAACTACAGCATTTTTATGCTGTAATAAGAAAACCAGGATGGAAAATTAGCTTTCATTATAGAGCCTGATAAAAGGTAACAATAAAACCGTTACCCTATATAGGAAATACAGCTCTCACTCTGAGAAAAAATAATTCATATAGCTCTAAACTTATGAAACAGATAAATTAGAAGTAATTATTCCCTTTACAGCTATTTTCTTGGCTTCATAAAAGAACCCACCAAAGATATGTTTTTAAAAGTCAGTCATAATATTATCTAATTTACTTCTCTTCACTATCTCAAGTCCCAAAAGAGATTTATTTTTCCAGAGGCTATATCTATTACAATCGCCATACTGCTTTTATAATTTGAATATTGAATAATGTTGGCATTATAGATTTTTTCCTAAGATCTGACTATGCTTCCTCTTCTGAATTGCAAAAGCAAAAACCACAGCAATGTGCAGCATCTTCTGCTCAGCACCCCACAGGCCTGTGTCCTCAGCACCTTGACCACCCTCCTACAGACTCAGTTTTGGAATTAGGAGGGCCCTGAACAACCTCAGCTACTTCTCCTTGCAGATTAGCAAACTGAGATTCAGAGGATAGAACCTTGCCCAGCATCTACTGTGAGTGGCAGTGCCAAGTTGGACTCTTATCTCTGAGGCTGTTTATTTTTCATGCTTTTTTCAGCCACCCTCAGTGACTTCAAAGACCAATCATTGGTGAATGTCACTCCCTAATGTAAGGATTTTTCCATATGTGCTATTACATATAACATTGGAAATTTTTACAAAGCCATCTGTTAGTCATTGGCTGTGACTGAATAGGAAGCATAAGATTTATTACTTGGACTAAATATCTTTTCTCGTTTTGAGTCCCCTAGAAACTAGACTTTGAGCAAGGGCAATCATTTAAAAGGGCAAATCAGATGAATCATCAGACTTCATAAGTAGAGTGCTATATATCTTGCATTGGATGGAGGTTTTGTTATGAGGTACCATTTGTCTTCAGAAATCCATGACATACCACTTGACCTAAAGAAATAAAACACCTTAAATTATACTTCTCCTTGAGCAAAATGCCAGGAGAGAGACAGTGCTTGCTTGGTTAACATTTAACTGTCTCTCTCCCTACAGAGTGATTTTTAATGAAAAGTTTGCTGTGCTATATGTACTGTAACCTAAAGATAAATTAAAAAGATACCTGATTTACAAGGAAATATACTACAAAGTGCAAATCCAATGCACCAGCATAATTTCATGGTCCCCTTGCCACCAGCTGATTATTGCAAATTAAATGTTGTTCTAATCAAGCCAAGCTGTTGGAGTATGAGCCAAATGCTGCACAGAGGAACTCCTGCAATCTGTGGGTCATGTGACTCTCATGAAGCACTCTTTGCAGTGGTTCTTGCCAGCTTTAGTCTGCTAGGTTTCTGGGTGCATTTGAAGTACATTTAAACTTTGAAAATGCTCTGCTCCAGATTACTCACACTAGGAGAGATTCCATGCTGATTCGCCCAGTCTTCCTTGAAAGCATCATTGGTTATTGAGAATGATTAAATTGAGGCCTAGAGGGGCTGGAGAGATGGCTCAGCAGTTTAGAGCACCAACTGCTCTTGCAGAGGACCTGGGTTCGATTCCCAGCACCCACATGGCGGCTAAGAAACATCTTTAACTCCAGTTCCAGGGGAATCCAACGCCCTCTTCTGACCTCCGCGGCATTGCATAACACGGGTGCACAGACCTACATGCAGACAGTATACTAATACACACTAAAAAATAATAAAAAAAAATTGAGGCCAAGATATTTTGAAAATAAAGTAAATTCCTGAAAATAAAATATATGAAATTTACAAAGAATAGGAAAATGAACTTTTTCATAGCTGCCATTTCTTCAGAATGACAAAGGACAACTCCAAATAGATGGGGCAGTGGAGATGCCTTTTCAGAGAGTGTCATCCTTTTCACTATAATGCTGTCATGAGCAAGGCAGCCAGAGGAGCAAGCCTGGCTTATGATGGGATGGTCCAGAGCTGCAGTGAGCAATCAGCTTAGCAGAAGCAAAGAAACAGGAAGAGGAGCATTGTGGGTATGTCATCACACAGAGGAGGATTGTGGGTATGTTATCACACAGAGGGGCAACCTAGTGCACACAGAGTTGGGGGTGGCAGGGCACGGACATGAGGCTATAGGCTATCAGGATTGCACTCTTCAATCTTTTCCTGGCCTTGGTTCATGAAACCCCTGCTTCACACAGGGAAGTAGTGGGCACTGTTTTCCAAATTGGTACAATAGAAACAGAGCACAGAAAGGTTAACACTAGGCAAAAATTAGAATAACAGAAAAGTATGCTCCAAATATTAAATTATAAAAAGTGTGTATACACTAAGAATAGAAAGATAAAATTTCAAAGCACAAATCTAGTACTTTGAATGAGTTTTGAGGAAACAGCTCCAATATTTGGTTGCTTCCTATCCGCTCCCCCACCCAGGACATTAGGAGAGAGACTTTATTATTCTGAAAGTATAAATATTTATGTGTTTGGTAGCTCAGCTTTGAGATGTTCAACCTAATGACACATTATTTTGAATGCACACTGTTTGTTTGAGAGCAAAAGGTCCCTGAGGAATTTTCTGTTTAAATCTAGAATTGATATGAAAGGGTCTTGAGGCTTAATCAGAACATATTAGAGTTGGTCTCAACACTATCAGCATCTTCCTTCAATACCCCAGGGATATTCGATTCTTGCCCCAGTGCTGAGGAAGGGAAACTTTTCTTGGCAATAAGGTAAGAGGTTTAGCTGGTATTTCTGTGCCCTCGCAGTCCCTGTCCTGGTTTCTACCCTTTGTCATTCTAAGTGCATTCCCTTCTTTCCCCAGAATGTGACCCATCTCAGTAAACTGTCTGCTTTGATGAGTGCTTATACAACCACTTGCAGGCATTAACATTTGAAGGGCCACACCCTAGGATGTCTCCTGCCCCTTGAAGTATATAAGGGAGTTAGTGCACATTCATGTAGACTCAGCAGCCCAGGTGTCAAGATCTATTCATACACATACCCCATGGCCCCAGCCATGCTTCAAGGCAAGAAATGCCTTGGAGAAACACCTGGAATGCTGTCATCCTGCATGGTGCCCAGTCACTTTCTGGAAAGAGGCATCTTCCATCCGATTGACAGAATTCTTGAGGGTCCTGCCACCTACTATGCAAATCTAAAAGGGAAATGAAGGCTCTGGTTGAACACGCCTGTGAATTTACACAGATAAATGAATAAATCTATTATTTTCAGGAGGCCTTGGGGAATGTTTGGGACCATGGTGACCCAAGCAAAGGGCAGCTATTCTTGAGCTGCAGCGGATGGTTGCAAAACATTTCAAGAAAAATTAGAAATCCTTAATTCTATCAAATCTCCTTATTGAAAACACTGGCAATTAGTGTCAACAATTAACATGCAAAGTATAGATCAGCACTACACAAAGGAGAAGCAACCCCTGACCAGCAGTGAATGTCCTGGTCCAAGACCATCAGCTACTCAAGCACTATCAAAGAAAGACCCTCTTCCAGTAAGTGCTATGATGGTTTCCAGTATTGCTTGTGGGAACAGAACAGAAGCTTAGCCTAGAAATTCAGTGTTTGACTTCAGTAAATGCTAAATGACTGAATTCTAAGTAGCTGTGCATGTATGAGCCAAAATGAATCAAGCGTCCTGGAAATTAGTAATTTTTTAATGTACATGGTATTGAGTCACTTTATGGCATTTTACTTTATTATTCTAAAGCAATCCTATTGATATACTATACCAAGTAGAGTTTTTGGAAAGAAAATAATCCCACTGAGAATGAGAGCAAGTCAAATAGGAAGAACCTGTGGTTGATGCCTGAAAGGCTATCATGCTACCAAATTTCACGTCTCAGGGACCTAAAAGCCCAGGAATAACTTGAGAGTCTTCTTAACTTCCTAAATTAAAATATGCTCATTTTATTAATGATAAGGAGCTTTTCTCTAGGGCTTGAAAGAGGGGTCCAAATTCAACAGAAAAAATATTCTGCTGGTGAATTTGACTCTGTTACGAAGGGACTTAGTGATTCTCTCTCTCTAGAACCCATGGTCTAGCCACTCCCAGCCATTTACTGCAAAGACAGATAATTTTTCTTTGTTGCTGATTTACTGACAACCACAGCTCTCAACTCCCCTAAAATATGACAGCCAGAAAATGAGATCTCTCTTGTCATTGCCTATGACATTTAGTTACTGATTTGGTCCAATAACTCGGGAGATTTTCAATTTAATGCAGCAGCATAATAATTGTTTGTTTTTCTTCTCCCAGACTATCTCTAATCACTTTATTTCCAACTTGCACAAGGACTGATAGAGGACATGCGCGCTTCACCAAGACAATAACAGCTTGTCTTTGGAGGTTGTTTTCCAGCAGGGCGGGTACCTGTTACAGACACAAATGTTAAGCTCTAGTTTGAAGGAAGGAAAAGCTTTTGACACTAACGGTTTGTTCTTTTATAACCTCCGTACATTTCTTACTAGTGATGTGTTTTTTTGTATTAAGATCTACTTAGATCTTTTTAAAAATATTTTATTTTTTTTTTATTACTTGTGTATGAGTGCATTCCCTCCATTGTACGTGACTGTACCTATATCATCCAGTGCTTCGAGGCCAGAAGAGGCCTTTGGATTCCCTTGGAACTGAAGTTAAGGATGGTTCTTATCTGCCATGTGAGTGCTGGGAATCAAAGCCAGGTCCTCTGTGAAAGCAGTCAGTGCTCTTAGCTACTGAGCCATCTCTCCAGCCCAAGACCTATTTAGATCTTAAAGAAAAGCATTAAGTCTGTCAAATCATGATAGCTGAAACTTGGGTCTCATTCCTTCTGTAATTATAAAAAATTAAGAGGTAGTACCCTAGTTATTCCCTGGGGGGTCACTTCTCCCCTACCATGAAAAAATTAAATTAGTACATTTTTGCAAGATCATTTTAATTATTTTTATGTAGTTATTTATTTGGTAATTTATTTTGTATTTGTTTTCTTTAATTTTAAAGGAAGAGTTTATTTTGGCTTATAGTTTTCACCCAGCAACCCCATTGTTTTGAGCCTGTGTGTCAGCACACTGTGAAAGCAGAACATAGAAAAATGTCCTATACAGCACAGCCAGAGGACAAAGAGAGAGGAGGGGAGGACTAGGGTTCCATGTTCCTCTGACTGAGAACAGCACCAGTGACCAAAAGCCTCTTCATGCTTCTATCTCGGAAGAGTGTCACAGACTGGAGGACAAGGTCTTCGGTTCATATTCCAGATAGACACTGTAACCAAGCAGGAACAGCAACTTGTGAAGTTAAGAGCCTTCGCTGGAACTTTTGCCAATTAGTATTAACTTGCCATACAAGACACTTCCCAGTGTTCTAAGAGTCAAATATCTAAAGACCCCCACAAGAGTCAGTAACTGTCATCATTTTCTACCTCATTATTCTTCAGTTGTATAAACATCTTTTAACACCTAATTGAATTTTAAGAAGGAAATGAAACAGTCCTGCTCTAACCATAGTATTCTAGGAAACTGCTTCCATTATTTCAAACAGTGCCAACGCCTAAGTATTAAGATAAAATGACAAAATCCTTTCTAGATGAAAGACAAACTTTCACTTCAAAAACCAGCCTCTCTTGGCTCCCAAAGTCCAGTCATGCTGCCACACAGATAGACTTGCTTCCTCGTGGTTTTGACTTGGTTGATCTTATTAATACTAGAGTGTTATTTTGTAATATGGAATGTAAGTGAGCATGACCTCAAACACTTCCATTGAGATTCAAAATTCATAATTCCTCAGCTGAATACTCTTAGATTTGATTTTATAATAAGAAAACTATTTTTAAATGAAAATCCCAATTTATTTATTTATTCTTCCAACTACTTTATTGAGATGTGGTTGGCATACAAAGATTAGATTACTTGTAAGTATATGTATTATATATTGGCATACAAAGATTAGATTACTTGTAAGTTGGCATACAAAGAGCAGATTACTTGTAAGAATATGTATCCCACCTCCATGGAGTGAGTTAGAATGTGTATGCTAAGCTCAATGTCATATGATAGAGCTGTGGCTCTTAAAAGAATTAATGATGGAGCTCATGTTATTTGGACATTCCCTGGGTTCTCAGCCCCACTTTCAGGTGCAGCAGCATTTCTGAGAGACCTTCAAATTTGACCGGATTTGTATTCCTTATCTTCCCTGGGCTACTGAGAAAAGAAATAATAATCCTCTATGGGTGGACCCTAACATTGGGTACTTTTATAAGTTTAAAAAAATCAGTGTGTATGCCTGTTTGTGTGTGTGTGTACATGGTACATGAGAATTTTTTTGTGTGTGTGTGTGTGTATGTGCGTGGTACAGGCACACACGTACCATGACATGCTTAAGGAGGTCAGAAGTCAGAGGACAGCCTTTGGTTAAGTCCTTGCGTTCCACCTTGTTTGAGGTTGGGTCTTCTAGCTGTCTGTCACTCTTGTGTACTCCAGACTAGCTGGGCCTCAAGCTTCCAGGGATTCTTCTGCCTTCCCCTAAGGCCTCCTCATAAGAATACTGGGATTACAGAAACACACTAGTGTCTGGCTTTATGTGGATTGTGGAGATTCAAACACAGCAAGTGCTTTAATCACTGAGCTCTCTCCCCAGCCCTGGTTTTTTTTTAAATATTTTATATTTTTGTTTTTATTTTATGTGTATGAGTATATTGCCTACATGTATGTAAGCGCACCCATATCAGGCAATGCCTGAGGAGGTCAGAAGAGGACATAGGAGCCCCAGGAACTAGAGTTATGGACTGTTGTTAGCTGCCATGTGGGTGCTGGGAATCAAACCCAGGTCCTCTTCAAAGACACCACTGCTAAGCCATCTCTCCAGCCCCCTCTCAGCCCTGTTTTTATAATTTCTTTCAATGAGTCATATGTACTGTTTTAGACTCTACTTACTTTGCTGTCATCTGTAGTCAATTATTATGCAACCAAGAAGCTCAGTATGTAAAAGTACATACTGGCCCTGGAACCAGCCTTTGGTCATAACAAAAGATAGGCATAGACAAGTGCCAGCCCAGAGGAGGCTGATGGGGGGAAGTTATCTATCCTCTATGCAAAGGCTAAAACTGGATACCAACATGGTGGGCTCCATAGCTAACCTGCATATCTAGAGAAAATAATAGCTAGTCACTCAGAGTGTCTGCTTCTTAAGAAGCATTCATTAAGACCTTTGCAAAATAATTGAGTTCCTGTGTATGTGACATGCATTCCAGGGGAGCCGTGCCCAGAGAATGGAAGGAGTCCAGGCTCTGTATCAACCCACCACAGCTCTCCACGCAGTGACTACGCCACTTACACCAACAGCAACCACGCTGCCCCCAGCAGCAATGCCTCACCCCCAGAAGGCTTCGCTTCCCACAGCCTGCAGACGAGTGACGTGGTCATTCACCGCAAAGAAAATGAAGGTTTCGGCTTTGTCATCATCAGTTCCCTGAACAGGCCTGAGTCAGGAGCCACTATAAGTAAGTGAATGGTTTATCTGCATTCTAATAAGGGATATTTTTATTTGTTTTAAGGTAGAGATGATAATCAGACAAATAGATCAGAAAATGCTTATGGACATATGTGGCCTAAAAAAGTCTCAGGTTATGAGCACAAAGAAACCTAAACCACCCTTAATGCTGACTAGGCAAACATTGCTCACTTTAGGTTCAAGAAGAGTGCAAGACTTCAGCAAATGCTCCCCAGCCCCACAGCATCATAAAATCTGTTCATTTTATTTGTACGTGGAGGAAAATAAAGGAGAGTGATGTGATGATGCCGCTGTGAGAGGGGGCATGCTCCTTTCCATGCCGGGGTCAAAGAATGTTTCTCTAATGACTCAGAGCTGTTCTGTAGAATATACCAGACGTGTAAAAGACCTGGGTCAAAATCGTCCAGCCAGAAGCCTTCAGATGAGGAGTTCAGCATTCAAAAAATATGCAGAAGCCCAGTTCACATACGCTGATAGGAAATCTGTATTGTACTCTAAGTGCATGGAAAATATTGGAAGGTTTTGAGCAGTGGACTTGAAAGCTGACTTTTTTTGTTTTTTAAGACGCTTGTAGAAAATTAAATGGGAGTAGGGAGAAAGCAGAACTGGAAATATAAGACACAGTCAGGAGGCCATTTTTTTATTTTATTTACTTTTTTTATGTGTATGAATGTACTGACTGCATGCAGGTTTGTGCACCTGTGTCATGCAATGCCGCGGAGGTCAGAAGAGGGTCTCGGATTCCCCTGGAACTGGAGTCAAAGATGGTTCTTACCCTTAGCCGCCATGTGGGTGCTGGGGATCAAACCCGGATCCTCTGCAAGAGCAGTCGGTGCTCTTAACCACGAGGCCATCTCTCCAGCCCCAGGAGGCCATTTTAAACAGCCCCCTCTGCTGGACATGGTGTCATACACCTTAAACCCAGGAGGTAGAGGAAGGGGGATTTCTGTGAGATACAGACCAGCCTGGTCTACAGTGAGTTCCAGGTCAGCTGGGGCTATAGAGAAACCCTGTCTCAAAAAGACCAAAAGAAAGAAAAGAAAAAACAGCGCCCCCCCCCGGCCCCTCACTCCACACCATCCCTCTACCTCCTGTGACTGAGCTACCTGGTGCCCCTGAGGTGGTAGCAATGGACAGGGGACAAGTAGACAGGCTTAAATTCTTGATCCTCTAGTGCTAAAGTTCCATGAGTCTGTACATCAAGTGACAGAGGCTGCGCTTCTGTCCAGCTGCCATAGACTCCAGGCCTCCTTGGTTCTTTCTGTCATTCAGCAATGTTCCAGCACTTCTGTCCCACAACCAATAAGCAGAGGACAAAATTGGGGACAAGAGAACTTGACATTTTTCATGTTCAAGTGCCTTAGCCCGATATGCTAGGGGTATATTTCATTCAAATGCAAAAAATAATAATAGTTTACCTATGTTGACCTCCTGAAATTCTTATAAATTGTGGTTTCTAGTACATGTGAGGCAGGAAGGCATGTCAAGCAATACTCCAAAAATCAAATTTTCAGTAATGAATAAGAGCTTCTATGATAAGATTAAGTTATCAAAACCCACCAGAACCCCATGGACACGGCTGCCCCATTTAGCATGAGCCTTAACAAAGTCAAAAGAGAAAGCTACAGGAGTGTCAAATCTCAGCAAATATGTGCAAAAGCCAAACTGCATACATCTGAAAATACAGCTTCATTTCTCTTTTTCTTCCCGATAAGCTGAAGGAATAAATCCAATCTTTAAGCATAGACTAAAAGCAGGATTCTGTCAGTACGATGGATTCACCAAGATTAAAAGGACACAAAACTGAAGATTTTCATGAATTATATAAACAGACTCCCAATAACTTACACTTTGGGGAGATGTTCACAGAGAGCTTTTGCAGCTATTCCAGTCATTCAAATTGTTTACTGGGGCAGAATACCTAGAGGACTGGAACAAAAATAAAAAGTATACTACCATCATGCAAATGTTAAGCATGTATTTTCAGTCTCCACTTTATTTAAACTGTGACAGCTTTCTTCCTAATTGTGTAAGGAAATGTATGCATGTGCTTTTTCTATTGTAAATAAAATCCGTGTGTAAGTAGGTTTGGGAAAACAACAGGTGCTAATTCTTGCAATTAATATGTGAGCTAATATGCACAGCCTACTGAATGACATCACACTGAGCTCCAAAAAGTAATTCTAACCATTTCCAAAATGGGATTATTTCTGCATCACCCTGGAGTGTATAAATATATTCTGTTAGTGCATGGGGCCTCTTAGCTGCTTCTTCTCACATATTTATTTCATCTCAGTTTAAGGAGTTTGAAACGCAGGTTGCCACATTTGCTCTGTAGCAAAAGCAGCTATTACACTGATAACATGTTTAATTTATAGTATATAATTTGCAGCATCCACCTAAAAGTTTCCTGGAGTTGGTGCTCTTTCCTACTTAACTTCTATAATAATTTTGGTCTCTAATTTCAGAGAGAAATGCTAAGTGCCTTGTGCATGGGAAAGAGCCATCCTTGAGCCTCAGATCCATTGTGAAGGCAGCAAAAGTGGCGGGCTCTAGGTGTCTGAGACAAGGTCGTGCTACCAGATGCTTCCGGGTCAGAGTCACTCCCCATTTCCGGCACTTGTGGTGTTTTTCCGCTTCATGTCTTACCACAGCCCAAAGGTCATAAACAACTTACTGTGTTGTTTGTTTGCTGTGGCTACTGAAGATTTTTCATCAGTGCCTGGGGCCATTGTGCATTTGATAGAAGATCATTAGATGTAGGCAAGAGGGTGGCAAGGGGTTAACTGCCTAGTGCTACACCAGACTTCCTGACTTGGAAAGTGGTCTCTGCCATTGACTGGCCAAGTGACCTTGAGGAAGTTGCACAGCCTCTTTAGACCTCAGTGTCCTTAATTGTAAAGCAACATTCTTTTTGATCCCTCTGTCATGGGCTGCAGTTAAAGTACTTCGTATGTGGAAATGCTGGGACCAACAGCGGTTCAATGGAAGCACCACATATGTTGTTGCTGCTGTTTGGACCACTGTTCTTGTTAGGAACCTCTTTCTGGCGCACCAGCTCACTCTTTGACAACACAGACTTCACACTGGCTGCTAGTCAGCAGTTAGTAGAACCACCTACTCTCCCAGGGTTGCTAAATCTAGGCAGAATTTTGGAGGGCAGCACCTGCTCCCCATGTGTTAACACGAGAACAGCATAGTTTTTAAAGCTACCCACCCACCTGCAGCCTGTGTCTGCAGTTAGGCAGATACCGCAGTGGTACCCCAGCCTGACCAGCTGAAAGAGTCTTTGCAGGAACTTCAGGCTAAAATTCCATGTTCTGCTCTCCAGAATCTACAAACCAGGAAACTATAGAGTAATGGAAATTATCAACTTTAGACTCAACGCCATGCTTTTTTTAAACCTCCCTGCAAACATTTTATCATCATTGAATATTATCAGAGCAGAAAGGAAATGAAGAACCTAAATTTAGACTCCTCGGCATCCCTATGGACAGAGAGATCCCTCCCATAGCTCTTCAGCCTAGACAACTTTGCCAGGATCCAGAGATGTTCACCTAGTTAGGAAATTGTGGGGTAGAGTGCATGGCTTATTAGTTTCCAGGTGTTTAGTGGGGCTGTGTAGCAAAGTCTTAAATATTCTTTTAAAAATATTAGTTCCCCCAAATTAGCTAATTAATTTAATTAAATATTAGTTAACTCCAAATTAGCTAATTAATTTAATTAAATATTAGTTCCCCAAAATGTAAGGAAGCAATGTTCTTTGTATTAATTAATGTGATGAATGAGTGCATTTTTTCCCCTTCAAGGCTGGTGACCCAGAAGGCCAACCATCACTTATAACTGAAAAGATATTAAAAACTTGTTATCTGTAGTGCAGGAATATCCTTCTTGATTTAAAGTAAAGTTAGCTTCCTGAGCATTTGCATCCCATTATCAAAAGTATTAAATATGGTTTCAGGCCTTACAGTTGGGTCCCAGGGAAAACAATGTGAGTTCCAGACCTGAATTCAAGTTAAGAGTGAACTAAAATAATTACATCTCAAATTCTTAAAAAGAATTATGAAGATATATATATGTATATGTATATATACATATACATATACATATATATATATATATGTATGTATATAAACTTCCCAATACTGTAACAAAAATACCTGAAAAGAAAATCAGCATAAGAGGAAGGATTTGTTCTGGCTCAGAAGTTTTGGTTCATAGTGGGTGGTTATATTGTTTTGGGGCTTCAGGTGAGGGACATCATGGCAGAAGTATGTGATGGAGAAAATTTGTTCACCTCATGGCAACTGGGAAGCAAAAGAAAGAAGTGTGATGGGGCAGATTCTCCAAATCCTGTTTGGGTTGTATCCCCAGTGACCAACTTCCTTCTCATGGGTCCCAACTCTTAACTTCCCAATAGCCCTGCAGGCTGTCACCCAAGCCTTTAACCTATGGGCCATTACAGAACATTTAAAATAAAAACCAAATGGCAAAGATACCTGTTCTCATATTATTAATAAGCTAGAAAATTAAGAACATTAAAAGCTTCTTAAAACTGGTTAATTTGACATATTCGTGAAGTATGAATCATGTCCTACCATTGACTTACCATTTTACTGAGGTCTGTACACACAGGCTAGATGTGACTCAAGCAACATCTGAGTGGGTCAGATGCTCACTCTGTGGACATGTCTCAGTGGCTATGTCTGTGATAGGCTTGTCTTGGCCGTCCCTAATGCAAGGACTGAGTTTTGCTATCCAGGGCTTGTTGCATAGTTTTAACTCTCCTCGCAGATCCTTCCTACTTCTCTGTAAACCTGTTGTCCCATCAGAGGTTTAAAGCAGGGCTTCTGTACAAATGATGAAATAATAGTGATCCTTAATCCAGCCATTTTCTTCAGTTTGTCAGGAAAGCTACATTGGAATTCACTGTGTAGCCATACACAAAAGGTTTGGACATTTGTAGTAGAGACTGCTGAGTGAATTTTAAAATTTAGCTGTAGACCCAATAACAAGCTATGAGGTCAGCCCACTCAGGACATAGACAGCAGGGAGTAATCATTTCAATCCTCTTCTCTTTGTTTTCCTCCTGATGCTAACTCGATTTTCTCTTTATCCTCACATGTATCAGTGGCTAGCAAGCTGACAACTCCTCAGCAGTGTCTCAGATGTCTACTGATGTTTCCACCTCTGTACTTTTTCTGGCATAAGCCAGAGTTTGGACCTGGTCACTGTTGACTTTTCCTCAAGACCCACTGCAATGTGGGAAGAGTCCCTTGTTTGGTAAAATGCCTTGTTGCCCTGCTCAAAGCATCTTTGATTATCCATAGGTATGCAGTTGAAAAGTGATCCTAGAGACTCCAAAACCTAAGCACAGATCTTTTGTGGTATTTTAAATCATGGTCCTTTGAAAGGATAAAATCAAAGTGAATTCTAGTGAGGAAAGTTGGGCCTTTTCTCCACAGACCACACAGCCAGTAAGCACTCACTCAAACTTAGTGAAATCTGATGTCCCTATGTTCTTACCCTGAAGCAAGGACAATTAACTAAATGAAAAGAGTGGCAGACAATAAGCCCTCCAGCTTATTCACAAGCTGCTGTGCTCCTAGGTTGACCTGTGTCCCAGTCTCTTCCAGTTCTAAGGTATAGTACACCACCAGTCATTGTAGAACATAAGGTACTTTGTTACTTTTGTCCCTGAGTGTAATGTAAAGTCTTGGGAAACTTTGAGACCTAGATCATGTTAGGTTATAATGTGGCAAACTCACAGATAAAAGGCACCTGAGACTTAAGTCACTCTGGGAACATGATTTACTTCCATTGGAACTGCTCGAGCAGGCCACCTGATAGCAGGAACAGGAGCAGGTGCAAGATGGCACCTGGGGCCCACCCATCATTTATAGCCATGCACAGGTACAGGGGAAGAGGTCAGAAGATTGACAGCCTCTGGAGGAAGTAGACATCTGTGTGTTCCTTGGAATTCTGAGAAGTCCAGACCTAACAGATCATACTTTTCACTGGCTTAAGCTATTTTTTAGATTTTTTGGTCTTTTTTTAATGTATTTTTTGGTCTTTTTTTAATGTAATACTTTTATTGATGTCTTATGTATTTCAGACATCATTTTTCAGTTCAATTTAGACATATTCCCCTTTCCCTACCTCCCACCCCACCCTAGATCGTGCATTCTGCCCTACATGTCCTGCATCTTTCTTTCAGTCTTTTTCATGTTTTCCTTTGCAAAGATTTATTGTTTGGGGCAGAATTCAACTATATCAATCTGTTGTTTGACCCAGTCTTTATGTTGTTGCAGTTCCCTCCCAATTGTATTGCTACAAAATATACCTATATAAACATCATATGTGTACCAGAATTATGTCCTCCAGGAATAAACTGTATGTTTGCTGCAATATATGTTTAGGAGTTCACATTTTTCCCTTTAATTTTATATTACTCTAAAATATGAATATATACCTTCCACCCATATACATTAATTACCATGTCTGAAAGTAAGTGGTAAGTTAATTCTAGGGCTCATTAAGAAATTCACCTAATAACAGCACAGTATTGCTCAGCTTGCCTTCGAATTGGGGGATTTGGTACTAGCATCCACAAATGAGAGAAACCATTCCCTGTTTGATTTTTTGGGACTGTCTTACTTCACTTAGCATAGTGGCTTCGAGTTCCATCCATTTGCCTGCAAAGTTCATGATGTCATCTTTCTTTACTGCAGCATAGAACTCCATTGTGTAGTTGTACCACATTTTTGTTATCTACTCGTCAGTTGAGGGGCATTTGGGTTGGTTCCAGCTCTTTGCTATTGTGAAGAGGGCTGCAATAAACATATATATGCATGGATGAGTCTTGTGGGTATATACCCAGGAGTGGTATGGCTGGGTCAGGTGGTAGGCTCATTTTGAGTCTTTTAAGGGTTCTCCACACTGCTTTCCATAGTGGTTTTGGTCTTTTTGAGACAGGATCTCCTTGTAGCTCCAGCTGTCCTGGAACTCACTATATAGACCAGGCTGGCCTTGAACTCACAGAGATCCACCTGCCTTTGTCTCCAGAGTGCTGGGATTAAAGGCATGTGACACCACGCCTAGCAGCTTAAGCTACCATTTTTAACTTTCATAACTTTCTGTCTTTGATCGTGTGCTAAAGGTGGCTCTTAACATTTTGTTCTTTTGTCCATCTCAGCCTCTTTCAATAAATGATCTGACGTGAGCACTAATTACACTAAAGCAGCTCCCCTCTGACAACCATTTAAGGCCATTATTCACCTCTGTTTTCCACATTTGTAAAATGTTGGCACATCCATAATGCACACTGATAAAAAAAAAAAAAAAAAACAAAGGGCATTGGATGTAGGAGGCCATATTCTTGCCAAGGGCCCTTCCTCCACTGAGCCTCGCCCAACAGTCCTCAGCTGTTGTGGCACAGCTATTATCTTCAGTGTCACACTCCTTCTAATGGCACCATGGCTACAAAACTCTACTTCCAAAGTGAATCCTCTGAATAGCAATCAGTGAGCACCTGCTCTTCTGCTTTATTGGTTTGTAATGTAGCAGTAGGTTTTCTCTTAACCTCCATAATGAGTTTTTTCAATAATCATGTTGGAAATACAGGTAGAGCCTATAGGGCCAGGCATGGTGGTCCATATCTATTACCACAGAGGCTAAGGCAGGGAGTCACCATGAGTTCAAGGTCAGCATGGGCTACATAGTGAATTCCAGATCAGCATAGATATAAAGGAAGAGCCTATCTCAAAAACAAACAAGCCTCAAGTAGTAGGTACAACAGGTGCTGATTCTGACAACTTCACCTGTATGTCATTGTAAACTTTGACCTCTCAGTATTTCTTTCCCTAAAGTCACTAATGGAAAAGTACATGAATCACACCAGCATCTGGGAAGTAGAACCTCATGCATTCCTCTATTCATTAGTTTGCAAAAGCAAGTTTCCTTTGAGAGCTCTGTACCAACTCTGCAGCATGTAATGTTCTCTGATCCTTAAATCTCTGCTTTGAATTCCTTAATCAACACAGTGCCTTTGCTCTGGACTTCAATTGTGCTGAGAGCAGCTAACTGAAGAGGAAGGATAGTATCATTTACACAGTTAATATGAATACTTAGTAAGAGAAGGAATGAGATGAATAGAAGTCTGCCATAAATACCACCTTTCCCCACATACCTGACTCCTAAATATCATTCCCTGCAGCCATTGGGTAAGAGAACATCTATGGAGTCTTTTGGAAAGCATAAAACATTTTTTGTGCTTTTATTGATGTTTTGTGTATTTCAGACATCATTTTTTCAATTCAGTTCAGGCATATTCCCCTTTCCCTTCCCTCCACTCCACCCCAGATCATGCCTTCTGCCATAACTGTCCTGCATCTTTCTCTCAGTCTTTTTTATGCTTAGATATTCACATTTTCCTCCATTAATTTTATATTACTCTAAAATATGGATACATACTCTCCACCCATGTATAGTAATTATAGAATCTGAAAATAAGTGGTGGGTGGATTCTAGAGCCCCTTGAGAGATTTACATTATAACAACATAGTTGCTTTCAGATAAACAGAAATATAACAATAATGTTGTTCAGCTTGCCTTTCATCTGGGAGATTTGGTGTTAGCATCCACGATTGAGGCAAACCATTTGCCATTTGTCTTTCTGGGACTGTGTTACTTCACTTAGCATAATGGCTTTGAGCTCCATCCATTTACCTGCAAAATTCATACCACTCCTGGGTATATACCCAAAAGACTCATCCTACTGCAAAGATACATGCACATCCATGTTTATTGCACCTCTCTTCACAATAGCAAAATGCTGGAACCAACCCAAATGCCCCTCAACAGATGAGTGGATGACAAAAATGTGGTACATCTACACAATGGAGTACTATTCAGTGGTAAAGAAAGATGACATTATAAAACTTTTTTTTTTTTTGGTCTTTTCAGACAGGGTCTCCCTTTAGCTCTGGCTGTCCTGGAACTCACTCTGTAAACCAGGCTGGCCTTGAACTCACAGAGATCTGCCTGCCTCTGTCTCCCAAGTGCTAGGATTAAAGGCGTACGCTGTTTAATTAAAGCAAAGCATCGCGAAGGCCCGCAGTGGGTGTTGATGCGATGTGATTTCTGCCCAGTGCTCTGAATGTCAAAGTGAAGAATAAAACATTTTTAAATGACAGTTATGTTCATTACATCTTTCCGCATTGATTAGTGTAACTTACTTCTGACTTCATGAGTTAGTGGAGGCTAGGTATGGAGTAGAGTTGTTAACTATGCAAAGGGCGTCAGGAAAGATGGCGCTTTCTACCATCTTCCATGATAAGTCCTTGATCATAACACACCTTGTGGTGTTTCTAAGCCACATTAAGGCAATGTTTAAAAAAGACAACCTGACACTTAGCATCCATCTTAAAGCCAAGAGTGGAACAGAACTGCTGAGAACCTGCTCCTTCAGATTTCTCTTAGAACTATGCTCTTGAGCAAGGACTTTGCTAATTCTTTATTGAAACAGTATTTTTAGCATGAAACAGTAAAGTAAGAGGAAGACCCTTATCAGAGAACCTTGCCCTTTCTGATTCCCTAGACCTAGACCAACATGCACATACAATCAGAAACAAGTGTAAATTTCTTTGCTTTCAAAGTGTTCTGTTTGTAGTGTCTTGATGTTTTGATATATAAAAACATATATGCAGTGCTGGAGAGATGGCTCAATGGTTAAGAGCACCGACTGCTCTTGCAGAGTACCAGGGTTTGATTCCCAGCACCTACATGTCAGCTAAGAACCATCTTTAAGCGTGGGGTAGTGACACATGCCTTTAATCCTAGCACTCAGGAGTCAGAGGCAGGTGGATCTCTGTGAGTTCAAGGCCAGCCTGGTCTACATAGTGAGTCCCAGGCCAGCTGGGGCTATAGGTAGACCCTGTCTCAAAAACAAAAAAGCTAACAAAAAAATATGCATATACACATATTCATACACTATCTTGGGTGGAGGATAAGGAAGTGTCCTGAAAGATTGTCATACAACCAGGTCACAAGAGGAATACATGGCTCATTGAGTTTATTGATATTACAAACAATAACTCCTGGGTTGCAAGGGTTAGGAAAAAATTGTTAGTCCAGAGTATGTCTATATTGTAAGAGTCATGCCTACAGCACCTGATAAAGATATCTACAAAATAGAGTTTCAACATGCCACTTATATTCAGATACTAGGAAATTTAGACAGTTCCTCCCAAAATTCTGTTAAGGTTGGCATGTTACCGATCTAGAGGTATTGGTTGGTTTGTTTTCTCAGCCAATTTAAAAATTAAAAGAAGGAAAATAAATTCTCAGCGGAGAGCAAGAAACAACTTGTTTGTCACAAGATAAAGAATCACAGCCATAGACATTAAGAATCACACATACATGCATACATTCATACAAAGTTAAAGTCCTCCACAAGTGAAGGTGGGATTCAGAAACTGAATGGCCAACATTCTCTGGGAAGGCCTGAGCTTTAAGGGTTTTAGTGGCTTCCCCTTCCCTAATTTTGGATTGGACAACTTCAAAAAAGGAGAGAATGTTGAAAGGTCACATCTCCAAGCTGAGATATCCAGGGCTCTGTGACTCTAAGCAGGTCAGTTAAAGGAGTCCAGTTGGAGCTTAAAAACAAGGCCTTCCTGCCAGAAGCAGGAAGTGTGCCATCTTTATTACTTCTCGGTGACCTGTTTACTTCCTAAGGATGTAGTTCCTTACATTTCCTCGCTTGTGCTATTCCATCAAGGCTGGTTTAGTCCCTTTTCTGTCTCAGAGCCCACAGTTTCCTAGCTGCCACTTGGAAAACCTCCTCTTCTTTTTCTTCTTTTTTTTCCCCACAATTTCTTTTTTATTTTTTTTGCAATTGAATTTCTTTTTTTTTTGGAAAACCTCCTCTTCTCTAATGATGAAATGGTTAGGCCACTCCCAGCCACTGGGTAAGAATCTTACCTTGTTTTTAATCTTCAAAGCAGCCCTATGGGGTTGAGACCATTGCCAGAACAGCCTGTATCTTTCAAAATCAGCTCAAAAAAATCTAATTTCTTAACAGAATTTTGCCTGAGTCCTCATTCATCTCCCTGAAGTGTTTCCTTTCATTCTTAAACAAAATAGAAGTTCTTGTCTATAAGCCCACCGATTAATTGTTCTATGACCTTTTTATTTATTAATTTTTTCATGTTATTTTACATATGCTTATGTTTTGTCCCCCTCCCCCAACAATTTTTAGTTTCTTAAAAGCAAGAAACTATAGCAGCTTCCTGCATCTTTCACAGTTCCAGAAGGATGCCTTTCAAGAGTTTTCATGTATCTGATGTCTATGGGATGGAATGGAATTTTCAATGGTGACCAAGAGCTGCCCTCTTTACATCAGATGTAAAGATGTGAGCATGCTCTGCCCTAGCTTACCGGGCACCTAAACCTAGCTAAGGCAGCAAAACAGAACTCTGCTAGCTGGAAAAGCATGAGAGCAAATCTGTACAAGCTGATTCTCACCCAGCATGAGAAATTTTACTATAATACAATAGATGGAAGTGTGGTCCCAGAATACAAATTTCTGATCAGCTGTTTTTAGCCTGAGTAACTGATTCAGTAGCTACCTTGGGATCTGTAGAAGCATCCGATGAAAGGATGCCTGAGGAAGTCATAGAGGGAGCCCTCTCTGTGCACTTGGGCAGCCTGTCTGGTCAGAAGCATCTGAGCTGCAAAACCCCAGTCCACTAGCAAACCGGGCAGCTTGGGTGTGTGTTTTAAGACTCACTTCAGCCTGGTATGGACTGCCCCTGGTTGTCATTCTTCTCTGTACCTGGTCCCAAATGGGAGGATTTAGATGACATTCCAAATCTCTTCAGAAGAAAACAAACAACTACTTCAAATCATATATTCATTTCTCAGTCCTCATTAATAGCCCAAACCAATTTAGTTCTAAGTGAGCAAGGTCTGAATTACATTATTACTTTATAGGGTTATACCACTCTAAGAACAGGACAAATGGGGGCTAGTGATTCAATTCTGTCTTTTCAATCCTGAACATAACTAGTTTTGTTCCCAAATTAAAACCTTGCTGCCTGGTTGTGTCTCCCCTGTTAAGCGGATAGGCAAGCAAACACATTTTGCATCAAATGGACTGCTCTGATATGTGAACATTGAAACACTTATTAACTTAAATGGATCCACCAATGCACATATTCCACTGTGGCAGCATTAACACATTTAAACATCGGTTTTTAGAAAATAAGTCGAAGAGCTGGAGAGATACCTCATCAGTTAAGAGCACTGGCTGCTCTTGCAGAGGACCTGGGTTCAATTCCCAACACCCATATGGCATCTAACAACAGTCCATAACTCCAGTTCCAGGGGAATCCAACACCTTCTTCTGACCTCCCTAGGCACTGCATGACATGGGGGCACTTACATACATGCAGGCAAAATACACCCATACACTAAAATAAAAATAACAAATATTTTTATTTATCAGAAACTGATATTTAATTCAATTGAGGCAAACATAACCCTGCCATCAATAAAATATAAGGTCCAACTCCAGATATTTCTGACTGCCCATTTTCACTAATTTTTCTTTTTTTAATAATAAATGTTTTATTGAATTTTTGTGTATTTCAAACAGAACATCTCAATCAATTTTAGTCATCATTATAATCTGTTCCTCACCGGCATCCTCCTATAGCCCACCCCCCACCAGAATTCATACATTCTGTCATTTGTGTTAATGCCTACCATGTCAACAGCCCCAGACATTTCCTCATTGCAAGTTCATCCACTGAGATCCAGTCAGCCTATGTAAAGTCCCTCAATTTAAGAGGATCAGCTCTTCCTCACCCAGCAGTAACCAAATGCCAATAATTCTTCCACTAAGATTGGGGCGTGTTGCCTATTTCCACAGATCTATGCTGGGGTTTTGTCTGCTTGAGTTTGCATAGATCTTGTGCATGCTGACACCATTGCTGCAGGTTCATGTGAGCAGGGTCCCAGGAGCTTGTAGGACTCTTTCCATATGGTCATGCACCTCCTCCCTGGCTCTTACAATCTTTCTGCCTCCCCTTCTTCAATAGTGGTTGAGCCCTGTGCAGGTGAGGTTTAACACAGGAGTCCTGTCCAAGGACCCACACTCTGTAAACCTTACTCTCTACACTTTGGCCATTTGTGACCTTTTACATTTTGGCCCTCTGTTGTATGAGGGAGCTTCATTAATGAGAATTGAGAGATTCACTAGTGTTCTCTTTACCCCTGTTCTATGTTCTTTGAACCTTATGTATAGAGGTTACATTATAGATGAGCCTCTTAGGTTTGGGCAAGTGATAGACAGTGTCTGTGTGTGACCAGTTGTGGTATTGTAATAGTCTTTGGTGCAAAAGAAGCGCATTTGATGAATGGTGACTGCGATACCTGTTTGCAAACATAAGGATACATATTTTGCACTTAGTAAGAAATAATGTTTGTCTAGGGGCATGACAGCCATATGTTTTCTCTCCAGCCATACTAGCTATTTTTATATGAGTTTCTTCCCATTGAGTGGGCTTCAAATCCAATTAAGTAGCAATTGATTACCCCTAAGATAAAAGTGCCACTACTGCACCAATGTCATTTGCTGTACTATTCACTAATGTGGTTATCTGGCCTAGAAGCTGGGACTGGAACATCAATTGATGTTCTCCCTTAGCAATTTTCGTAGCGTTCTCCAAACCTATGAGAGTCATCGGCGGAGATGGCTTCCAGATCAGTTCTAGCTCCTTTGCTCCAAATCCAGTCCTAAAGTATGTCCTGTCTTCAGCAAGAGTGTCTTACCTTAAAGTTCTGGGAGGCAATAAAGAGCTGTGGCAATGGCCTGTGTAATTTGGGGAATCTTTTGAACTACCCTAGTGAACAGCGCAAAGGAAGGTTTTTCCCGTCTGCCACTGTTTCATGTTATGTAGCCTTCAGCTATACACATGAACTCCTGTAGAGATATTGTATGTGTATCAGAGGGAATGATAAAATATTTTTCAAAGAAAATGAGGGGGCTGGAGAGATGGCCTAGTGGTTAAGAGCGCCGACTGCTCTTGCAGAGGACCCAGGTTTGATCCCCAGCACCCACATGGCGGCTGAGAGCCGTCTTTAACTCCAGTTCCAGGGGAATCTGACACCTTCTTCTGACCTCTGCAATACTGCACAACACGGGTGCACAAACCTACATGCAGACAGTACATTCATACACATTCAAAATAAATAAAATTTAAAAAAAAAGAAAATGAGGCTGGAGTAGAAACAGCATCTTATTTATTTATTCTTAAGAAGAGGAGCCATGCATTCTGTAGTAAAAAAAAAAAAAAAGTCTAGTGTTCTCTGTGCTTTTTTAAAAATTCTTGGCTAGTTTTTCTTATTGTTTGAATGGAGCTCATAAATCATAAATTTCTCTCACTAAGGAATAATTTCCAGGAGGGTTTTTATTACTACGTTCAAAGACTCTCCAGGCAGAAGCAGAAGGTAGACGTCTTCTTACCCTTAGCTATCCAGTTGTCTTGAAACCTTGTAAATGGATGATGGGTGGCTACTTTCTACTCATGCACTAGATCAGCCTCCTCCAGTGCAAAACACCCCTGCTCTCCATGCAGCTCACCGTCTGCACATCACCTTTGCAGAAGACACTTCTTCCCTATTTGCTATTCAGGGAGGTACATTGATTAATATTCTCTCTAATTTTATTTTTCTTCCTTTTTTCCCCCAACAATCACTCTCATAAAAATCTATCGCAGAAGCATCCCAATAAAGCTGTTTCTATATGCAGATTCATTTAAGAATGTGTTCTTATATGAGCACAGAATTTGTATGTAGCCTCCTTCTTTGGCTGTAACAAGTGTTCTGGGCAAGTTTTCATGTTTGGATTTGAGTAAACACCCTTTCTTCTGGAGTTCAAGCTTACTCCAAGGATTCTGCCCAAACTCCCACCACAGCAAACCTTAGTAAAAGCTCTTTGGATTTGTGTATTTGGCCACCAATCATGCTTCAATTTAAATTACATTTGTTGGGGCTGGAGAGATAGCCTAGCGGTTAAGAGCACCGACTGCTCTTGCAGAGGACCCGGGTTCGATCCCCAGCACCCACATGGCTGCTGAGAATCATCTGTAACTCCAATTCCAGGAGAACTCCGGTTCCAGGGGAATCTGAGACCCTCTTCTGACTTCCGTGGCATTGCACGACACGGGTGCACCAACCTACATGCAGACAGTACATTCATACACTTACAAAAATAAATAAAAATTAAAAAAAATTTTTTTAAATAAATTACATTTGTCCCACCCAAATTATTCTCAGTTGGTTGGAGTAATTTCCAGTGAGTAATCAGCCTACCTGCTGAGCGACGACGGGGAGGGCTAGGCATTCTTAAGGTTTCTACAGCACCAGACAAAACTAGAGTAGAGCTTGTGGCACTTTTCAATCTGACCTCTTCCAGATTGGGTTTCTCAGTCAGGCAGGGTTTGCTCCACACATGTACCCAGATGTTGAACTCTTGCCGAACCCATCTGCTTTCAAGAGGGAAGAAGCCCCAAACGTCTGCTCTAAGGCTGCTTCTCACAAGGACCTGTACTCTCGGTTTCAGCGTGTGAGCAGAGACCTTCAGAGAGCAAGAAACAAGACATGTTTTCAAAGGCTTTGGTCTTGTAGTTTTCTGGCATTGAGTAGTTAAGAGAAGGTGAGATAAAAGAATATCCTAACATAAAAACCGTCATTCAGTTGTTTGTTAGACTTACTAACCAGCAAAATGAAAACAGCCACAATCCCATAGGCATTTGGCAAGACTGAAATACAATGCTCCCTGGTACTTAACCACCCAGCTCTAATCAGTGTGTGTTCACAAGTGTTATGGCAAACCTCCAGGTACGGCCTTCGTGTCTTGGTTAAATGTATGCATAACTATATCACTCTTCAGAGATTAAGGCAAGCTGTTCCCTAAACAGGCTTTCCACATATCAAATGAGAATGTTAGACTCTTCCTATGATACATGGCCGGAAGTTCGTGACTAGCAGCCTGCAGCAGCCCCTGTGGCCCTCCGGGAAATGTTTCCTCCTGTATAGTGCACCTCTCTGCAGCCATGTGGCTAGTGTGATTCAGGATTTGAAACTTTCGTTGTTTTTGATGTTAGAGACCTGAAATGGCCACCTCTCTGGAGCACGGAGTGGCCTTCACTTCCCAGCCTCGGCCTCCCTCTGCCTTCCTCTATGCTCCACTCCCACCTCACAGTGCACTCTACTCCTGATCTCACTTAACCCCCATACTCCGTTCGTGGCTCTTATGGGACTCAGATTAATGCCAGGCCCCTGTACAGACGTTGAGGGCTTTCATGACCTGTCCTTCTTCCTCTGTCTCAGGGCTCACTGGTGTCTGTGTCACTGCTGCCCCACACATCACAGTGCAACTCTCTCACTATGAAGTCTGAGTTCTCCCAAGTATGCTTGGTTATGCAACTCTCCCACCATGAAGTCTGAGTTCTCACAAGTGTGCTTGGTTGTGCAACTCTCCCACCATGAAGTCTGAGTTCTCACAAGTGTGCTTGTTTGTGCAACTCTCCCACTATGAAGTCAGTGCTGCACACCTGCCAAACGCTGCCAACTATTGGTACTTTTTTCTGTTCGATGATTTTACTTTTTCCTGTATAAAAGGGCCATACAAAGCCTCTGACTCTGACTTTTTCCACTTCACTTAATGCGTTTTAGATTTGTCCATGTTGTTTCATAGGTCAATATGTGGTTCCTTTTTAATTACTCATTAGTATTCCATTGTATGGATAGACCATAGTTAATCGATCCTTAGTTGAGGGATGCGTTACTTGTTTCCTTCTTGGAGTGTCTACAAATAACGCTTTTATGCATTTTTTCATCAGTTTCTCAGGGAAATAAGTTTTTATGTTTTAAAAAGAATGTGTGAAAGTATTTGTTAAATACCGCAGATTGGGATTGGTGGATCATGTAATGCTGATTTCTGAAGTGGCTGTACCATGTTGTAGTTCCCTGGACGGAGGCTCTAGAGGCTTTCCATTCTGGAAATATATTTTCCAGTTTTTCTGTTGCGTTTTCGTTTTAGCTATCCCAGTCGCAGCACAGTAGTGTCTCACTTTGGTTTTAATCTGTACTTTTCCCTAAAGACTAATAACACTGACGATCTCTCCATGTGCTTTTGGCTGTCTGTAGAGCTTGGGTGAAGTGTGATGTTGCTCTTGGTTTCTTCCCTCTAGAGTATAATTACCATTTTGAGGCTCTTCAGTCTCTTTTTCATTTCTCACTTTAGAGTAATAAAAGTCATGTTGTAATAACAGTGTCATATAAAATTATTATGGAAACATAAAATAGTTTGTAAAGTATTGTTTAGTTACAAGTGAAAACACATGTAACTAAAATGCTGGAGAACGTAAGTGGTGGGAGAAAAGGCCAACAACCAAAGTGAGTTAAAATGTGCAATGCTTAGAGAAGAGGGATAAGGATGAAAAGACAGAAAAGACATGGGTGGGGCTCTCATTTCTCAACCAAGAAAATTGGTATCATTTATTTAACATTCAGAGGTCATACTCCAGTTGCTTTCAAACTTAATATATGATCAAAATCTTCTAGCTCCTGAACACTTTGCTTGGGGGCTTTTTCATATTGTTTTTTCCCACGGTCATGCAAAATTACATCATTTCAAGTTAAAGCATGCTATATCCTGTTAGTGGAACTTTGGCTTTGGTAAAAAACTGAAGAGCCAATAAATATTCATGTAATCTTCAGAATAACATATTGAAAAGGACAGCTGGCTCAGGAGGGATCATTTGCCTGGGTTAGTATCTGTTTCCATTTACATTAAGAAAATATTGCAAGAAGTTATTATCTGCCTCAGGGCTTAGGGGAATACAATAGAAGGTTGATATTGCACCTGATTGCTTTTGACATTTACCTATTGTAACAGGGAAACTGTGTGAAGATAGCCAAGTGACTTTTTACAAAACACAATTTCAGAGGCTATAAAGGAAAGAGGAGATGGCAGAGATAGAATACACTGCATCTGTAAAAATGAGAAACATGACTTGTCGGCAACACCTGCTTGTAACCCTCAGCCATTTCTGCTGGGCCTGCTGAGAAATTACTGAGCCAGGGACATTGATGGGTGTGAAGCACTCATGTGCTTCAAAAGGCTAGAGATACAGAGGAGAAAAAATGTGGCTTCATTGAACATTTTTAACCCTAAGCCTGGGGATGATGAAATGTAATTTTATGACATTTTCAGAACACTTGAAATCGGTTGTCTATATTTTTTTTATCTTTCAGGACTACAGGAGACAACAGATTACATTTTTAATTTGAGTCTACCAGTATTTCACATTCTTATTTCGAGTGGATTCCAAATTCCTAACTAGGCCCCCAAAATATTGATTGCAGCAACTGATTTAAGTTATAAAAGCTTTTTTCCGTTTACTGATGGATGGTACCAAAATGACAATCTGCTCTTCACCTTTTGTTTCTTAGACCCCAACATACTCTAGTAAATGAGGACAAAAGGAGCGGGTACCGTAGGAAGCTATTTTAAAGGCAAAAAGAAAAAGAAAGTAGCAACTCATTTAGCAAGATAGAGGACAGGAGAAGCAGATACAGGGGACACAAACCCACTGTTTCCTTAGAAATTCAAAGAGGCTCCAAATTTTTAAATCTCACACAACAATGATCACTAGGTGTGCAGTTTTTATTTTTTAAGCCAAGCAACAGGGCTGGTGAGATGGGTGAGCAGGTAAAGGTGCTGAAGGCCAAGCCTGGCACAGTTTAATGGCTGGGATCCACATGGTGGAAGGAAAACCAACTCTCACAAGCCATCTTCTGACCTCTGCTCACGCCCGGGCCATGTTCCTCTACCACCCCTGAAAATAAATTAAATGAATAATGTAAAAAAAATATTTTCAATGGACAAACAACTGCTAGAGATGTGATTTAGTGACAGA
The DNA here is from genome assembly GCA_009823505.1 of Rhizomys pruinosus. NCBI lineage: Eukaryota > Metazoa > Chordata > Mammalia > Rodentia > Spalacidae > Rhizomys > Rhizomys pruinosus. The sequence continues at coordinate 491,326 of VZQC01014416.1, forward strand.
CCACCTGACTACCACGCACAAGGCTCTAGGTTTGATTATAGGCACCTCAAGAAAAGAGAGAGAGAAATAAGCAAATAAACAATAGTAACATGAAGGTGCAGTTTGGGGCTGTTCTAATGGAATACCACAAACTGGATAATTTTTTAATAAACAGAAATTTATTGTACTCACAGTCTATGATATCTCTAAATGAGATAGCATTATAATGATATATAAAAATGCTATAAAAAAAGCCTAGCGTGGTGGCGCACACCTTTAATCCTAGTACTTGGGAGGCAGAAACAGGCAGATCTTTGTGAGTTCAAGGCCAGCCTGGTCTACAGAGCAAGTTCCAGGACAGCTGGGGCCACAGGGAGATCCTGTCTCAAAAAGACCAAAAAAAAAAAAAAAAAAAAAAAGCTTTAAAAAGAGCAACATGATTAAAGGAAGAATTCTTAGATGTTAAAATTATCATACTGAAGTTAAAATTTTAGTACAAGCATTGGGATATAACAGCTAAATGAAATCTTACACAAAATAGAACAAAAAGTAGCAGAAAGTAAGAGAGAAATGTTAAGAGAATTAGCAGACCAATTCAAAAAGCCAATATCTAATCAAGAGTTCCAGAGAGACCAGAGAAACACAATGGAAATTACCAGACATAGTATAATGAATGTTCCCAAACTAATGGAAACAAGCCCTCATACCAACAAAGCCACAGCAAGTACATTACTGCAAAACTTCAGAACACACAGGTACAGGGACAGTAAGTGCTAAGCACTTTACCAAAATAGGAAAAATAGGAACATTAAATTTCAGGAACAAAAATTCTAATGGGTTAAGACCACTCAGTGCAATCATTTCTTAGTATCTGTGGAGATTGGTTCCAGCAGCCTATTCTTTCAAACCCTACAGCTGCTCAAGTTCCTCTCATTAAAGGGGGTGACCTTCACATATTTTCCTGAATATTTTAAATCTCTAGATTACATATAATACCTAAATCAAGGTAAATATTATATGAGTGGTTGTTATATGATTTAGGAACATGAAAAGTTACATAATAGTAAGAAAAGAAGGTCTGCATATGTTCAATACAGATAGTTTTTATTTTTCAAATACTTTTGATCAATGGTCGGTTAAATCCATACCTAAATAGGGTGAGCTAACTATAGCAACAATGGATACTAAATTATAAAGATGCCTGTTAATTTCTGGGGAAAACTGGATTTTACTCTAGAATGGTACACAATCTAGTTTTCTAAACTATAATTCACTCAAATATAATGAAGACATTTTCAAACATTAAAAATTAAAGAAATTTTCTTTCTTGCAGTAGAATTCGCTCTGAAATGCTCTAGTGCCTTCTTGAGTCTCCATGTCCCTGACAGTATTAACCTTAATTACCTATCAAAGGACCCATTCTCACATACCATTAACATGTGATCTTGGAGGTTATGGAGCTACATTCAAACCATAGCAGTATTGTACTTCATACTTGCAACTGCTTTGTGGAGCTTTTTGTTGTTGTTATTTGTCTTTTGTTGTTGTTGTTGTTTTTGTTGTTGTTGTTTAAGGATAAGACAATTTGCTTTTCTGCTTTGCAAGAAATAAATTCTTTATCACACTTTAATATAAAAAAATTGTCTCATTTATTTTCATTGCTACCAAATCAGTTTCCTTTTTGGTTATCAAAGCTCATTTTAAAATGACAGCTTTACTTACCGAACCAGCTCAAGTTGAACACATAAGACCAACTTTTACCCATAGACTGGAAAACCTGGGTCATTTGCTTTATTAAATGATGGAAATGTATATATCTTCTTTCTGGGGCTTTGGGGAGATATGTAAAAATGATAAATAAGTTTGATATTTACCTCAGTGGGACCAAATTTTCCATCACCAGTTTTAGAACAAAACAGGCTAAAAACGATGTCCCAGTTGCCTGGAACTAGGTGAAGTAGCTTCTAGGAATATACAGAGAAACAGCAAATATCTTTGTAAAAGAAAATGTCCATGTGAGAGGACCTGTGTCCCCTTCACTCTGTCCTGCTCCCCCTGCCTCAGATTCCTGCAGACTTGAAGATTGTTGCTTTCTGGGGGTTTTCCTGGTTCTTAGCATCCTAATAGCTGGCTGTTTTATCAGACTATAGAGGCAGCTATCATATCAAAGAATTCATAAATTTCTTGAAATATATATCAGTTGTATGTGGTATATATTACTCTGGATTTAAAGAGAATTACAGAAGAATGTTTGCTTTATAGAGAATAATTTTCACAATAGATTAAGAAAAGAAAAGTAAGTTTTAGTCCTGTTGAATCAGTATGTGAAGAATAAAGTACTGACTTCTTTGAGAGGTCCAGGGTATTAAATCTAGGCCTTCATGCATGCATTCTACAACCTAACTCTATGCCCCAAATCAAAACTACTCCAAAGTATACTTACCAGAAACTAGTTGAAGAACATTTTTTGGTGATATTCATGAGAATGAGAACTGCAGCCATAAAAGAGAGAATTGTTTTTGCTTCTTTCTTTCATCCCACTATTCTGGTAATTTTTCTTGGTTCCTGTATCATATTCTCATTTACATATTCCATTGCAGACATTGAAAGCAGTAGAGTGTTGGAAAAAAGAAATAAATTATGGAAATGTCTACATAGGTTCAATTATGTAATTTTCAGATCCCAGTATAAAATGAAAATAAAGGGTCCTTATTAAATACAAAGTCCTTATTCAAAATAAATCCTAGGATTATCCAAATGGTAATAACAGGCCATTAAACCAAATGTCAGGCTCTCTGAGTGTGAGGTCCTGAGTAGCTGCACAGGGCATACACCCATGGAGTCAACTCTGTTTATTTTATATCAGATCTTTCCAACACCAAAAACTTTTCAATCCAACTTTATGCCCTGTGATAGAAGAATCAAGCCACAGTTACTTCCAATTCCTAATGCAATGAGATTCCCTTCCATTACCAGTTCATTCTTAGTACTTAACTATAAGAACTTCTTTAATGATGCAAAAAATAAAGTCATTACCAGTAACATATGACTAAAGAGCCATATATTAATATTTTTATTTTTATCTTTTTATTTAATTTATGTTGAATTTTTGTGATTTTCATACAATATAATTTAATGGTCTTTAGCTCCCCTCCCCTCTCCTCAACCCCACCGAATTTAGTGTACTTTCATATATGTATACACAGTATGGCCTCTAGACTCTGATTTGTGTCCCCCAAATGCCCCTCAGTGTGGGTCCATCCCCTTAAGGCACTGTCTTTCCCCATCCCATCAGCCATCAACAATCAAAACTTCCTTGGTCTGGGTTGGGACTTCCCACCTATTCCCCATGTCTAGACTGTGATTTTTGTCTGTATTGAGGTGTGCATGCTGTCACCATTGCTGTGAGTTTAAGTAAATAGTTGTCTGGAAGATTCTGTTTCCTTGGGGCTCTTACAATCTTTCTGCCTCCTCTTTCACAAGGATCCCTGAACCTTGGGATGCAGAACTCTGAAATAGGTGCCCTATGCAAGGATCAGCACCCCGTGGCCTCTTGTTCTTTGTACGTTGGTCAGTTGTGAGTTTCTATGTTAATTGACATCTGCTGGATAAGGAACTTCTCTGGTGAGAGTTAAGAGATGCATTCATGCCAGGAGTGGTGGCACACACGTTTAATCCCAGCACTTGGGAGGCAGAAGCAGGTAGATCTCTGTGAGTTCAAGGCCAAACTGGTCTACACAGTGAATTCCAGGACACCTGGGGCTGCAGAGAGACCCTGTCTCAAAATGACAAAAAAAGAGATGCATTCATTCATCCTAAGTGTAGCAGTTGCACTGAAATGTGTCACTAAGGGTTAAACATCTCACAGACACGTTCTCTGCATTTGACAGTAATGGTCTATCTGTTGCAAAAAGAAGCTTCTTTCGTTAAGGGTGAATACACGTGTCTATAAATATAAGGATGCATGTTTAGAATAAAATAATAAACTGCATTGGTCTGGGGATGTGGCAAAAGTAGGTTTTTCTCTAGAATCTATGACATCTCTAGCTATGAGTATTTGGCTATGTTTACAGGACCTTACGAGTACCCTCCCCTTGAACCAGCGTTAAGTCCAATTAGGTAGCCGTTGATTCCCACCAAGATAAAAGTGCCACTACTATATCAATAGAGATAGTTTACTGGGCCAGGCATTGTTGTTTATTGGGCTTTACAGATGGGTAGGACCATTGATTGATTTTTCTCCCTTGGAAGTTGTATAGTATCCCCATGAGAGCTAGTATTTACGAAGGAGGTTTCCAAGTCAGTTCCACCTGGATTGTTCCAAGTGCTATGTCTGAAGTATGGACTGTCTTCGGCAATAGGGTCTTATCTTCAAGTTCTGGGAGGCACTTAAGGATTGTGACAACAGCCTGAGAGTCCTGTGGACTACCCTGGCCATCTAAGCATTATTTATGTCTCCTCTCATTCCTCCTGTAGAACCCACTCTACTCCCTCTGCAGTCAAAGTACCCCTCTTTTCCTGGTGTCTTCTTAATAACACCTGTCCCTTACTATCCCCCTCTCTTAAGCTCCTTCTCCCTGCCTTGTTCCCATGATTCAATTTCATTTTCCTAGCTCCTGTAGTTATATCAGGATAATCACCTCTTATTTAGGGATTTGGAGCTAAGATCCACAAATGAGAGAGAACATATGTTGCTTGTTTTTCTGAGTCTGTGTTACTTCACTTAGTATGACAATTTCTAGTTCCATATATTTATCTGCAAATTTCATGATTTCATTTTTCTTTACCACTAAACAGTCCTCCACTGTATATTTAAATGTGCCACATTTTCATTATCCGTTCATCAACTGAGAGCCATTTAGGTTGTTTCCATTTCTTAGCTATTATGAAAAGAGCAGTAACCAAACATGGCTGTAATAAGATGAGTCCATTGGATATATGCCAAGGAGTAGTATGAATGGATCATATGGTAAGTTTATTTTTAGTTTTTTAAGAGTTCTCCATACTGATTTCCATAGTGGTTTCGCAAGTTTGCGATCTCACCAACAGTGGGTGAGTATTCCCCTTTGCCCTGAATCCACTCCAGGTTTGGTGTCATTTGTTCTCTTAATCTTAGCCATCCTGACTAGGGTTTGATGAAATCTTAAAGTGGTTTTGATTTGCATTTCCCTAATTAGTAAGGATGTTGAACACTTTTCTAGTTAGTATTTTCTGTATGATCATTTTTACTCTTAAAGCATGAGTCCAGTTTGGCTCCGCACCCTTGCCATTGCGCTGTCTGCCCATCTGCTTAATACCAACTACAGGGTAGCTAAACTGTTCAGCCACCAGAGAATGGCTCCTGAGTGCTAGGGAAAGTGCACTTTTTGAATATGCAGTCCTTAAAACACCAGCTGTTCGATTGGGGATTTTGCAAATCAGTTGGCTATGAATTTCATGAAGATGTTTTCATTTTTGGAAAGCTGAATTTCACAGACTTCAAGACGAAAACAAGTCATGCAAGCGGCATTTTCTTAATTTTACCATACAAATTTTTTTTTAAAGTTTCCCCTTCTCTTCACCTCCTGATGATCAAGACAAACTCTTTCAAAGAGCAATGTGTTTCAGGAAGGGACATCTCACCAAATGTGCTTGTCATAACAGAATATACTTTTAGGACTTCTAGAAAGAAGAGATAGAAAACAGAGAAGGTTGACCTTCACCATATAGAGAGATCAGAACACTTTGAGACAGTCTTCCACTGTTCCCATGTGTTCAGCCTCCAACTTAGGAGTTGAGCTAACAGCATCATCTCAGGGCTCTCAGAGGGGGAAGTAGACGGGACCCAACCTGCAAAGCATCTCTTCTTGCTTCTCCCATCCTAGAACTGATGTCCCACTCCCCTTCGCCATCAGCAGCTCCTGCCCTAAAGGAGCTGCCACTTACCCAGGGGCTCTGAGACCCCTTCCTCCACAGAATGATTTTATTTTCCCCACTTCTGTTAGTCCGCCCCCTTTGTCTCTCCTCTTGTCGCTTGTTGCATTCAGCATGGGTTTGCCATTTGTGACTTGTTTTAAATGCTTTTGTCCTTATTTCTGCTCTCCCCAATGTGCCTGGAGTGTCTTCAGGCAAATACCATGTATTGATTTGTTTTCCACTAGGCCATACGTGTTACTAAGAAGATGCTATACAAACATGAATTGATGGGTGTGTTGCTAAATTATCTGCCTGCTCCCAGCCTACAATTTCAAATCTAAACAATAAATACTTTCCATAAATTATTGAAAGAAAAACAACTGGAATCATCCAATATATAAAAAAAAAAAGTCATGTCAGGTCATAGATTCTAAATCTAAACCAACTTCCCTGTCTTTTTTTTTTTTTTTTTTTTTTGAGACAGGGTCTCCCTGTAGCCCCAGCTGTCCTGGAGCTCGCTCTTGTAGACCAGGCTGGCCTTGGCTCACAGAGACGGGCCAGCCTCTGCCTCCTGAGTGCTAGGAGCAAAGGTGTGTCACCACACCCTGCCTGACTTCCCTGTCTTTTTAAAGCAATGTTTAACCTTCACTAATTAGTGGAATTGTTAACTAAAGTCAGCTCTTAGTATTGATTACCTCTGAAACATTCATGTTTGTCACACTCATTTCAGAAACTTCTTCCCCCTTGTAAATTTGACATGATTGATGCAAAATCCACTTTTGCTGTCAGTGCTTTTCTCCATATACAAGGCTACTTTGTGGGCTCCGTTAACAAGGAGATAATTAAATGTAAACACCAATGGCAAGCGTTTCTTTCCCTGAGATTAAATACACATAAGCCACAAGGAAATGATAAAAAAAAAAAAAAAGAAGAATGGAAGACAGATCCATTCCCACAGGATTCCAGGAGGAACCATCATCAAAGGAAGGAAAAAAACCTGGGTATGGTGGCCCATGCCTGTAATCCCAGCACTCCAGAAACAGAGACAAGGTGGGAGGGCATGTCTGAGGCCAGCCTGGGATACAGAAACCCCCAGGCCAACCTGGGAAACATAGTAGGCTTGTCTCGAAGAAATGAATGAATAAATATTTTGTAAATTATACAAAAAGGAAACCAAGTCCCGCAGGTGGCCATACTGTCTTCTTCATGGAGACCAATAAGATTCGTCGCCTGAATCAGTCTGCTGAGGACTGAGGGAACCTGAGGAGGCCATTCATAGATCCAGGGAAATAACCCAACCAAAGAAAAAGGCAGCCCATTTCCTGCAGCAATATAGCTGGAGACGTTAAGAATCCAGCCCTTTAGAATTTACTGCAGAGACTCTGATCCAACAGATTATCTCTGAATAGCCCTTAAACAAGTGGTTTCTGAACAATGCCAGCTAACTCAACTATAGGAGGGTTTAAAACACATTACTATGAAATGTAGTGTTTTACCTAGGAATGAGTAATTAAATAGGAAAGGTGGATTTCTTTCTCCATAACTTGTGATTTTTAATTAAAAAATTTCTAACTTGTGACATATTGTCTCTTTCCCAAATGTCAGTATGCCCAAAGCCAAATGACATATTGTGACTTTTCCCAAATATCTGTGTATCCTAAGCACACTGTGTCAAGAAGACTGATCCAAAGACATGATTTATGTCACCGCCTGACAGATGATGTCTGCAAGGCATGCGCCTAAATGGACTGTGTTCTGGCAGTTACCTTAGTCATCAGTTCTCAGAGAATTAATGAGTACCATTCAGCCCAATAATAGAAACCAAGGTCAGGGCCTCTTCCTTGCTCTGTGATTCCATTAGCATTGCACAGACAGCACTGGGGTCATGAGCTCTGTAGACCTCATATCACTGACCAAATGGAACTGCATCTTGTTCCCAGAGAGAATCCTCCTGGAACACACGCCTTGTCAAAGATTTGTTATACATCAACATTGGATGTACTTGCAAATGTAGGGAAATGCGGGTAAAGAAAAAAGTAAGGCTGCTTTCAGCTGCCAAGGCTTTCAAGTGCTGTTTTTATCAAAGCAAATGGCAATAGAAAACATGTGTAACAAAACTATGTCAGGTGCTTCCAATTACTGAGCATGATTTCAAAGTATACATTCACTCAATCTTATGTAAGGCACTCAGTCATTCCACATGGCTAGCGGAGAATTTGTTTTCATTTGGGGTTTTGGTTTTGGTTTTTATCCTTTTGTTTTAACTACTGTAAGAAAATTAAAATGGCATTGGAATCAGGCTAAGCAAATAATTCTGTTTACAGCTACACATTCATCTAGAACTCTCAGGCAGCAGGCTCCCAAACAGCCAGATGAGTCAGTCCCTTGCTCTTCACAGTGCAAAGTCACTTCCAGCTCCCCCAGGTTAATCAGAAAGGAGTCGCCCCCCATGTGTGAGGCCACAGGAAGAGATTTCAGGGCTGCATTTGACCCTAATTTGTTTTCTTAACAGTAAAATGTGCATGATTACAATGCTGCAAGGGTTTAGAATAAGTGCCCAGCACGGAGCTTAGAAATTAATAATGGCATCTCATTGCTTTTTATTTTATTGTTGATGAGTTCACAAAATTGTGTAGGGAGACTGTATATTGAGACATTTTGGGTTTTCTGCCCAGTAAACTCCAGATGACCCACTGTGATGGAGAGCAGAGGCATGAGTGACTCAAAACAGCAAACTGTCCAAATACCATTTGTCAGTGTTTTGAAGTATATTTTTTGAATTTTATTTCAAATGTCAGTGTTTCTAATACACAAAGAAATTACTTCAAGCAAAGAAATGGTGCTGGGATGTGAAACCCTGAGTTAACAGGATCTGAAGACGATCCAATTTTCCTCACGATCCAATTTTCCTCTCCTCTCTTTTCATGCCTCCCTGTCAAAAGACAACTGCATCAAAGGATCTGCTTCAAGCACAGCCCCGGGCTTCCACCTTCCCCTAGAACTAAAGTGCTCCTGAACCGTTAGGATTCCTGGCTCCGAGGCAGGCTGTAGACCTAAATAAAAGCACCAGGCTCACACTCAAGGCAAGTCATAGGTTAGGGGTCAGGACATCAGGAAGAGCGAAGAGGGGTAGAGTGGCTCACCAAAAGTGAGAATTCTGATGTCTAGAATCTGAGCCACTGGGGGTTCTAAGCCCTGTTTGCTCTTTGTTAACCTTGAACAAATTACGAGCCACTGCCTGCTTCGATTTCTTCTGCTGCAAGCTCTTAAGCATATGAGCTACATAGAATGTTTAAGGATTATATTATCTGCAATTTAATATACATACGTGTATAAATAGCTTACATATCGTTTAACACAGTGCTCACTCATGTAAGCAAAGTCAAAAGTGGTAGGAGCAGGCTTAGAGGGTGGCTCAGCAATAAGGAGCACTGACTGCTCCCGCAGAGGACCGCGGTTTGGTTCCCAACACCCACGTAGCCACTAAGTGCCAAAGGTAACTCCAGTTCCAGGGAATCCGACACCCTCTTTTGGCCTCCATAGGCATTACATGGCCTTAAATTCACACAGGCAAAACACATACACAAAATAATAAGTGAATAAATAAATAAATTTTAAAAGAGGTTATGCATTCTGCCAAACATGCTTTTCATCTCTCTCTCAGTCTTTTTCAATATTCTCCATGTGGAAGTTGACTGTTTTGAGCGAAGTTCACTGTTTCAGTCAGTTCTTTGATGCAGTCCTTTCTGTTGTTGTTGTTGTTGTTGTTTCCAATATGCGTCACTCCCAATTGCTTGGACAAAAGCTCAAGAGGCCATACACAAGAAATACTTACAGCTAGGTAGTTGGCATCTACAGATGAGGGATACCATTTTTTATTTGTTTTTCTAGAGATGAAAAGCATGTTTGGCGGAATGCATAAGCTCTGGTGGGGTGGGGGGATAGGGTGGGGGACACAGTTCCAGATTTGATAAAATATATAAATAAATAAATATAAAAAAAGGTTAGAGGAAAAGAGATTGTTAATAACCATCAACAAATATGAAAGTAGGTAACCACACATTGATCTCCATTTGAATAATAAACTCTTAGTTACAATTTAGTGTTTTCCAGCAACAATGTGCAACAGTTTTTATGGGGAATCAGTAAAAGACAGACTTGACCTCATCCAGAGCCTGTCTTGGCCCCCAAATACATCTCTCTTTTATAGTGAAGCTGTTCTCCCATGTAATGCTTAGAGGATGGTAGTCTTTATAATCATATAGTAAGCAAAGTGTCCCTTTGGTTTTAGTGTAACATAGGTTTATCCCATGTGCAAAGAAACCGAGTTGATACCTACACACGCACACACACACACACACACACACACACACACTAGTTATATAAGAAATATTTGAAAGGGAAGAGTAATTAAAAGAATGACAGTTAACACTTGGAGATCAATTCTTAAGGACAAGGCACTGTTCTACTTGGCACCTTCAGATCACAGTTCATCTAACTCTCAGAACCACTGTGAGATCAGACAGATTATTACCTCAATTTTACTCTTGAAGACAAACTAAGAGAGGTTAGACAACTTCCCAAAGATTACAGGATATGGGACAATGCACACATTTATGGGAAGGGAGACCAAACTATTTATGGATCATTGCAAAACACTACCAAACATAAAAGGAGGCAAAAATCTTCCCCTAATTATGGTTGAAAATCAAATACCTTGAAATACCTACATTATTTTTTAATTAATTTATTTTAGTTATGTAGCTGTGTGATGTATGTGCAGGTGTGTGAGTACCATGATGCACATGTGAGGGTCAGGGGACCACTCCCTCCCACCACCTCATGAGATCTGGGGATTGAACTCTGGTCCTCAGGCCTGGAGCAAGCCCTCTACCTGATGAACCAACTCTCCAGTTCCCTACATTCTTTTTATCTAAGTCAGTAATTGTTCTTCTTCCATTTCTATCTGAGAAATATTTTCTATGACTTTAGATGATCATTAGTAAGCTGTAAGTGAGGCATTCTTAATTAAACCCATTAGTGCTTATGGTAAATAAAAATGTGTTTGGGCTCTAACATGATGAGTTTCACTTCAGAGACACAAACTTGGGCAATGTTTTTATCTGCTATCTATAACCTTTCACAGTAAATGAGTGAGCAAGATCCTGCTTCATTAACTCACTAATTGTCCTTCCTTATCACGTTCTTAGCTGATATTCTGCCTTTCACTGTGACACATGCACATCCTTGGAGAATCTGAGCAGGGGGCTGTGTCTTTCCCTGTTTCTGCACAGTACCTGATTCCATCAGTAGTTTTCTAAATTGCAAGTTGCTTGAGGGGACAAACAGGGACACCGTGTATCACTGAGAGCTGACCCCAGGCGCGCTACCTTGCCAGGTAGCCCCACTGTTTACACTGAATATGAGGCAACCTGCTAGGACAACCTCCATCCTCTATTTCTGGCTCTTCCCAGACATATGAAGAAATGATGAAATCAATTAAGTGTTCATTGTTTGTGGAATCATGTAAAAGTTACATCAATTCCAAAACTTTTGAATATAGTTGAATATCTCAACAGTTAGAGTGCATCTTGCAACCCAAGGAGTATCACTGTTTAAGTGGCAGATTTCTATTTTTCTTTCTCATGATACTTAAAGGTGTGTCTTACTGTCAACAGTTTCTGAGAGTCAATGAAATTCATTGTGCATCAGACATTAAAATTGACATCAGTATGTTGTCAGGGCCACATAGTAAAGTGGAAAGAAAAGCACAGCTGAAAACCCATTCCCCTTTAAACTAAAGCTTAGCAGATTAGTGGTAAATTGACCACAACTTTGCCAGGCGGCTGCCACCTAGTATATTAGGGGATTTTTTTTTCCCTTTTTCTCTTTTCATTTTATATAAAGATATAAATTAACTTCCTGGCATTTATTGTACCTTTCTGAAGCTGTATCACTGTCTGTAGAGTCTGGGGTCTTTGGGCACACTGTTCTAAGTCTGCAGTTCACAAACATTAGTATGTACTATATGCCCCCAAAAGTCTACTTTGAAATCCCTGGTCCCCATCTCCTGCATGGACGTTCAGATAACAATGTTCTGATGAGGCCCAGGGAGCTGAAATTTGATTCTAAGATGAGTATGACATCCATCAAAGTTTAGGAACCTATACTCTTTGTATTTAGAATTGGCCTATCACTGCAAAGGACTTGAACATAGAAACTTTGGTCTTAGTAGTATCCCCAGAATCACATACAAATGACTGAGGAAGGGATTCTGACATTGAATTGTTTCTCTTGGGGCTGGGACTGAGAGATAGAACGTGTATTGATGATGTCCCTGATTCCTATTTCTGTTGGGGTTTTTTTAGCTGTGCCCCATAAAATCGGACGCATCATTGATGGGAGTCCTGCAGATCGCTGTGCAAAACTAAAAGTGGGAGACCGGATCTTAGCAGTGAACGGCCAGTCTATCATCAACATGCCTCACGCTGACATCGTGAAGCTCATCAAGGATGCAGGTCTTAGTGTCACCCTTCGCATCATTCCTCAGGAGGGTGAGTGCCTGAGGTGGCCTTTCAGAGAGACAGTCAGACCATGGACACACTCACCTGGGGCTCCTCGGCCTACTCACCAGGGTCTTGGAATCCACCAGCTGACATCAACATGCTGAGTGTGAGAGTTTGATGGTTATTTCCACTTTCGCACAAACTCACATTCACCACAGTTTCATTCAGAAATCAGCTATATGGCATTACCTGCTCAGTGGTCTGAATCCCAAGACCTGGAGTTAGCCAGCCCTTCCCTGGGGCCCCAGGTGTACTGGGACACAGCAGGGAGCAGTAAGGCCTGAAAAAAGGAAAAACTGGGAGCATGTTCATGTTAACAGCTAACTTCTAGGGGATTTGAAAGCCTAAAGAAGTCTCGTTGTCTACAGAGAGCTCATTTAGGAAACATAGCACCTGATAAGAATTTAAAATTCCCGTGCGTGGTGGCGCACGCCTTTAATCCTAGCACTCGGGAGGCAGAGGCAGGTGGATCTTTGTGAGTTCAAGGCCAGCCTGGTCTACAGAGTAAGTTCCAGGACAGCTGGGACTACAGGGAGACCCTGTCTCAAAAAGACCAAAAAAAAAAAAGAATTTAAAATTCCCACTCAACCTTTCGAATTTCTCTGTACAAGGACCCCGAAGTCACAGAACAGTGAACATCAGACTCACAGCCATCGTAAGGACATGGCTGTCAGAATTAGTTCATACTCCTTCACTATTTCCACACTGCTGGTTGGTTACTGGGTAGCTGTTGACTCATGAATATAACTGAAGAATTCTCTCCTTGGAGCTCACTGGTGAGTGACCACAGTGTCACATCCAAAGACTGATAGGCTCACTTAATAATATTCTTTCTTTTAGCTCAGCCCCCCGGCAGTTCCACATTAAGACTATCTGACCTGCAGGCACTAAATGGCTGGATGGCCAGCCATCTGACTTTAATGATAAAACAGAAATTCCAAACTAGAATGATTTGGGTCCCTTGAGGAATATCTGAAAATGTCTGGAGACAGTTTTGACTGCTATGATTGGGTTGTGGAGGTGACTATCATCTACTGAATGGAGGCCAGACAGATGCTTCTAAACAGCCTGCAATGCTCAGCACAGTGCCGTATAAGGAAGGATTATGTGACCCAAAATGTCAAGAGTGTCAGAGTGAGAGACCCTAATAAAAGTGGGGATGAGATGAAACTACTTGGACTATGAGATGAGAAAGGAGAAGTGGTTTATGCTGAAATGGGAATATATCATCTCCCTTTTGTCATCCAACCACAAAAGACAGACAGACAGACAAACAGACAGACGGACAGGAAATAATGACCATTCTATTTCTTTTTTTTTTTTTATTTTTTAATTAATTTTATTTATTTCTGTATGTGTTGGAATGTATGTCTGCATGCAAGTCTGTGCACCCGTGTCGTGCAACGCACGGAGGTTCAGAAGAGGGTCTCAGATTCCCCTGGAACTGGAGTTCTCCTGGAATTGGAGCTCAGGACAGTTCTCAGCCGCCATGTGGGTGCTGGGGATTCGAACCCGGGTCCTCTGCTAAGAGCGGTTCGGCGCTCTTAACCGCTAGGCCATCTCTCCAGCCCCCAGGACCCATCTAGGGTTTCACCGTGTTACCAGAAGACAAGTTCAGGTTGGTAAAGAGGTCAAAGAAAATATTGACGGTACAGGAGTGTGTTCACTCTAGGTCCGCAGTGTGTCTCAGCCCGAAGTGTTTGTCCCATCCTTACTGTAACATGTAGAGGTTATATCAGTTATACATTGATATTATTGGGGGAGGAAAAATACACCAAGATGCAGGTTTTTAAAAATAGCTTTATGGATCTCTCTGTGCCAGCCTATTATTTGTGTTTGAAAACCGGTGTGAAGAAGAGCCGTGGGCAGTATAAACCAACGGTGATGGGACGAGAAGACTGATGTAACGATCATTTATTATTTTACCATTAGTTCCTCATTCACTTTGGAAAATGTTAGGAGTTCTTGAGTTGGGCATGGCGGCACACACCTGAAACCCCAGCTCCTTGGAAGGTTGATCCAAGAGGATAGCAAGATCAGCTGTTACAGAGTGAGGGGAGAGAGGAGAGAGAGCGAGAGAGAGGATGAGGCAGAGAGAGAGAGAGAGAGAGAGAGAGAGAGAGAAAGAGAGAGAGAGAGAGATTCCTATAGTTTTTATAGTTTTTTAAAGTGGTGGTTAGAATATTTTCTTTCAGCAAGCAATGCTGACAAATACAGAATGTTTCAGTGCTTGCTCTTTTGAGTTACTGTTTCATAGTTTTAGCAGGGTTGTTTCACTTTGATTCGTTTGTTTCTGTGATCTTTCCTTCTGACAAAAGAGACTGTTCATAACCTTACTCAGTAGCAATTATAACTAATAAAAGAACACTTATTCCAGGAATGATTTGGATCTGGGTAAGTTTAACCTACTATCAAAAAGCCAAACAGAAACTGAAACGACCAAGGTTTTGAGTCATCCGAAACGGCAAGAAGCGCTTTCCTCTGGTCACCTCTTTCCTGATCAAATACCAACCTGACCACTTCTGTTGCCTTGGTTCCCTGCCAGAGCTCAGCAGCCCAGCGTCAGCACCCAGCTCAGAGAAGCAGAGCCCCATGGCCCAGCAGCACAGCCCTTTGGCCCAGCAAAGTCCTTTGGCCCAGCCAAGCCCAGCCACCCCCAACAGTCCCGTCGCCCAGCCAGCTCCTCCTCAACCTCTTCAGCTTCAAGGACATGAAAACAGGTAATGTTTCCTGATTTTTCTGATTCTGAGTGGAAAGGAAGGTGCAGGGAAAATGTTTGGGGACAGTTCAGGGCACAGGCAGAGAGAGAGAGAGAGAGAGAGGAGAGAGAGAGAGAGAGAGAGAGAGAGAGAGAGAGAGAACTTTCATATAGAAATTACCATGTGTGCTTTTTGATTTTTGAGATTGGGTGTGATGAATATATTGTTTCACTAGGAAACATAACTCACTGGCTGTCCTTCAGAATAAGAGATACTGGGCTGGAGAGATGGCCTAGCGGTTAAGAGCGCCAACCGCTCTTGCAGAGGACCCGGGTTCAATCCCCAGCACCCACATGGCGGCCGAGAGCCATCTGAAACTCCAATTCCAGGAGAACTCCAGTTCCAGGGGAATCCGAGACCCTCTTCTGACCTCCGTGGCATTGCACGACACGGGTGCACAGACTTGCATGCAGACAGTACATTCATACACATACAGAAATAAATAAAAAAATAATAAAAAAATAAAAAAAAAGAATAAGAGATGCTTTCCTGCATACAGGATGCCCCACTGCAACTGACTGGAGGTTAACTAGCAGGAGTACCTGATAGAGCCCCCAGAATAGAACACAGGCAAAAGTCCCATGGCAGGAGGGAGATCCATGCACAAAGGATGGAGAGAAGCCAAGGTCCTGGCCCAGAGAACATGAGGGAGGGATTGAGATTATCAAAGGATGTGACTGGGGTTCTGGTAAACATACTAAAGTTTAGTTTAGAGGGAAGTTACTGTAGGTTCTAAACTGACAACTGACATCATCAGATTTGCTTTTCTGAAATTCTCAGTTAGCCTTGTAGAGAGCAGACTAAAGGCTGGCAGGGTAGTGCAGGGTAAAGAGCGGAAAGGCGGCTGCAGCATTGAGCGCCGTGGGCTTGTGGCATGTGTGCAGGTGGGGTGGGAGGGCGCCTAGCCAATCATAAGTGTTGACGCTTCTGCTATTTAGAAGAAATAGTCAGTCACCTTACATACACTCCACAATCCGTTCCACTCAGAGAGGCCTCATGAACTAATGTGAAATAAGGACCTCTAGCAAACAGGAAGAGTGGGGCTGGAGAGATGGCTCCGCAGTTAAGAGCACCGACTGCTCTTGCAGAGGACCCAGGTTTGATCCCCAGCACCCACATGGCGGCTAAGAACTCTCTCTAACTCCAGTTCCAGGGGAATCCAACACCCTCTTCTGACCTGCACAGCATTGCATGGCATGGGTGCACCAACCTACATGCAGACAGTACACTCATACACATAAGAAAATAATAAATTTAAAAAAAATTTTAAAAAGGAATGGCATATTAAAATGACATCATCTTATTGTGATTTATGTATAACATGGAATCTGGCTTGGGTTGAGCCTTCCAACAGGAGAAAAGCAGAACAACTCCCAGAGCATCTCTGAATAAACCCCTCCCCAACCTTGCCCATAGTTCTAGTGTTTTCTGAACAGTTGCTTCCTGTATTAGGAAAGATGAAGTGAGGCTCTGTTTTGAGTTTCAAAACTCTCTGCGTTCATCCTTTGCAGTTACAGAACAATGATCTTCCCTAGGCCATAGGTGCTATTTATATGAAACCCATTCTACTCTGACTTTCCCATGCACTTTCACGGAAAAGTGAGTGCCTGGTTGTCCTCAGCTGCTTATGTTTTTAATATATGCTAGGGAAGAGAGAAAGCCCCACTGAGTGAATGATACAGAGGTAAGAACTTGACAACCTGCCAAAAGAGTAAGTCCTGGGTGCCTCAGTAATGAGCCCCAGCTGGGCTTGCTTGTACTGCATGGTATCTGGACAGATTGCATGGGCTTTCCCCAGGATCCATCCTTGACTCCAGAGGGAGGATTGGATGCACCTGCAGTCCCTCAGCCACCCTCAGACTTCTGTTCCTGACTTTGTCACTATAGATTAATCTTGCAAAGACATTCCATTTTCTTCCAGAGTAGAACTCCCACGGACTTCCGTCTTGCCTCTAGCCTTGGGTGGGTAATGTCATCTTGCACGGCCAGTTAACTCTCCCTGACCCTGGGCTATCATCTCTCTTCAGGAAGGGTTCTCTTACTGTGAATAGCAGAACACGAAAGTGTGTTCTAGCCCTGTGGGGAGCACAACAAATGGATAAGGCCACTGCAGGATCATCTGTTTCTAGCTTATGAGTGGGACACTTCCCCTCTCCCCATCATAGAAGCAAGGGCCTTTAGAGAGATCTTTTTTGACCACAGAATAAAATATTTCCTAATTCTGGGACTAACATATTGAGGTGATCCAAATTTTATAAATCACCAACATATTTGCCTAAAGTCTCATCAGTTTTTCTTCACTAACATTAATAACCAGGGAAGTGCTCTCTCCAATTCTAAGGCCCGCACCCAGGTTTTCTGGCTTATATTTTTTTACTCTTACTGGTGACTCATTTGCATATTAGTGAAAGATTCAATAATTTTACAGATACTAGGATGATTCTCATAGCTGTCTTGAAAGATAGTTGTGGTACTAAAGGAAAACACTTTCCCTTTATGTAGATCAAACTACAGATATCTCCAAGACAGCTGACATCCAAGTGCATTTATCTAAGGAGTGTCTACCTTCATGTCACAGTGAGCCAGTTCCTATGTGAGAGTGGTGTAAGCTGCAGTGATAATCTTCTTGAAGATTTCTACTTTACAAATTAGAATCGGAGCTATTTTATCCTGTCTTGTTTTTTTCAAATTAACTTTCCAATGTACCCTATATGCTCAGGAGACAAAGTAATTCTAAAATGATAAGTAAAATCAAGGAGAAGAATTTGTGGAAAAAAGACAAGAACTATTATTTAATATAATCCAAAATATATATTATATAATCTGTAGTATACATAAAAATATATAATACATTCCAAAACTAAATATAAATAGAATTATCTTCCCCAACAAGAACCCTTGATATCTGCAACTTGAAATAAGAGCACTGGGGCTGGAGAGATGGCCTAGTGGTTAAGAGTGCTGAATGCTTTTACAGTGGACCCGGGTTCGATCCCCAGCACCCACATGGTGGCTGAGAACCGTCTGAAACTCCAATTCCAGGAGAACTCCAGTTCCAGGGGAATCCGACACCCTCTTCTGACCTCCACGGCATTGCACAACATGGGTGCACAGACCTGCATGCAGACAGTACATTCATACTCATACAGAAATAAATAAAATTTTTTTAAAAAGAAAGAAGAGCACTGGAAACTGACTCCTTTCACATGCCTGCAACCCTCCATGCTCAGGGCTAGAAATAATTTTTTTCAAAGGCCCACATGATGTGGAACCTTGCCTGGCTAGCATTTCACAAGTTAACATTTACCATACCGTTAAGGACATATTAGAATTTTCCATTTTCCACCTGGCTTTGTCATTTCTAAAGTATCCTTAGTGATGGGATTAATAGCACAAGAATTAAACTGGTGACTTTCTTTGATAAATAAAAGAAAGTTTATAAAGCCTGCTTTGTGTATGTATGTGTACACATATATACATGCTCCTATATGGGGTTCATGCATATGGGTGAGCATGCACATCCACACATATGTACGGAGGCCAGAGGTCAATGCTGGGTATCTTTATCATTCAATTCTACACCTTAAATTTTGAAACAGAGTCTCTCTCTGGGCTTATCCATTGGCTTGACCGGCGGCTGGCAGGCCCCAGGGATCCTCCTATTTCTGCCTCCCTACTGCCAGGACCCTGTACCTGCCTTTTAGGTTCTTGGGATGTGAACTCAAGTCCTCTTCACCAACTGAGCATCACGCCCATTTTTAAAAATAATCCTTGAGTTTTCCTTAAGGCAAAATGTTCCACATATTCAGAGCAACCTAATTTTTGCTCTAGCCAGGGCATCATTCACTTAAAACCTAGCAACGTTCATGAAAAATTAAGTGTATTTTCCTTGTTAAAGAGTTCTTCAGTGTGCAGTGCAACTGAAAATCTGACAGATGACAGTGGTGAGGAGGGAAGTCTGAGTGCTTGGTGGCCTGGATGACAGCTCTGAAAGCTGCAGCTGTTCCTATTTCTAGTCATTTGTCTAATCTTTGGGGAGATTCTTACTCTCCATCCTCCTTCGCTGTACCCCTGACACATCTGGTTGGAAACAGAGTACATAATGGATATTTCATACCAATGCCACACAGATCATAAAAAGAAAGTGGCTATGCTCTAACTAAAACAGCGTGACATCAAAACCACTAATCGAGCTATTTCTAGAAAGGAACCAGCACACACTGGTAAATGTCACCCAGTTCAATTCCTTCTGTTTAATGCATGCTTTTGCATAGTTAAGCATCTTATTCCAATCATGTTTTAAATAATTCTGTTCTCAGTATGCACACTCTCAGTGGGTAAATGGACTACTGAGGAATAAAGCAAAGCCTGGATTATGCAATTCACAGAGGGGAGGTCTCCCCTCTGTACAGGGTAAAACAACAAATGCTCAGATTAAAGCTACTTACAAACCTCCTTCCAAGAACACCAAGTAAATACATCTACTGCCCTACACTTGCCGTGTGTCTTCCCCAAATATTGGCTTATACTAGTGGCAAGTGTTCAGGTACATGACTTAACATTGAGTTCTAATCAGCATCAGTGAAGCCTTGTAAAGAAGCAAAGAAATCATCTAGTCTTTTTTTTTTTTTTTTTTTTTGGCCTTTTTTGAGGCAGGGCCTCCATTTTTTAGCCCTGGAACTCATATAGACCAGGCTGGCTGCCTTTCCCTCGCAAGTGCTGGGATCAAAAGCGTGCACCACCATACCTATATTAAGAAACCACCTAGTTTTAAATGTAAAATTCTGCTAGTCTTGAACCTTTTTTCCTAAAATACTTGATCTTTTCCTTGGTATTTTCTTTTCCTGAATATTTTCTTAATTTCTCCATACATGATGACACACACCTATAATCCCAGCACTCAGAAGGCTGAAGGAGTATTACAAGTACAAGACCAGCCTGGACTACAATAGTGAGATCCTCTCATAAAAAAAATTTACTTACTTAAAACCTTTTTAAATATTGTATTTGTTACTTTTATTTTACATGTATGAGTAGATTGCCTGCATGTATGTAAGTGCACTCATGTCGTGCAATGCCCATGGAAGTCAGAAGAGGGTGTCAGATCCTCTGGAACTGGAGTTATGGATGGTTGATAGACCCATGCATGTTCCAGGATCCAAACCTGGATCCTCTGAAAGAGAAGCCAGTGCTCTTAACGACTGAGCCATCTCTCCAGCCCCCTTCCTTAATTCTTTATATCTTCTATGTTAATCTTAGATAAAATTGTAATAGAGAACTTTGTTTAACTACATCCCTACCAAGGCAATAGACAATGAGTACAAAATTAAAAGTATCTACACCATGGTGGTGATTTTTCAGTTTATCTTACTAGTGATCCTACAATATCAGGGATTGGCTGTGGTAGTTCCACTTGTAAAATAAACACCCGCTCATTTTTTTTTTTTTGATCTTTTTGACTCAGGGTCTCCCTGTAGCCCCAGCTCTGTAGACCAGGTTAGCCTTGAACTCACAGAGATCCTCCTGCCTCTGCCGCCCGGATTAAAGGTGTTCACCACCATGCTTGGCTACACCCACTCATCTTAAAGCAGTTGAAATTCCTGAAAGATTACTAAATTGTTATTTCTACTCTCTGTATTAATTTTTTAGTAACTAATGTCTAGAAATGAGTAAGAAATCAATGTTGGGCTGGAACATTTTTGTCTTCCCCCCTATCATGTGAGCACAGCAGTGTCCCATCCTGATTCTGTAGCTGTACTCTACTGTGTAAACCACTCTTCAGTATATCATGTGAGCACAGTAGTGTCCTGTCCTGATTCTGTAGCTGTACTCTACTGTGTAAACCACTCTTCAGTATATCACATGAGCACAGCAGTGTCCCATCCCGATTCTGTAGCTGTACTCTACTGTGTAAACCACTCTTCAGTATATCACGTGAGCACAGCAGTGTCCCATCCCGATTTTGTAGCTGTACTCTACTGTGTAAACCACTCTTCAGTATATCACGTGAGCACAGCAGTGTCCCATCCCGATTCTGTAGCTGTACTGTACTGTGTAAACCACTCTTCAGTATATCACGTGAGCACAGCAGTGTCCCATCCTGATTCTGTAGCTGTACTGTACTGTGTAAACCACTCTTCAGTATGTCACGTGAGCACAGCAGTGTCCCATTCTGATTCTGTAGCTGTACTCTACTATGTAAACCACTCTTCAGTATATCACGTGAGCACAGCAGTGTCCCATCCTGATTCTGTAGCTGTACTCTACTATGTAAACCACTCTTCAGTATATCACGTGAGCACAGTAGTGTCCAATCCCGATTCTGGTAGCTGTACTCTACTGTGTAAACCACTCTTCAGTATATTTCTAATTTTCTCAATGATCCAGTGACTTTGCACTTGCTTTATAGATAATAATTGTGCCTTACTGTCATTTCTTTAACATCTAAAATGCTCTAAAAAGATCTAACTTGGCAGTTAATATAGCCATTAATTGGAGCTAGAGAGATGGTTCAGTGGTTAAAAACACTTCCTCTTACAGAAGACCCTAGTTCAGCACCTACATAGTGGTTTACAACCATCTGGAACCCCAGTTCAAAGGGACCCAACACCCTCTTCTGGCCTCTAAGAGTACCAAGCATGCACAGGTACATGTACATACATGTACGCAAATATTTATACATATAAAATAAATTATTTTTAATCCATTAATTACATGTTTGTAAAATATTTAGTGATCTTTCAGTTGTGTTCACATGATGAAATTATGATCTGTCAAGAAGTGTATGTGTGTTTGTATGTGTATGTGTGTGTGTGTGTGTGTGTGAGAGAGAGAGAGAGAGAGAGAGAGAGAGAGAAATAGATAAAGAGGAGAGAAGAGGAAGGAGAAAGAGGGTTCTTTAACTCCCCATATTTAGAGTAATTGTGCAATTGGGATTTTTTTTCAAAATACTTTATTTTAAATTATGTGTATATATTTATCTATGTATATATATGTCCACATGAGTGTAGTGCCCATGGAGTTCAGAAGAGGGCATCATATTTCCTGGATCTGGAGTTACAATTGATTATAAGTCACCTAAAATGGGTACTAGGAACTGAACATGGGTCCTCTACAGGAGTAGTACATGTCCATAACCACTAAGTCATCCTTCCAGCCCCTAATTGTGCAGTGGCCTTCTCCACAAAGTTCTCATAGAAATGTCATTTTTACTTTGATTTTCCCTAATAATTTTTTATTTATTATTTTATGTGTATGAGTGTATTGCCTGTGTAAGTGTGTAAGTGCACCCATGTCATGCAGTGCCCTCAGAGGTCAGAGGAAGGCATCAGATACCCTGGAACTGGAGTTATGGACAATTGCTAGTCACTATGTGGGTGCTGGGAATTGAACGAAGGTCTTCTGTAAGAGCAGACAATGCTCTTAACTGCTGAGCCATTTCTCCAGCCCTCTACTTTGATTTTTTTTTAAAGAAGTGAATGAGCTGGGCGTGATGGCACACACCTTTGATGCCAGGACTTGGGAGGCAGAGGCAGGCAGATCTCTGTGAGTTCAAGGCCACCCTGGTTACATATCGAGTTCCAGGCCAGCTGGGGCTACAGGGAGACTCTGTATCAAAACAA
The DNA here is from genome assembly GCA_009823505.1 of Rhizomys pruinosus. NCBI lineage: Eukaryota > Metazoa > Chordata > Mammalia > Rodentia > Spalacidae > Rhizomys > Rhizomys pruinosus. The sequence goes on from VZQC01014416.1 coordinate 514,147, forward strand.
AACAAAACAGAACAAACAACAACAACAACAAAAAAAAGAAACAAAAAAACAACTGAATGAGCGTGTACAACCTGACATTTGTCAATAATTTTTATTAATACCATTTATTTAATCTTCTATCAATCCTAAACAGGCAGCAAGACCACCATGAGGAGTGGGTCCCCACCAGCTGCAAGGCCTTGGACCATGCCTGAAGGTCACCAGTCATTCCACCCTCCTTAGGGTATTGTGATACCAAAGCAAACTCCTTTTCTGTTTGTTTAGTTACAGGTCAGAAGTAAAAGCAAGGCAAGATGTGAAACCAGACATCCGACAGCCTCCGTTCACAGACTACAGGCAGCCCCCACTGGACTACAGGCAACCTCCAGGAGGAGACTACCCACAGCCCCCACCCTTGGATTACAGGCAGCCTCCCCTGCTGGACTACAGGCAGCACTCCCCTGACACCAGGCAGTATCCTCTGTCGGACTACAGGCAACCCCAGGTACTTTGGCCAGAGATCACGGAGTTCTCTCCTGTTGTACGAGGAACAGAACAGAATACACTTCTGGGATACAAAGCCAGGGCTCTGTTCCTGATTCTGATATCATCAGAGTAACACCCGGATCCCCTAAACTTCAGTGGATAAACTGGTCTCAGAATAAGCCAGAACGATCCATTGATGTGTCCAGGAACCAATCAGTAGTGGGCAGGTAGACAGGGATGGACTGATCACTGATGAGACATAACCAGCTGACTCAAGGACTTAGCTTTGTCAGTGCTCGTTATGCTCTCATCTCGACCTCAGAACACTGATGGAGGACATTTTGCATTCTCCAGCCACTGAGGCATTTTAGACCCACAGTTTTTTTTTTTTTCTTCTTTTTGAGACAGGGTCTCCCTGTAGCCCCAGCTGGCCTGGAACTCACTCTGTAGACCAGGCTGGCCTTGAACTCACAGAGATCTGCCTGCCTCTGCCTCCCAAGTGCTAGGATTAAAGACACACACCACCACGCCCAGCATGAAGATGGTTCTTAGCCGCCATGTGAGTGCTGGGAATCGAACCCAGGTCCTCTGCAAGAGCAATCGGTGCTCTTAACCGCTGAGCCATCTCTCCAGCCCCATCCATAGTTCTTTAAATGGCTGCTTCCCACTCTGTAGTAAAGAGCCAAGCCTCTATGCAAAGAACAAAGCTAAACCCTGTGTTCACAGTATAGCCTGTAGCCATGGCAGTAGCTGCCAACTCCCTGTGCATTCAATCAAGATTACAACTGTTGTGATTGTTGGTGATTATTTGATGTCTTTTTGAAACAGGGTCTCCCTGTAGCCCCAGCTGGCCTGGAACTTGCTCTGTAGACCAGGCTGGCCTTGAACTCACAAAGATCCGCCTGCCTCTGCTTCCTGAGTGCTAGGATTAAAGGCGTGTGCCACCACGGCCAGCTTGATATACCTAATAAGACTTCTTGACCACTGTGAGCTTCCATTTCCTAAAGGGTGGGTCTTCCTTACAGGTCAAGATAAGGAGTCAACTTTTATGAAAAGGATCTAGACCAGAGCTTAGTGTCTAGTTACTGTTTACTACCTGGCAATTAAAGACCAACATATAAATTAAGTGCAATTTCATTTCTATTGGCTGCACCGTGTCTAGTTGAATGAAACATTGTGTCTAGTTGAATGAATGAATGAATGAATGAATGAATGAATGGATGGATGGATGATTATCTTTATTCCCAAAGAATTTAGAATAGTGAAGGTCAGGAAATTTTGGACATACTGTTTTAGGGAAAAGAAATTCTATTTTGTTAATACTTAGTATTAACTCTGAGTTAACATTTAGTAGTCTGTGTAATTGAAAGATGTAGTCAGACCCTAGTAAATTTCACTTTTCAATTCTAAAACTGTAGTTTACAGACACAGGGACATGACTAGTATAGCCACTAATAATACTAATTGTAGCGAATGAGAAAACTCAGGAGAGATAATGGCATTCAGGCCTCTACGTAGGAAGTGCATATTTATCAAGAAAACTGATACAAACTATACTGTTTGTTTTAACAACAGAGTTAAACTGCTCTGTCCCGCTCAGACTTTTGGAACCTGTTATGCATTTTCAGCATGTTTAAAGTCAGACTGCTGCTTCTCACACCTTGTCATTTGAACGCACTAATGAGGAGAGGGAAGGGGATCAGGGGAAGTCACCGTGGAAGGCTCCCTAATACTAAACAATTACATGTTCCATTTTCTCCCCAACCCCAAAGGATTTTGACTATTTCACTGTGGACATGGAGAAAGGAGCCAAAGGATTTGGATTCAGTATTCGTGGAGGAAGAGAGTACAAAATGGATTTGTATGTGTTGAGATTGGCAGAAGATGGACCAGCAATAAGGAATGGGAGAATGAGGGTAAGAAGTGTCTGTCGTTGCAGAGTTCCTGGGTTCTAAATGAACACCCCCAGTGCTCTTAGAAGGGTGCTGAAGCATGCTGGCAAACAAGCAGACTGGAAGCAGGTTTTACCCTTTCTGTTTTATGACATGATTTTTAAAGAGTTGGCCAAATAATAAGAATTACAGTTTCAAACCCGATGTGGTGGTGCATAGCTGTAACTCCCCTGCACAAGGGAAGCTGGTGATCACCTAGGCTATATGCTATGACTTGTCAAAAAATGAAAAAGGTGGAGCTGGAAAGATGGCTCTGTGGTCAAGGAGCACTGGCTGCTCTTGCAGAGGATCTAAGTTCGATTCCCCATACCTACCTGGTAGCTAGCAACCATCCATAACTCCAGTTCCAAGGAAATATCATGCCCTCTTCTGACCTCTGGGTGCATTGCATGACATGGGTGCACTTACATACATACAGACAATACATACACATAAAAAAAAAAAATAAGTAAAATATTTTTTAAAAAATCAAAAAGTCAAAAAATGATACTGTCTCTTATTTTTCTGCTTAACATTGTCCAAAAATTAATAAATCTTAGCATACTAAAAAAATAAAGAGAAAACTCAAAAAGAAAAAAGAAAAAGGACATAGGAAAGAAAAGTAAGAAACAGTTTGAAATGGAGACCTGGCTCCATTATTTCTCTATGGCTCAATGATTCCATTTTCACTGAGGGTGAATCTTTTGAAATGTGATTTCTTTTTTTATTCCTCCCCCTCCATGTATATTAATCAAATGGTCCTTGTGTCTCTTTGGAAATGTTCCTTTTTTATTAACCAAGCTTTGGGCTTGGATGTGGGGCAGACAGGCACAGCAGGAGGAAAAGGGAGTCAGCTTTTTATACAAGGTTGCTCTTAAAACTGAAAGCAGTTAGACACTTCTACTTAGAGTGCGAGTTGACGAACAGTTTTTAATATAACAGTCAGTCTGTGGTAGGTGGCCCATGACTGATCGTTCCTCTGAAAGTACCAAACAAAACTTGGTAACGTAGAACTTTAGACAATATCTCTGTCTCAAATGACACTAGCAAGTACATAAGGAAGTTCAGTTGTTGCTGTAAATGAGATCTAGAATTCACACTGACCCTCCCTCCTTGCTTTTTAAGTTCAGACAGAAAAGCTGCAGCTTTGGAGTTTTGGAGCCTGAGGTTGCGCTAACTTTCCCGATCAGTTGCTCCGGCCACGTGCCCGTTATTCCTGTTATTCCTACCACCGAGCCAACCTTCCATCATTCTCTTTCCCAAGTCAAGGAATCACCTACAGTACAGAAGTAGAAAGGATGCAAATCATGTCCGTTTCCCTCCCTCCTCTAGGATCCTCTGATAACTGGGAGATATTGGAGATGGAATCCCACCCCATGCAGGGATGACTCCAGGAACAGACAGCCCCCTGTTCTGGTTCAGCAGAAGCCTCCTCTTACCCATTTAGGTCTGTCTATAGAAGAGGCCTCCACATATCAAGGCACATCTTGTCTTGATATGATAATCCACCCCCAAACTAGAATGGCACATTATTTTTTTTAATTACATTTATTGGGGGCTGGAGAGATGGCTTAGTGGTTAAGAGCACTGACTTCTCTTGCAGAGGACCCAGGCTCAATTCCCAGCACCTACCTGGTGGCTAACAACCATCCGTAAGTCCAGTTCCAGGGGATCTGAACGAAGCTTTCTTCTGACCTCTGCAGGCATTGTATGACATGGGCACAATTACCATATGCAGACAATACATTCATACATGAAAAATTAAAATAATAAAAATATATTTTTTATTTTTTAACATTTGTATTGAAGTTTTGTGCGTTTCATACATCGTTTCGCATTCCAATCCAGACTCATCTCCTCTTCCATGCCCCCTACCCCACCTGAGTTCATGCACCCTGCCATTCCTGCCCTGTATCTTTTTCTGATTCTTTTCAAATATTTTCAAAGCAGAGGATTATCATTTTGGGGGGAACTTTACTGTTTCAGTTTGTTCCCTGTAGCAGGGAATTTATCACTCGTGTGCTGCCTTCCACAGGGTGTTCTTCCTCCCTGGACCAGGGCTCAAAGAACCTGGGTCTAAGCCCTGGTAGGGAGGAAGAGGAACTAGAAGTGAGGCCCAATAGAATAGGAGAGAAAGAAAAAGAGAGAGAACAAAGAAGAGACGGACTCAGACGAGACCAAGACAGGGAGTAATTCCAGGAGGGAAATAACTCAGTTTATTGCTGTAATCCAGGGTTTTTATACAGGACCTTGTGGGGGTTGGAACATAGAGAATTGGGTGTTAGGACAAGCAGGATTTCAAGCCATATACTCCAGATCACTACAGGAATGTGACAATGCTTTGCCCAAAGCATCAAGACAATTGGCCCCAGGAAGGTTTTCACAGACAAGCAAGAGAGCAGCAGGAGCCCAGGCTTGGAGGTTGCTTGCTGACTCCCTAAGTGCTTCTGCCAAATGGGTCCCTACATCTCCTCCTTTTTCTTGTATTAAAAAAAAAGCTCTGTTGTCACATAGTGTTATTATTTTTTCTTTTGGGGTTACTCTGGGAAGTACAACCCAACGTGGCTCCTACTGGGGGTAACAGAACCTGGGTATGTGTGTAGTAAATTGGAAGTGTGACTTATGCTCTATACATCAAGAAGGGGAACCCTCTGGGTCTGGGGATTTTTCCAAGGCAAATCAGGAATACCACATATCCCCACCCCCCAGGGAGGTTCCAAGGTAGGGAGGGCCTCCAAGGGGGGTAAGAGGGACAGTGACTGCAGCCCCACTTCAGGCCAGACAAAAGTCTCATCCCTACAGTTCCCTATCCCAGTTCCTCTGCTGTTGTAGTTCCCTCCAATCTGTATTGCTTCAACATATGCATATATATGCATCACACCTATACTAAACTTAAATCATCTGTACATAAACTGTCATTTCCATATCATATTTCAGGATTCACATTTTTTTCTTTTAAATTTATATTACTCTAAAATATGCCTACATATCCACCACCCATATACCAAGCTTACAAGGTCTAAAAATAAGTGGTGGGTTAATTATAGAGCCTGTTAAGGGATTTACATTGTAAGAGAACAATTGCTTTCAGGGAAAGAGGTACATAACATTGATGTTGCTCAGTTTGTCTTACAACTCAGTGCTGGGTGTGTTTGCTTTTCTGGGACTGTGTCACTTCATTTAGCATAATATCTTCTAATTCCATCCATTTATCTGCAAAGTTCATGATGCCATTTTTCTTTCCAGCTGCATAGAATTCCATTGTGTAAATGTACCACATTTTATCTATCCACTCACTGATTGAGGGGCATTTGAGTTGGTTCTAGCTCTTCACTATTGTGAAGAGATCTGCAATGAGCATGGCTGTGCATGCATCTCTGCAGTAGGATGAGTCTTATAGATATATACCCAGGAGTGGTATGGCTGGGTCACAAGGTAGGCTCATTTTGAGTCTTTTAAGGATTCTCCACACTGCTTTCCACAGTGGTCGTATGAGTTTACATTTCCACCAGCAGTGGACAAGTGTTCCCCTTTTCCCACAACCTCTCCAACATTTGGTATCATTTGTTTTCTTGATCTTAGCCAGGCTTATCAGAGTAACATGATATCTTAGTGTGGTTTTAATTTGCATTTCCTTAATTATTAGTGATGTTGAACATTTTTCATTTTATTGTTATTAAACTTTTTCCATAAATCATATATCACTTCTCAATTGAATTTAGAGTCACTTCCCTTTCCTTACCCCCCCACCCCACCTGAGTCCCTGCACTCTGCCATGCATATCTTGCATCTTTTTCTAAGTCTTTCCAGAGTTTTTTTCCCAGTTCTGTTGTTGTTGTTCTCTTTAACTTGTATTGCTTCAATATATATACATTTATATATATATATATATATTTGTATATATATACACATAATTATATATATATATATATATCAATAAATACATACATACATGCACATATCACCTGAATTAGATGATTTTTTTTCTAAAAGATGTCATGTTTTCCTTAAGGAAGTGCTTGAAGGTTCCTACTTGGCAATCCCAAACAACCATCAATCCTGCCCTTGTGTTCTACACTAGGGTCTTTCCCTCCCATGGTCCCCCAAATGAAGTCCAGTAGGCACGAATCCTGTCTTGATCCTCCTCAACTGGCCTCCATAACACAGCCTAGGTAGTCCAACAATGGCAGTCTATACTTTGACGAGGCTGAAATACCCTTGGCTGCTTAGTCCACAAGCTGGGTATCTCAGTAGTCCCCATCTGGCATTGAAGGTTTGGAGGGTTCTTGGAGAGACATGAATCTTCATTCCATATTGGAAGGTTAAAAAGCTGTGTCTCATGTCTTTGAGGAGTAGCAAAAGCAGTGGCAGCCACAGAGTAGATGCACTTGCCAGTAAGAATTGAAGACAGGCCAAACAACAGCACTCTCTCTTTTTTCTTTTTGTCTTTTTAGTAAGATTTCAAATTTTATATCTGCAGTACAGTTTCTCTGGTTTTACCGATTATTTATTTCTGGTTTTACTTTCCTTTTGTATGCTTAAGGCCACACAGTTATCCCAGATTAACCAAGATTTTTGTTTTCTCAAGGTCAGTTGAGGATCTGGTCCTCAAGGATCCCTCCAGGGTTTTTTGGGGGTGAGAGGGGAGCCCCTTGCTCCTTTCAGCTTTTCATTTACCAGTTCCTTCCACTTGAGGACAAAATCAGGTCTTGCTAGATGAGGCTTCCTTTTCTGAAGCATGAGCAGATTTTCCTCTTTATAGACTGGACACTGGCTGGAGTCCCATTAGTGGATCTCCAAGACCTCCCTTAACAGAAAGACTTCTGACCCACATTTGCAGGACATTTCAAGAGATGCTGCCATGCATAATCCCCTAAGACTTGGTTGACCTCTGAGGGCAAGGAACAAAGTTATCCCTTAGGTCCTTCCACCAAATTGGTATGGGTGTTAAGTATGGTCGTTAAGCACCCAGAAAGGTGAAGTTGTACCAGCCTATTACATTGCACCTATATTAAAGTTGTATCTTTTGAAAACAAACTGTATGTTATTTCCATATCATATTTCTTGAGTCACATTTTTCCATTTTAATTTTATATTTCTCTAAAAGATGCATACATACCTTCCATCATATACCAAAAATCCAAGGTCTGAAAATAAATGGTAGGTTAATTCTAGAACCTGTTTAGGGATTCACAATATAAGAGCACAGTTGTTTTCAGATCATGAATAATATAACATTAATGTTGCTCAGTTTGTCTTACAACTAGGTACTTGGTACTAGCATCCACAGATGAGGGATTCCATTTGTCTCTTATTTTTCTGGGACTGTGTTACTTCACTTAGCATAAAATCTTCTAGTTCTATCCATTTACCTGCAAAGTTCATGATGTCATCTGTAGGAGTTTATTGCTTAATAGTCCTTTATATACCCGTGGCCAACATCCACATGCTGTTCTTCCCTCCCTGCAAGCTTCAAGGCTGTCTCCTGCCTTCAGGCAGACAATCCCTCAGCTTAACTCTGGCAAGGAGGGGAGAGGGGACCATAATAAAGTTACCTGATGGAATAGAAAGACAAGGAAAGACAAAGACATACAGACACAGACTCAGAGGACAAGCTCCAGGAGGATAGACTCTCTCTCCTTTATTTATGCCAGCAGTGTGTTTATATACCAAAGGTTACTGTGCTCTGGGCAAGGAAGTGGGGGGCAGGTGGAAGGGAAGGGTGAGCCACCTTGGCTTTAATCAGGAGGCTGCAGAGCTCCTGTTTGTGCAAAAGGTAAACTAGATGTGCGACATTCTGCTCAATGCCTCAAGGGAAGGGGCTATCTGGTCCTGGAACTTTGCAGAGATAGGCGAGGTGAAAAAACATTGTAATATCCCAAACCTTCCAGAGCTACAGATCACTCACAGAGGCAACTGAATGCCCACAGAGATATCAGATAACTCTCCTCCAAGGTCTTATGGGACAGGTCTTACAAGTTCTTGCCTCAAGCCAGGCAAAGTTTCATTCCTACAGTCATCTTTCCTTTTTTAAATTCTTTATTTTTTAAAGGGATTCACAATATAAGAGCACAGTTGTTTTCAGATCACATTAACGTTGCACAGTTTGCCATACAACTAGGTACTTGGTGCTAGCATCCACAGATGAGGGACTGTGTTACCTCACTTACATGATATCTTCTAGCTCCATCCAGTTACGTGCAAAGTTCATGATGTCATCTTTCTTTACCGCTGCATAGAACTTCATTGTGTAGATGTACATTTTCTCTATCCACTCATCAGTTGAGGGGCACTTAGGTTGGTTCCAGTTCTTTGCTATTGTGAAGAGAGCTGCAATAAACATGGCCATGCATGTATCTCTGCGGTAAGATGAGTCTTGTAAGTATATACCCAGCAGTGGTATGGCTGGGTCAGGTGGCAAGCTCATTTTGAGTCTTCCAAGGTTCTCCACACTGCTTTCCATAGCTCATGTACAAGTTCACATTCCCACCAGCAGTGGATGAGTGTTCCCCTTTCCCCACAACCTCTCCAGCACTTGGTATCATTTGTTTTTTTTATCCTAGCCAGTCTTATTGGAGTGAGATGATATCTTAAAGTGGTTTTAATTTGCATTTCCTTAATTATTAGAGATGTTGAACACTTCTTAAGGTGTTTCTCAGCCATCTCTAATTCCTCACTTGTGAAGTCTCTGTTCAGCTCTTTGCTCCATCTATTGAGTGGGTCATTTGTTTTCTTCCTTCTTTGTTTTTTGAGTAGTTTATATATTCTGGAAATCAATGCTTTGTCAGATGTATCTGTGGTGAAGGTTTCCTCCCACTCTGTGGGTTTTCTCTTTGAGTTTGTTTTGAGTTTGATGAGGTCCCATTTGTCAATTGTCGACCTTAATTCTTGCACATCTGCTGTCTGATTTAGGAAGTCTTTTCCTACACCAACTTTTTCTTCTATCACCTTCAAAGTTTTGGATTTCACGTTGAGGTCTTTAATCCATCTGGAGTTGACTTTTGTACAGGGCAAGAGGTAGGGGCTTAATTTCATTCTTCTACAAGTGGTGATCCAGTTTTGCCAACACCACTTGCTGAAGATGCTGTCTTTGCTCCATTGTGTCTTCTTGGCCCTCTTGTCAAATATGAGGTGGCTGAAATTGTATATGCTCAGGTTTGGATCTTCAGTTTTGTTCCATTGGTCAACAGGTCTGTTTCTGTGCCAGTACCAAGCTGTTTTTATTACTATAGCCCTGTAGTATAGTTTGAAGTCTGGTATAGAGATCCCCCTTGTATTGCTCTTTTCACTCAGGGTTGCTTTGGCTATTCATGGTCTTTCGTTTTTCCAAATGAAATTAAGGACTTTTTCCCAAGCCTGTGAAGAAACTCTTGGGGATTTTAACTGGGATCACATTAAATCTGTACAAGAGTTTGGGTAGAATGGACATTTTTACTATATTAATTTTGCCAATCCATGATAATGAGAGGTTTTTCCACCTTCTCATGTCTTCTTCAATTTCCTTCTTTGGGGGTTTAAAATTTTTTGTAGAGATCTTTGGTGTCTTTGGATAGGTTTGTTCTATGTATTTTATTGTTTTTGAGGCTATTGGGAGTGGGAAGGTCTCCTTGTATTCCTTCTTTAGTTGCTTGTTGGTATAAAGAAAGGCTACTGATTTTTCTAGGTTAATTTTGTAGTCTGCCACTTTACTGAAACTCTTAATTGTTTCCAGGAGTTTTCTGGTGGAATTTTTAGCATCCCTTAGGTAATCATATCATCAGCAAAAATGATAGCTTTACTTCCTCTTTTCCAATTAGTACTCCTTTAATTTCTTTTTCTTGCCTTATTCCCCTAGCAAGTGTTTCAAGCACTGTATTGAATAGGAGTGGTGATGGGGAGCCCATATTGTTCTTACATTGTGCTCTCGGTATGTGGTTTGCCTTTTGTCTGTATTCTGATGCAAGTTTTGAATGCCTCTTCACCTTATTGAAGGATTGCTTTCCTTGATTTCTTCAGGTACCTTCATTGTATTCTCCTTATTATGGGGTGTTGACTTGTCTAGGTTTCAGGCTTTCAATTTTGTTTATATATTGGAAGTTATAGTTCACTCTTCCCTTTCTGTTCCACAAGAACTGGGTGGATAACAACCCAGATGACACCTTCTGAGCACTGTATTCCCTCTGCTGCCAGCCAGATCCTCTAGGTTGGTTGTAGGGCTTACTGGAACCTCTCTCCAGAGTTCCAGTTGGTGGGAGGGGGGGTGGGAGTTGCTTGCTTAGCCCATGTGCTTGTACCCTGCACCCCAGCTGCTCTGGCAGATGCCAGCAGCCTCTATGTTCGAACCTCAGTTCCCAGGATCCTCCTGGCCAACATGCTGGTCCGCACCCTGCACCTCAGCTACTCTGGCAGATGCCAGCAGCCTCTATGTTTGAATCTGTTCCCAACATCCTCCTGGCTGACCCGCTGATCCACACCCTATGCCCCAGCTGCTCTGGCAGATGCCAGCAGCCTCTATGTTCGAACCTCAGTTCCCAGGATCCTCCTGGCCAACATGCTGGTCCGCACCCTATGCCCCAGCTGCTCTGGCAGATGCCAGCAGCCTCTATGTTTGAACCTCAGCTCCCAGGCAATGCTGAACATTTTTTTACGATGTTTCTCAGTCATCTTTATTTCCTCATTTGTGAAGTCTCTGCTCAGCTCTTTACTCCATTTTTTGAGTGAGTCATTTGTTTTCTTACTTCTTTGTTTTTTTAGTAGTTTATATATTCCGGATGTTAATGCTCTGTCAGATGTATCACTAGTGAAGGTTTCCTCCCATTCTGTGGGTTTTTGGTTCACTTCACAGTTGCTGTGTCCCTAGGATTGGGGTATAATTACTACTAATTTTAGTTGCTTTGGATGCACTATCTTTGAGCCTCTGGGCTCGAGTCTTCTTTTTCTGTTCCTGTGTGTTAGTAGGAAGGGCGTCCTTCTACTGGGGATTCTGAGACAGTGTGGTGCCCGTCATTTTTTAAGCTTCTCTAGGCATTCAGGTATTACCAAGACAAATAACAATGATCACTCCACCCAGAGGCTCTTTCATGGAAGAGGTGAGGAGGAGGAGGTAGACAAATTCTGGGTCCCCACTAATTGATGTCACCTGTTCTTTCTGAGTACCTGCAGCAGTGAGAATTATTTCTGCAGATATCATTAGCAAATTAGGCTATTAGGGAAATTAGGTCTAACAAAGTTAAGAGGGATAAATTTTTCATAACTGAAGAATACAGCTCTGGCACAAAGTTCTTAGAAATACAACCTCATTAAAAATGGAAACTAAATAGAAAACACAGGCTAAGAATAACATGCATTCAAAATATCTAATTGGTGAAGCTCAGTGAAGCAAGGAATGTAAGAAATTTCAAGATAAATATGAGACATTTAGAGAGCACAAATAGTAGTTCTAGGTGCTTGAATAAAAAGCTGGCAGAGAAATTGAAAGAGAATGTAAAAATGGGGCTGGAGAAATGGCTCAGCAGTTAAGAGCACCAACTGCTCTTGCAGAGGACCCAGGTTCGATTCCCAGCACCCATATGGCAGCTAAGAACCGTCTTTAACTCCAGTTCTAGGGGAATCCAACACCCTCTTCTGACCTCTGCAGCATTGCATGACACGGGTGCACCAACCTACATGCAGACAGTACACTCATACACATAAAAAATAATTTAAAAATTATAATTAAAAAAAGAAAGAGAAGGTAAAAGAACAGGTTTGGGTTTGTTCTTACAAAGGTAGATAGGATCAGGGATGTGGTGTGTAGGCCTGTGCTAAAGCTCGTGTTTAGTATCTGCAAGGTGTATGATCCCCAACACAGGAGAAAAATATTTTCCATTTTCATAAAAGTATAACATATTCCCCATCCCATAAAATGTATTTTTTATGACAAAAAGAACATCACTTGTAACTTCACTGGCAGCTAGGTGGCCATTTCTTATGTTTCCATATCCCTGCCTACTCTCCAACCTTGGGGGAAGGCTCCACCATCCTAAACGAAGAAGTGCTTGACATGGCTTCTGAGGTTTCCACAGACATGGCTTTCTCAATGATAGCATTAAGTTTTTCACACTTTGTGAACTTTATATAAATGAATCATAGTGTACATGTTCTTGTCTGTGGTTTCTTTTTATACATTATTGTCTTAGTTTGTCTTCCATTGCTGTGACAAAACACTCTGACCAACACCAACTTGGGGAGGAAAGGGTTTATTCAGCTTACATCTCCTGGGTCACAGTTCATCACCCAGGTACCCCAAGGCAGGAACTCAGGGCAGGAACCTGGAGGCAGGAGATGAAGCACAAGCCATGGAGGAGTGCTGTTCACTGGCTGTCTCCCCTGGCTCATGCCCAGCCTTCCTTCTTATACAGTACACAACAACCTGCCCAGGGTGGCACCACCCATTGTGCTCTGGGCCCTCCCACACTGCTCAACCATCAAGACAACACTCCACAGATGTGGCCACAGGCCAATCCAATGGAGCCAATTCCCCAATTGAGGCTCCCTCAACCCAGGTGTGTCAAGTTGACACTAAAGCTATCCAGCACAATTGACCCCTTGTCAACTTGACACACAAAACACATCACTATTAAACCACCACCTTTCCAGTTCTTATCCCCAAAGTATGATGTTAACACTAATCACAACCTAAGACAGTACATCCTTAAAAGCCCCACAGTCCTTAAAATGTCCAAACACTTAAAAGTCCAGTCTATTAAAAGTCTCTTAACTGTGGGCTGCTGTAAAATCCAAAACAAGTACTGTCTTATTTCAAAGGGAAGAATCAGGCACTCTCAAACAAAACCTAAGTCCAGCAAGTAGCTCAAGGCTGGACACCTGGGATTCACTCACGATCTTCTGGGCTCCAAAGGGTCTCGGCAGCTCCCCCTCTCCGACTCTGCCGTCCGTGGCACACTCATCTCGCAGGCCCAGGCCGACTCCATTCTACACCTACCGCTGCTCTTGGTGGTCGTCCCAGGGTACCGGCATCTCCAAAAAGCTGGGGTCGCTACTGAAACTGAGGCAGCACCTTCACCAATGGTCTCTTCTGACCTCTCCTGGTGCAAAGCCTCAGCTTCTCTCCATGACCCCTGCAATCCTGGGGTCTTCACAGCAACCGAGGTGCACTTCCACCAATGGTCTTTCCTGACCTCTCACAGTGCCAAGCCTCGGCTGCTCTCTGTGACCCCCTCAAATTTCAACACCGGAACCATATAGGAGACTCTTACACGTTACCAAGTCCGGCTTCTGGCTCGAGATGGAGGCTCAGGCCCTTTCTGGGTCACAGCTTCTGTGTGCTGACCTTGAAGATATTCTCCCCAGAAGATTTCACCTCAGTGATGCTGGTCTCTTGTTACTTACAGCTGATTTTTCAGCCCCAGCTAACCAGCATCAATTGCCCCAGTACCACAAAAGTTTCACTTCAGGTTCTGGTCTCTTGTTACTTACAGCTGATTCTCCACAGCCCCAGCTGACCAGAACCCACAGATTACACAGTCCTGATGATCTCTGCTCTCCTTTGAAACTAGAAACTTCACAAGCCAGGCCTCCATCTTCTACAACTCCTTCAGCAAAACTGCTCCAAGTTCCACAGCCACAATCTTTAGGTATTCAGTGATCTTCCCAGCCCAAAGTTCCAAACTCCTCCACAATCCTTCCCCAAAACTCCAAGGTCAGGTCTGTCACAGCAATACCCCACTCTTCTGGTACCAGTTTCTGTCCTAGTTTGTCTTCCATTGCTGTGACAAAACACTCTGACCGACACCAACTTGGGGAGGAAAGGGTTTATTCAGTTTACATCTCCTGGGTCACATTTCATCACTTAGGAAGCCCAAGGCAGGAACTCAGGGCAGGAACCTGGAGGCAGGAGCTGAAGCACAAGCCATGGAGGAATGCTGTTCACTGGCTTGCTCCTCTGGCTCATGCCCAGCCCGCCTTCTTATGCAGTACACAATCTGCCCAGGGTGGCACCACTCATTGTGGGATGGGCCCTCCCACACTGCTCGACAATGAGACAATACTCCACAGATATGGCCACAGGCCAATCCAATGGAGCCAATTCCCCAATTGAGGCTCCCTCAACCCAGGTGTGTCAAGTTGACACTAAAGCTATCCAGCACAATTATGCTCATGAGATTCATCCAAGTGGCATATGAAGTTTTAATTCATTTGTTTTCACTGCTTTAAATTATTGCATTGGCTTACCATCCTACCATCTATGCAGTTACCTCTTTTCCTGTTCTGTGGCCATTTGGAATTTTCTGTCAGTAGACCTTGAGAAGTAATTAGTATAGTCCTTGAACATCCTCCAGCTCCATAAATGCAAGACTTTCTTGACACTAATCTGTTCTCTAGAAGGACACATATTTAACTAAGCTAAGTATATTGGCTGCTTTTCTGTTGCTGTGATAAAAAACCATGACCAAGGCAACTTGAAGAAGGAAGGGTTTATCTATTAGGGTTCTAGAGGAATAAGAGTCCATCATGGATGGGAGGCACAGTGGTAGAAGCAGTTCAGAGTAGAAAGCTGACTGCTTACATCTCCAACAGCAAATGGGAAGCAGAGAGAGGGGGAGGAGAGAGAGAGAGAGAGAGAGAGAGAGAGAGAGAGAGACTGGAAATAGGGTGAGGCTATGAATTCTCAAAGCCCACCCCCAGTGACACACTTCCTCTGTCAAGGCAACAGATCCTGAATGGTTCCATGACCTTCTCCAAACAGCACCACTAACTGACCAAGTCTTCAACTACTTGGAGCCCATAATGGACATTCTCATTCAAATTGATACACTAAGTGATGCAAAAATATTCTCCTAAGTGATGTTATAAGATCATATGTGTGAGTTGGGTGGTAGTGCATGCCTTTAATCCCAACACACAGGAGGATCTCTGGGTGTTCAAGGCCAGCCTGGTCTACATAGAGCCTCAAAAAGATCTCCTCCAAAATTATATGTGTGCCACCAATGTGAACGAGTTTTCATACTTACAAAATGTGTGCTTCCACCTTGTAAATTCTAGCTCTGGTAGATGGAAATAACATATAATGTGGGCTTGTGTTGGCATGTCTTCATTATAAATGATGTTCATTATCTTTTCTTGTTATTGGACTTTTGTGTTCCCTCTTGAACAATATATCGTTTATTTTCTGTTGAATATTTGTTCTTCTCATATCGATTTTTACAAGTGCTTCTATATTCTTTGTGGTAGTTATTTATCAACTTCTGTGATGCAGATCTCTTATTCAGTGCATTGTAGCACTACCCTCATGATGCTCTTTGATAAAGAGAAGTTCTTCATTTTCACATAACTGACAACCTTTTCCCTTATGATCTCCATTTTTTGAGTCTTACTTGAAAAATCATTTCTCAACATGATCTGTGTGTGTGTGTGTGTGTGTGTGTCCACACACACATGCGTGTGAATGCAGGTGCATCTGTGCAGAACCAGAGAAGGACTTCTGGCATCTTCCTCTGCCACTCTCTGCTTTACTCCCTTGAGACAGATTATATTAGTTATTTTTCTGTTGCTGTGATAAAACAACATGGCCAAGGCAACTTATAGAAGGAAGAGTTGATTTAGCTTATGGTTCCAGAGAGGTCAGATTCCATAATGGCAGGGGAGGTGTGGTGAGAGAAGGTGGCTGGAGTAGAAAGCCAATCTATCACATCTTCAAGCAGGGAAGCAGAGAGAGGCAGACTAGAAGTGGGCATGGCTATGTACTCCCAAAGCCCACTCCAGTGACCTGTTTCTTCCAGCATGGCCACACCTCCTAATGGTTTCATGACCCTCCCCCAAAAGTGCCATGAACTGAGAACAAGTGTTCAAGTGCTGAGAGCCTATGGGGAACACTCATCAAAACCACCACATTCCTCTCCCTGGCCCCAATTAGACTCAAGACCATATCATCATGCAAAATGCATTTAGTCTACTTTTTCTTTTTTTTTTTTTTTTTTATTGTCTTTTTGAGACAGGGTCTCCCTGTAGCCCCAGCTGTCCTGGAACTCACTCTGCAGACCAGGCTGGCCTTGAACTCACAAAGATCCGCCTGTCTCAGCCTCCCAAGTGCTAGGACTAAAGGCGTGCACCACCACGCCCGGCACATTTAGTCTACTTTTAAAAGTCCCCATAGTCTCAAACTATTCGAAAGTCCAAAAATCTCTCCTCAAACTCAAGGTAGTCTTAATTATAAGCCCCTGTAAAATCAAAAGACAAATTACATATTTACAACATTACAATGGAACTGAATACACATTTCCATTCCAAAGGGGAGGAAACAAAACTGAAACCCAACAAGGTAAACACCAAATCCTGCAGCTTCATGTCCAAAGTCTGGGTCTTTACTTCCAAAGGGCTTACATGGCATCCCCTCCAGCTTTGCTGCATGCAACATACATCTCTCTCTTGGGCCAGTGCCATTCATTGCCTGTGTGCTCTTGGAGTCTCTACCGTCAACCAGGCTTAACCTTCACAGCTTCATGCAGTGGCTTCTCGGGGTCTTTTGGCTTGTTAAGACTTCTTTATGCAGGGACACCCTTGCTGCACACTTCTGGCCTTGGGAGCTCCCTTAAACCATGGAGGAAGAATCAGTGACCCCATTCAGACTTGCATCTTTCATCTAAAGCCAGTACCAACACTGCCATCCAGGGATGGACCCTGGCCTACTTCATCCACAAGAGCAGCTTTTATAAGCTGTGGTTTTCTAGGAGCATAAAACCTCTCCAGACTCTTTGGAGGCTGAGTTTTGTGTGGTCTTGCCCTGAAGGTACTCCTTCCATTCTTTGAGTCCAAATCTAGAGGCCTCTTCTCAATGTTTCTAATCCTCTTTTTTTTTTTTTTGGTCTTTTCGAGACAGGGTCTCCCTGTAGCCCCAGCTGTCCTGGAATTCACTCTGTAGACCAGGCTGGCCTTGAACTCACAAAGAACTGCCTGCCTCTGCCTCCACTTCCCAAGTGCTAGGATTAAAGGCATGCACTACCACACCCGGTACGGTTCTAATCCTCTTATCAAAGGGAGCCTCTCCTTCAGCACAAGCCTTGGCTCCAACATTACTAAGCTTCACAGTGCCCTCTTTTTCTCCAAACTGTATATTTTGTATTTCCTTGTGCCTGACCTGTTCTTTTTCACTGTAGTCCTCCATATTCATCATTAATAACCATGCCACCAATTCTACATTAGGATATCCTGAAACTTCCTCCACCAAAGAAATTAGTCCATTACTTTTTGAACTTATCCTCACATACACTTTTAGGCTGGGGGTAGACAGCAGCCAAACTCTGCCAAAATATCCCAGTTACTGCTTATGTCCTTATTTCCCTCTGGAATAACCTTGCTCTCTGCACTACTTTCTTCCAGACTCCTACCTAAATGGCCTCTTAAGCTCTGCTTATAGTATTCAATCCCTTTTTTCTAGTTCAAAGTTCCAAAGTTTACTTCTACATTACTCCCAAAATCCACATGGTCAGGTTCTTCATAGCAACAGCCCACTCTCTGGTACTAAGTCCTGTATTAGGTACTTTTCTGTTGCTGTGATAAAACACCATAATGGAGGCAACTTATAGAAGGAAGAGATTTGGCTTGCAGTTCCAGAAGAGCGAGAGTCCATCATGGCAGGGAGACATGGCAGCAGAGGCGGCTGGAGTAGACATCTGAATGCTCACATCTACATGCAGGCAAAGGAAGCAGAGATGGACAGACGGGAAGTAAGTAGAGCTACATACTCTCAAGTTTGAGACATGCTTTCTCCAGCATGGTTATACCTCTTAAATGTTCCATGCCCCTCCCCAAACAGCACCACAAACTGGGAATCAAGTGTTCAAATACTTGGAGCCTGTGGAGGACACTCATTCAAACCACCCCCTAGGGCCTCACACTGAACTTGGAGCCCCCTGTTTCTGTGCTAGCCTGGATGGCCAGCATTTTCTAGTGATTCTTCTATCTCTGCCCACATGGTCCCAGCACTGAAATTTATAGGTACATGCATTTAAGCCCAGCTTTTACACAGGTGCTGGGAATCTGAGCTCATATTTTCATCCCTACAAGGAAAGAGCTCTACCCAATGAGCAATTCCTCAACCCAATACACCACATAGTCTTAAGCTTCTACCTTCTAAACATTTTGTAATTTTACTTTTCAAAATCTACAAATTTTTTTGGTGTTTTTGAGACAGGGTCTCCCTGTAGCCCCAGTTGTCCTGGAACTCAGGTTGTAAACCAGGCTGTCCTTGAACTCATAGAGATCTGCCTGCTTCTGCCTCCCAAGTGCTGGGATTAAAGGCATGTACCATCATGCCTGAAATCTACATCTTAAAATATTTAGAGTTTATGTCTTTATGTATAAGGGAGAAATCCTAACCTCATGTCGCAGCACCATCTGATGAATCTTCCTTCATTTCTCCCCATCTACAATGATAGCTTGAAAAAAAATTTTTATAATTGCAATGGTCTATTTATTTTTAAAAATTTTAGAAGCTATTGAAGTTTCTTAAGCCTGTTTGAGAAATTATTTCTCAAGAAAGAGTCAAAAAAGAGAAACTATAAAGGAACAGGTTATATTATCTGGCCTGTTCATCTGCATTAATAGCACATTTATCTTTTGATGAAGTTCGAGTTCTGGTGAAGAAGACATCGATATCTTCATCCACAAATACACATCTCAACTCTGGGCATATTCATGTTCCTTGCCTTTTTTGTCCCTCCATACAATTTTTAGAGCCTTCCTTGTTAAGTTTCTCCAAATTCCTGTTAGGATTTTTATTGGAAGTGTGAAGAATAGCTCAGCTGGTAGAGTACTTCCCTGGCATGCATCAAGTGCTGAGTTGGCCCTGTTGAAGCACATAAACCAGGAGTAATCTCACCAGTTGGGGGGGGCAGGATGATTTGAACTTCAAGGACACTATCAACTTATAGAGTTAATGCCAGCCTTTGCTACATAAGACCTTGTCTCAAAAAAAAAAAAATAGTATCTTTATTGGAATCTATACATCAGTTTGGAAAACTTACCTCTTCCTTCTATAAACATGTATATAGGCCATTTACTTGGCTATTTTATAAACTTCATAGATAAACTTTTATAATTTTGTACAAATAGACCAACAAATACTTTATTAGATTTATTCTTAGGTACTAGGTCTTATTTTGACTATAGTGTTTTTAAATCTTGCATATATTGAGTTTATGCATGTTCTTTTACTATTTTTCAATGCAGTGGGGTTTTTTTTAAAGAGTTTGTAGGGTGACAACAGAGTTAAGAAGAAGCTGCAGATTTTCCCTACGCCACATACATATGCATCGTCCCTCTCATACTAGCGTCTCCCAACTGAGTGCTACATTTTTTTTATAAATGACAAACCTACTGGGACACATTGCCAGCCAAGCCCATGGTTACTTCAAGTTTCACTGATGGTAGTAGACATTCTGTGGGTCTTGACACATGTATAGCAACATGTGTATATATTATATATTATTATCCTATCAGAGTATTTAGTACCCCCCCAATTCTCCCTACTGACTGTACTCATGTCTTACTCCCTCCATCTCTATCAACTATTAAATGTTACTCCTTAGTTTTATCTCTTCCAGAATGTCTTCTATTTAGAATGCTACAGCACTCAACCTTTTCAGATGGACATCTTTAATTCAATAATACATATTTAACTTTCCTCCATATCTTTCTATGGCTTACTAGCTCATTTTTTTTAATGCTGACTAATATCCCATTATCTGGATGTGCCACCATTAAATTACCGATACATCCATTGAAGGATATTGTCCTGGTTAGTTTTTACTGTCACCTGGACACAACCAGAAGTCACCTAAGAGACAGTCTCAATGGAGAGATTGTCCAGATCAGATCGGCCTGTGGCTGTGTCTGTGAGGAATGGTCTTGGTTGTTTATTTATGAGAGAGAACCCAGCCCACTGTGAGTGGTGCCACCCCCCAGGCAGATGGTACTTGGCTGTGCAAGAAAGCCAGCTGATCATGAGCCAGAAGGAACAATCCGGTAAGCAGCATTCCTCTATGGGTTCTGCTTTGACGGATTATAACCTAGAAGTATAAGCCAAAGTATAACCCTTTCACCCCTAACTTGCTTTTGGTTAGAGTCCTTTTTTTTTGCAGTTCTTAGCCTCTGCCTTAACGGCTGTGCTATCCCCACAGCACAGGTTAGAGTCCTTTATCACAGCAACGGAGAGGAAAACTAGAATAGACATCTAGTTGCATTTAACATTGATGATTATGAATAAAGCTGCTACAAACATCTATGGGCTAGTTTTTGTACATAGTTTCAGTTCCTTTGGATAAATACCAAGGTGTTCCACTGCTGCATGACTTGGTAAGAGTGTGTTAATATTTTAAGAAACCACTAAACCCTCTTCCAAAGTACCCATGCCATTTTTGTCAGTATTGAAAGAGAGTTCCTTCTCTTCCACATCCTCATCAGCAGTTGGTGTTGTCACACTTCTGGATTTGTATCACTCTCTTGGATGTGTGGTAGCATTTCATTGTTTTAATTTGCACTGTCCTCATGATCTATAGAAAACCTTTTCTTTCTTTCTGTTTCAGTCCTGCGGATGATACCAGAGCCTTGTCCTTATGTCATGTGTGCTAGACAAATGTTCTGTCACTGAGCTAATTTTCCATATTAATATCTTCTTTTTGTGAAACATTAAGAGTTTCACTTAGGTTTTGTCCTTATTGCTGCATTTTAAGAGCTCTTTATATATTTTTGGATAATGGACCTTTTTCATACATGTTTTTACCAATTTTTTTCTAGTATGTGATTTGACTTTTTGGCAACATCTTTCACAGGCCAGAGTTTTTAATTCTAATGACGTCTATCTCATCAACCCTCATGGATTATCCCTTTTGGTTTCATATTTTAAAATCTATTACCAAATATAAGATCAATTAGATTTCTGCCATTATCCTCCAGAGTTCAACATGTTTTCATTCTACATTTGAGGTATGACCCATTCTGAGTTACTTTCTCTACAGATCTTTGTCGCATCCCTTTTTTGTATATGAATGCCCAGTTGTCCAGCACCATTTTGAACACATTTTTTCTATCATACTGATTTTGCTCTTTTGTCAAAGATTAGTTGAGCTAGGCAAGGTGAAATGTACACACAGAGAACAGAGACAGGAGGATCCTGAATTTGATGCCAACCTAGAAAGTTCAAGGTCAATCTGAGTTCATAGTCTTAGCTATGTAGCAAGACCCGTCCCAAAAAATCAAGGGTTAGGGATGTTGCTTAGTGATAGACTGCTTGTACAGGACTGGGGATTGATCTGCAGCACTGCGATTAATCAAAAAATGAGTCAATCAATCAAATCAGTTGACTACCTTTATATAGGTCTATTTCTGAGCTAAGATAATTTCTAATCTTTTCTTTGTTTAGCAGTAGCACATTTCCCTAATTACTGTAGTATCAGTCTTCACCTTTGTACTTCTAAAAGACAGCATGGTTATGCATGTGTAAAAATGTTTAACTTTTTGTTAATGAAAACAGAATTGTTTTCTTAAGGTTTTGTTTGTTTAATTTATGTGTGTGGATTTTTTGTGTGTTTGTGTATGTGGTCATGTGCATGCCACAGCACATGTGTGGAGGTCAGAGGACAACTCTTAGAAGTCAGCTCTTATCTTTTATCTTACCGAAGCAGATTTTCTTATCCTGCACTGTGCTGCAAACCCCAAGCTGGCTAGACTACCAGCTTCTGGCCAGGTCGCCTGTCTCCACCTTGCTTCTCTCTGCAGGAGCCCTGGGATTACAGGTGCATGCTTGCCACTGCATCCAGATTGTTACTTGGATTCTGGGCATCAACGTCACGTCCTCGGGCTTGCACAGCTAGTACTTTTTCCCATCCTCCTCAGCCAACTAATAATTTTTATATATTGATCAATTACATCCTGAAAAATCACTAAATGCTATTGCTAATTAGAATAATTTATCTGTAGCTACGTTTGAATTTTATATGTAATAATCACATCTCCTGAAAATAATTAGGGTTTTTTTAATTATTTTTAAGTGTCTTAACTTCTTTTTCTTTTTGTACTTCTCTGGCATGGCTTCTTGCATGAAGCTGAATAGAAGCAGTCAATGTAGGCATGCTTGTTTTCCTTCTAATCCCAGTGGGAGTGCTTTTAGCATTTTATCACTAAACATGATGTCTAATGGGTTCTTATAGTCAGCCTTTATCAGATCAAGAATTATTCCTCCTATTACTGATTTGCTAGGAGAGTTTATTATGAATAAATGTTGCATTTTATATACATGTCTATATCCATGAAAAGTTTTGCGAACTTCTTTTCTTTAATATGTTAATATATTTATTGGTAGTAATGAATTTTTATGTTAAATCTTGCTTGATTTCCTAGAATAAGTCTTGCTGATTCATGATGTACCCTTTTTATGCCTTGT
Organism: Rhizomys pruinosus; assembly: GCA_009823505.1. Taxonomy (NCBI): domain Eukaryota; kingdom Metazoa; phylum Chordata; class Mammalia; order Rodentia; family Spalacidae; genus Rhizomys; species Rhizomys pruinosus. Next base: position 536,962 of record VZQC01014416.1, read on the forward strand.
TCTCTAATACTTCTTTTGGGATTTTAAAATATGTGTTCTTGAATAAAATTATCTTTTAATTTTCTTTTTCTTTTTTTATTAATTTTATTTATTTCTGTAGGTGTATGAATGTACTGTCTGCATGTAGGTTTGTGCACCCATGTTGTGCAATGCTGTGGAGGTCAGAAGAGGGTGTCAGATTCCCCTGGAACTGGAGTTCTCCTGGAATTGGAGTTTCAGACAGTTCTCAGCCACCATGTGGGTGCTGGGGATCGAACCCGGGTCCTCTGTAAGAGCAGTCGGCACTCTTAACCACTAGCCATCTCTCCAGCCCTAATTTTCTTTTCTTGCGGTGTTCTCGAGTGATTTCAGCATTAGCATTGTACTAGCCTTATAAGATGAGAAATAGAATGATCCTTTCTGGGGGCTGGAGTGATGGCCTAGCGGTTAAGAGCGCCGACCGCTCTTGCAGAGGACCTGGGTTCGATCCCCAGCACCCACATGGCGGCTGAGAACCGTCTGTAACTCCAATTCCAAGAGAACTCCAGTTCCAGGGGAATCCGAGACCCTCTTCTGACCTCCGCGGCATTGCAAAACATGGGTGCACAGACCTGCATGCAGACAGTACATTCATACACATACAAAAATAAATAATAATAATAATAAAAATTGAAAAAGAAAAAGAATGATCCTTTCTGTAACTGCTGGTGTCTCTTGTCCTTGAATATTTGGCAGAATGTACTGGCGAATCAATCCAGGTCTAATGTGATTTCTTCATGTGGAAGTTTTACTCTATTAATTATGTTTCTATAATAATTAGAAAACCTTAAGCTCTTCCATTTCTTCTTGACTCTATTCTGATAAATTGCTTTATCTTACCCATTTCATCTTAGTTTTCCAAGTTTGCAGGTTGGGCTTTGTTTATTCTCTCTCTCTCTCTCTCTCTCTCTCTCTCTCTCTCTCTCTCTCTTTCAGAGAGATCACAGAGCCTCATACATACTAAGTACATATTGTGCCACTGAATTATACTCAGCCCCAGGTTTCAGACACTGGGCTATACCCATCCCATGTTTCAAATTTTTTAATAATACCTCCCCTTCCTATCAGCTACAACATTCATGTTTTTTCCTCTTTCATCTGTTGTATGTGCATTCTTTCAGCCCTTTCTATGTTTATCAGTCATGTCAGAGATGTTGCATTTTCTTTTATTCTTTTCGAATAGTCAGCTTATATATTTGTCATCTTACTTGCATTTCTTTTCATTCCATCCATTTTCCTTGACTTTATCTTATTCCTTTTCTTTTCTTTTTTTTTTTTTTTTGAAACAGGGTCTCCCTTTTAGTTCCAGCTACCCTGGAGCTCTCTATGTAGACCAGGCTGGCCTTGAACTCACAGAGAGCTGCCTGCCTCTGCCTCCCAAGTGCTAGGATTAAAGGCATGTGGCATCATGCCCGGCCATTCTTTTTCTTTTTGTTGAATTTTTCTGATTTTCATACAAGATTATTTGATGGTATTTTTATTCCCTCCTGGATCCATACCTCCCCTTATAAGGCCTATAGAGTTGAATTTCTGTCTCCCAATGTCCTTGTTCTCCAGTTTGGATCAATCTGCTGGATCCTGCTTAGCCTACCAAGAATCCCATCCTTGAAAAAGACTGTCTCTCCCCCATCAGCCATCAAGTGCCAGAATTTCCTTAGGTTGGATTGGAGTTTCTTATGCACTTCCCCAAGTCTCTACTGGGATTTTTTCTGGTTTGAGCTGCTGTAGGATTTGTGTGTGTTGTCAGCATTGCTGTGAGTTCAACTGACCGTCTGTCTGGAAAATCATTTCCCTGTGGTCATCCGCCACCTCTGGCTCTTATAAGCTTTCTGTCCCCACTTCCACAAGAACCCCAACCCTTGGGAGACAGAGTTTGATAGCTGTCCTATTCAGGGATAAGCACTCTTTAGCCTCTTATTCTCTGCACATTGGCAAGTTGTGGGTTTCTATGTTAATTACCATCTGCTGCATAAGAACACTCTGATGAAAGTTGAGAGATGCATTCGTCTATGGATACAACAATAACTTATAAGGAGTCACTTTAATACAATTACTAGTTAGTAGAAAATAAGTATTGTGCTCTTCCCTATGTCCTTTGATCTGTCTAACCTCAGGTAACTGAATCTGGTATCTGTCAGGTATGGGATCAATCCTATGAAGCAGACCTTAAATCCAATTACAAAGTGATTGGTTAACCCCAAAATATTTGTGCTACTACTGCACAAGTGGGCATATCTTGTCAGGCAAGTTGTTTTTGCAGTTTACAGGATTCACAGCTAGGTGTTATTTTTTTTCCTTCTGGTAGCATGCATAGCACCTTCCACACTATGAACACTAGCCAGTAGAGAAGTCAGCACCAGTTTGATTTTTCCTTGTTTGTTCTACACCTCCTGTACATAGTGTGTCTTCAGCAATAGGATCTTACCATTGAGTTCTGACCAGGGGCAATAGCCAGAGGATCCATGGGACCCACGGTCAACAACTTCTAGAAAGGGAGTCCACTCCTAGCATTGGGTTTTCTTTTTCAGTAGCCTATGATGTGTATAAGGGACAATGTCCCCCATTATAAGATAGCTACTTTTAATTACTTTTTATATTGTATGTGTATAGACTTTAAAAAGATTCTACAGTGATAGGTTTCCATATGGATTTTTCCCAGGGCCTTTAGTGATAGTTATTCTTCCTTGTACTCTATCCTGCCCTGCCCTCACATTCTCCAACTTATTTAACCCTTTCTCCTGTAATGTTCCCCTTTCCCCCTTCATGTCACTGCATTCTATCACCCTTCCCAAGAAGCCTAACATCCATGAATATTTATTAGTTTCTTGATTTCTCTGGATTTTCAAAATGAAACATGCATATCTAAGGTTTCAAAGCTAGCATCCACCTAAGAGAAAGAACATGTAACATTTGTCTTTCTGAGTCTGAGTTACCTCACTCAGGATGATTGCTTCCAGTTCCATCCCATTTACCTGCAAATTTCATAAATTTATTTTTTAAGATCTGAATAATATTCTGTTGTGTATATGTACCACACCTTCATTATCCATTCATCAGTTGATTGACATCTAGGTTGTTTCCAATTTCTGGCTATTATGAAAAGGCCAGCAATGAACTTGTATGAACAGGTATTTCTGTGGTAGGGAATAGCGTCTTTTGGGTATATGCCCAAGAGTGGTATGGCCGGGTCATATGCTAGATCAGTTTCAAGCTGTTTGAGGACTCTCCACACTGATTTCCACAGTGGCTGCACCAATTTTCACTCCCATTATCAGTGGATAAGAATTCTCCTTTCTCCATATCCTCACCAGCATTTGTGATTCTTTTTTAGATCTTTGTCATTCTGAGGGAGGTCAAATGAAATTTCAAAGTGGTTTTTAATCTGAATTTTCATGATGACTAAAGATGTTGAACATTTTTAAAGTATTTCTCTGTTGTTTGCATTTCATCTTTAGAGAATTCCCTGTTCCACATCTTGCTCCACTTTTTAATTAAGTTGCTTGTTTTTGGATGTTCAGTTTTTTTAGTTCTTTATATAATCCAGTTACTAACCCTCTGTCAGAGGTATAGTTGGTAAAGATTTTTTTTCCATTCTATAGATTGTCTCTTCACTTGAATGATGGTACCTTTTGATGTACAGAAACGCTTTAGCTCAAGTGGTCACATTTGTCAATTGTTGGACTTAATGACTATTCTATACGAGTCCTGTTCAGAAAGTCCTTTCCTGTGCCAATGTGTTCCCTACTTTCTCCTCTATCTGATTCAGGGTATCAAGTCTTATGTTGAGGTCTTTGGTCCATTAGGAGTTGAGTTTTGTGTGTGGTAAGAGATAGGTATACAGTTTCATTCTTCTAGGATGGCCTTATCCAGTTAGACCAGCACCATTTGTTGAACATATTGTCTTTTCTCTAGTGTATATTTTTGGCTCCTTTGTTGAAAATCAGGTGGCCGTAAATGTGTGGATTTGAACGTGGGTCTCCAATTCTATTCCACTGATTACTCTATCTGTTTCTATGCTAGTACCATGCTATTTTTGTTACCATAGCTCCCTATAATTTGAGATCAAGGATCATACTCCCTCCAGCAGTTCTTTGATTGTTCAGGATTATATTGGCTATCCTACAGATTTTTGTGTTTCCATATGAAATTTTAGATCATTTTTTAACTTCTGTAAAGAATTCTGCTGGCATTTTAATGAGTATTGCATTGAATTTGTACATCGCTTTGGGAAGGATGGCCATTTTCACAATATGAATCCTAACAATACATGAGCATGGGTGGTCTTTCCATCTTCTGGTATTTTCTTCAATTTCTTGCTTCAATGTCTTAAAGTTTTTATTGAACAGTTACTTCCTTTGTCAGATGCATTCCAAGATATGTTATGGATTTCAAGGCTATCATGATTGGGAACATTTCCCAGATTTCTCGCTCATTATATTTGTGTTGGTGTGAAGGACACTGCTTTTAGGATGCTAATTTTATATCCTGTTACTTTATTGAATGTATTTATCAGCTCTATGAGTTCTCTGGTGGAGTCTTTAGGGTCTTTATGTATAGAATCATATCTCATCTGCAAATAAAGATACTTTGACTTCTTTTCCAATTTGTATTCCATATATCTCCTTCATTTGTCTTATTGCTCTAGCTAAGACTTCAAGTGTTACATTGAACAGGAATGGAGAGAGTGAGCATCGTTGTCTTCCGCCGGATTTTAATAGGAATGCTTTCTAAGTTTTTCTTGTTCAGTTCTTATGGGTCTGTTTAATTATTAACAACATTTTTATTTAATTTTGGTAGACTATACATATCTAGAAATTTATTCATTTCTTTTAGATTTTCAGGTTTAGAAATAGTTTAGAATATTTTTTAAATATATCCTTATAGTTTTCTGAATTTTCTTCAGGTCTGTTGTACTGTTTCCCTTTTCATCTCTAAGTTTGTTGATTTGGGTCCTCTGTCTCTTTCTTTGGGTTAATTTGGCTAAAGGTTTGTTCAACATTATAATCTTTTCAAAGAACCAACTCCTCATTTTATTGATTTACATTGTTTTATTCATTTCTATTTTGTTAATTTCAGAATTGATTTTATTTATCTCTTTCTACTTACTCTTTTTAGGTGATGTGTAATCTTGGTTTTCCAAGGCTTTGAAGTTCATCATTTTCTTACAGGGATGTTTCTAATTTTCTGCTGCAGGAACTTAATGCTATAAATTTTCATCTTAGGACTGCCTTCATTGTGTTCCCATTGGTTTTTTTTTTATGTTGTGTTTAATTTTCACTAAATTTTAAGAAATTTTAACTTTCTTCTTGATTTCTCCCATGATGCAATTTTTATTCAGTAATGTGTTGTTTAGCTTCCATAAGTTTGTGTACTTTCCCTGATATTATTGTTGTTGATATCTAGCTCCATTCCTTTGTGGTCAGATAGAAGGCAAGATGACACTTGAATTTTCATAAATATGTGGTCAATTTTGAAGAAAGTTCCAAGGGCTGATGAGAAGAAGGTGTATTCTTTGTGTCAGGTGGAATATTCTGTACATGTCTGTAAAGTCCATTTAACACCAGGGATTCTCTGTTTAACTTTGTCTGGTTGACCTGCCTACTGGTGACATCACCCACTATCACTGTGTTGGAGTCAATGTGAGGGTTTTTTGTTTTTTTTATGTGTATGCATGTATTGCCTGCATGTGTGCAAGTATACCTGTGTGCTGCAATGCCCATGGAAGTCAGAAGAGGGTGTTGGATCCCCTCAAACTGCAGTTACAGATAGTTGTTAGCTGCCATGTGGTGCTGGGAATTGAACCCAGGTCCTCTGCAAGAGCACCCTCAGCCTCAGACTCAATGTGAGATTTTTTAAAACATTTTTTTATTTTATTTATTTCTGTATGTGTAGGAATGTACTGTCTGCATGCAAGTTTGTGCACCCGTGTCGTGCAATGCCGTGGAGGTCAGAAGAGGGTCTTGGTTCCCCTGGAACTGGAGTTCTCCTGGAATTGGAGTTACAGACAGTTTTTAGCCACCATGTGGGTGCTGGGGATCGAACCCGGGTCCTCTGTAAGAGCAGTTGGCGCTCTTAACCGCTAGGCCATCTCTCCAGCCCCTCAATGTGAGATTTTAAAGCTAATATTTTTTAATTTATTTTAAAGAAAGATGACATCATGAACTTTGCAGGTAAATGATGGAGCTAAAAGATATCATACTAAGTGAAGTAACACAGTCCCAGAAAAACAAACGACGAATGGTATCCCTCACCTGTGGATGCTAGCGCCAATTACCTAATTGTATGGCAAACTGAGCAACGTTAATGTGATCCGAAAACTGTGCTCTTATATTGTGAATCTCTCAAAAATAAATAAATAAATAAATAAATAAATAAATAAATAAATAAAATTTATTTTAGAAAAAAATTATTTTATGAAATTGTATATCCCTATGTGATGTGCATATATATTTAGGATTGTAATTTATTCTTGGTAATTTTTCCTTTACTGAATGCAGTGACCTTCCATGTCTCTTTTGACTAGTTTTACTTTGAAGTCTATTTTCTCAGATATTAGAGTACACCTGCTTAGTCTCGTTTGCTTGGAATACTTTTTTCCATCCTTTTACCCTAAGATGATGTCAACCATTGTTGGTGGGGTATATTTCTTGGTGGCAGCAAACTGGTGGATCCTATTTTCTAATCCAATTGGTTAGTCTTTTTACCAAGGAGTTAAGACCATTAATACTGAGGGTTATTACTGCCTGATCTTTATTAATTCCTGTTATTTTGATATTATAGTGCTGTTTTCTAAGACCTCTTTTGGTTGACAGTTCTGCAACAATTTATTCTTTGTGCCCTCTTGAGAGTGCTTAATCTTCTTTTCTGTCCTAAGTATTGCATCAAGATTTTCTGTACAGCTGATTTCATGGACATAATTTCCTTAAATCTGTTTTTGTCATGGAAAGTTTTTCTTTCTCCTTCAATTACAGTTCATTTTTTCTTGGCATAGCAGACTTGGCTGGACTCTGTCCTTCCACAACTTGTATGACATGGATCCATACCCTTCTGGGTTTCAGTCTTTCAACAGTTACTCTGACAGGCCAGCCTTTAAATGTAGCTTGGTCTTTCTCTCTCATGGTTTTCAAAACTTTTCTTCATTTTGACCTCAGTGTTTTGACTATTATTTGATGTGGGGAGTTTCTTTTCTAGTCCTATCTATGTAGTGTTCTGTATGCCTCTTATACCTTGGTGGATATATCTTTCCCTAGATTTAGACAGTTTTCTTCTACGATTTTATTAAAAATATTTTCTGTGCCTTTGACCTGGCCTATGATTTTTTTTCTATGCCTATGATTCACAGATATGGTCTTTTTACAGTGCCCCAGAGGTCTTTCATATTCCATTCCTGGATTATTTTAAATTTGACGTTTTCTTGGAATGAATCATCTATTTCCAAATGCTTATTGTCAAGATCTGATAATCTCTGTTCCATGTATTCCACTTTCTTTTTACTTCTTTTCTCTAAGTTTTTTATTTGGATTCATGAATTTTTTGTTTCATATTGGCTTTTCTCCAGAGATTCTATCTCTTTATTGAATTCTAGTTTTATGTTTTGAATTCTTTTTATTTACTTCATTCAATTGTATTTTCAAGGTCTTCATTCAGATTTTTGTTCATATCCTCTTTGAGTTCCTCAAACACATTTTGTGATTGCTGTTTTGAAATCATTGTTGGTTGTCATTCTCAATAAACATCTGACAGAGCTGTTCGTTTCTGAATTAGGCATATTATCTTGGTTATCCATGTTATTTCTGCTTTTTCTCTGAGACCCGTGTGTCTGGAATTGTGTGGTGGTGCTTCTTGGTATGGCTGAGTTATCGTGTCCTTGTTGAAAGTTTGTTTGTGTCTTGCTTGTTGTTTTCCTCACTTGTCCCAGCCCAGCTGAGAAGTGCTTGGTGTTCAGTTTGGGAGCCACTTTATGTTGATGTACAATTGAGGTGAAAGAAGTGGTCTCAGTTCAGCTAGAGATCATTTGAATTTCCAGAACCGACCAAGCAGGGTTCTGGCAGGGTGGGATGATTGTTGCTTGATGATCAGTTTGGCTGGTAGGTTAGGGTGGGAGTTACAGGTCTGAGGCTCACAGAGCTGAGATGGTGGTGCACAAGGATGTCTCAGGGACAGAGTTACGGACCACAAGTCTGGACCAGGGAAGGGTCCTGGAGATCTAGGCTGGGCTGAGAGCTGAGATGACTCACCCTGCCAAGGCTGGAGGGCCTGATAAGGATGGGGTAGGATCCCCTTGACTGGAGGAAGTCTGAGAACTAAGATGGCAGGGCACTAGAGAGTGCCAGGGAAGGAGCTCTGGCTATCCCTTTTCTTGGTCCTCTGTTGGATATTTGTAGTAACATAGCTCAGGCCTTCTGCTCTAAGGATATTGTTTTGCTATGCAGTCTATTCATTATTTTAGGTTCTGAATGTATTCTGACTTCTAGTATGAATTCTTCTTTGACACATAGTCAAAGTCTTAGGCTTTCTTCATTTTCTTTTCTTTTTTTAAATGCTTTTATTGATGTTTTGTGTATTTCAGACATCATTTTTCAGTTCAGTTTAGGCATATTCCCCTTTCCCTTCCTCGCACCCTACCCTAGATCATGCATTCTGCCATAACTGTCCTGCATCTTTCTCTCAGTCTTTTTTTTTTATGTTTAGGAATTCACATTTTCCTCCTTTAATTTTATATTACTCTAAAATATGGATACATACTTTCCACCAATATACAGTAATTACAGAGTAAGTGCTGGGTCGATTCTAGAGCCCATTGAGAGATTTACATCATAACAACATTGTTGCTTTCAGATAAACAGAAATATAACAATAATGTTCAACTTGCCTTTCAACTGGGGATTTGGTGGAATGCTAAGTGAAGTAACACTGTCCCAGAAAAACGGTGAATGGTTTCTCTCATTTTCTAACAATAATTTGTAAAGTCTGTACTTTTTATATGAAATATATTGTTTTAAATTCTAAATATATTCTAATTTATATTAGGACTGTTCTAATCCATAATGATCATTTTTTACTTGTGCATTATTTACAAGCTATTTTTTAATATTTTAATGAATGGGAATATTCTTAACTTTTATATTCTTGATTTTTAGCAGTATCCCACTGTCTTCAGAGAATATATCTTTTCAGGCTTTTAAATTTGTCACAACTTGATCTTTTGCCTCATATGTTCACATTTTTGCAGAAATCCAGGTGTGCTGGAAAAGAACATGCACTTGTAGTGGATGAGGGCTATGTGGTGGTGTGTCCATGGAATGAAGTTTGATTATTGTGCTACTCAACTGTTCTATACTCTTACTAATTTTTATCTATTTGACCTATTAAATACTGAACTAGCTTCTTAAAAATCTTTATTCTGGTAGTGGTTTTATAAATTTTCCTTTGAGGAGCTATTGATTTCACTTTGTGTATTTTGATGCCATGTTATTTGATATGAAAATATCTATTTAATTTCTGATGAATTGAAACCTTCGCAGTACATAGTGAGCTACGGCATTAGTGACTTTTCTCGCTACTTCAACAAAATACCTGACAAAAGTAGTATATTAGTCAGGGTTCTCTAAAGAAACAGAAGCAACAGGACAAATATATAGCTATATACAATTTATTGATTTGCTCACGTGACAGTTCAAGGAGTCCGACAGTAGCTGCACCGCACTGGAGAGGCTGAGAATCCAGGAACTGTTCAGTCCACAAGGCTGGATGTCTCAGTAGTCCCAATCTGGTACTGAAGGCCCAATGGATTCCAGGAGATCTGCTGGTCTCAGTACACACTGGGCTCTGAAGGGTTGATCACAGCAGCAAGACAAACTCACCAATGAGAAAGAGGCAAGCCGCAGGAAAAAAGGGACCAGCTCCCTCTGCCATGGCCTTTAATACTGCCTGCCAGCAGAAGGTAATTAAGGTAAAAAAAAAAACAAACCCACATTTGGGGTGGGCCATCCAGGTTGAGGTAGTCCAATCTGAAGATCCTTTTTCTCTTATTTGTTCATCCTTAGTCCAGTCAAGTTGACACCCAGGATTAACCATCATAAGTCCACCCCTTGTCAACTTGACACCCAATAAATAACCTGTCCTTATGTTATGCTTAAATGTCAATTGCGAACAATGGCAAGGTCATAATTCCACCTAACATGTTATAAGTGTCTCATGTGCAATCGCAAAGCATTATATCTTAGAGTAGGTGGTAATGTCCTTGAGAAGAACTTAGTCCTTCAGTATCTAATAACCTAAATATGACAACACTTAACACATATCTCAGTTGCACATTCAAAGGGGAACACAAGTATCCACTTAATATACATATATATATATATATATATATATACATATATAAACAAGCACATTCTTAACCAAATAGGACGAAGGTTAATATCTATTATAATCCACGTTTCTGCAACTGGTCCCGTGGCTTCAGCTGATATTTATGACTACCTTCTTCTACTACCCATTCTGTATTTCCTCCGCCATCAGCAAGCACCTCTGCAGGTCTTGGCTCTTTCCCTGGAGGAGTGACCCATACCTTCATCCCTGAAGGGTCTGGGCCATTTATTGTCCTGTCTGGTTTGGGTTGTTGGAGTTTCCCATTGACCTTAATCATAGGACATGGTAGCACCAGAAGGCGCCCTACAGCATCTCCTGCCTTCCAGACATAATCTTCCTTGCCCCCATTGTGGAGAAAAAGTCCAATTTCCCCATGGTAGTCTGGATCAATCACTCCTCCTACTACTGTTATTCCTTCCTTAGCCTGTTGGCTTAAAGGCAGTAGAAGCCCGAAGTGGCCAGGGGGAAGTCTTAGCTTCCAGTTCAATAGAACGTTTGCTGTATCTCCTGGCAAAAGCACTCCCCCCATTGGAGCCAAAACGTCTAGACCAGCAGAACGCAAGGTCGTGGGTACAGGAAGCAAAAATTTTCCTACTGGGTCACTAGGGGTGATAGTGAGTGGAATCATTCCCACTTCCACCCCTTGGTTCCTGGACCCATGAATTCTGGCTATAGGAGAAACAGTACCATATAGTGGACGCTGATTCAAAGCATATACTGCTTGCTGGAGAACCTTGCCCCAGCCCTCCAGGGTATTGCTACCTAATTGGCGCTGTAACTGTGTCTTCAAGAGGCCATTCCATCGTTCTATCAAGCCAGCTGCTTCTGGGTGGTGGGGAACATGGTAAGACCAGTGGATACCATGACCATGGGCCCACAGTCGCACTTCTTTGGCTGTGAAGTGAGTTCCTTGATCAGAAGCAATGCTGTGAGGAATACCATGACGGTGGATAAGGCATTCCGTAAGTCCCTGGATGGTAGTTTTGGCAGAAGCATTACGTGCAGGAAAGGCAAATCCATAACCAGAATAAGTATCTATTCCTGTAAGAACAAAACGCTGTCCCCTCCATGATGGAAGTGGTCCAATGTAGTCAACCTGCCACCAGGTTGCTGGCTGGTCACCCCGGGGAATAGCACCATATCGGGGGCTCAATGTTGGTCTCTGCTGTTGGCAAATCTGGCACTCGGCAGCAGCTGTAGCCAGATCAGCCTTAGTGAGTGGGAGTCCATGCTGTTGAGCCCATGCATAACCTCCATCTCTGCCACCATGACCACTTTGTTCATGGGCCCATTGAGCAACAACAGGGATAGCTGGAGAAAGAGGCTGACTATCCACAGAACGAGTCATCCGATCTACTTGATTATTAAACTCATCCTCTGCTGAGATCACCTTTTGATGAGCATTTACATGAGACACAAGTATCTTCACATCCTTTGACCATTCAGAGAGCTCTATCCACATACTTCTTCCCCAAATGTCTTTCTCACCAATTTTCCAGTCATGCTCCTTCCAAGTCCCTGACCATCCAGCCAAACCATTGGCTACAGCCCATGAATCAGTATATAATCGAACCTCTGGCCATTTCTCCTTCCAGGCAAAATGCACAACCATGTGCACTGCCCGAAGTTCTGCCCACTGTGAAGACTTTCCTTCACCAGTGTCCTTTAGGGTTGTTTCAGAAATTGGCTGTAATGCTGCAGCTGTCCACCTCTGGGTGGTGCCTGCATAGCGTGCAGAACCATCAGTAAACCAGGCCCTAGTCTTCTCTTCCTCAGTCAACTGATCATAGGGCAAACCCCATGAAGCCATAGGTGCATGCTTAAGCCCAGGAGACATTGTAACAGGAGTGGGAACCATAGGCATTTGGGCAACTTCTTCATGTAGCTTGCTTGTGCCCTCAGGGCCTGCCCGGGCCCTGTCCCGTATGTACCACTTCCATTTGACAATGGACTGTTGCTGTGCACGTCCTACTTTATGGTCTGGTGGGTCAGATAACACCCAGCTCATGATGGGCAGCTCAGGTCGCATGGTGACTTGGTGGCCCATTGTCAAACGTTCAGTTTCCACTAAGGCCCAATAGCAGGCTAAGAGCTGTCTCTCAAAAGGAGAATAGTTGTTTGCAGATGAAGGTAGAGCCTTGCTCCAAAATCCCAAGGGCCTCCGCTGTGATTCCCCTATGGGAGCCTGCCACAGACTCCAGACAGCATCTCTATCTGCCACTGATACCTCAAGCACCATTGGGTCTGCTGGATCATATGGCCCTAGGGGCAGAGCAGCCTGCACCGCAGCCTGGACCTGTTGAAGAGCCTTTTCCTGTTCCAAGCCCCACTCAAAGTTTGCTGCCTTACGAGTCACCTGATATATGGGTCGTAGTAACACACCCAGATGAGGAATGTGCTGCCTCCAGAATCCAAAAAGACCCACCAGACGTTGTGCTTCTTTCTTGGTGGAGGGAGGGGCCAGGTGCAACAACTTATTCTTTACCTTAGAAGGAATGTCTCTGCATGCTCCACACCACTGAACTCCTAGAAACTTCACCGAGGTAGATGGCCCTTGAATTTTAGTTGGATTTATTTCCCATCCTCTCATGCGCATATGCTTTACCAACAAGTCTAGGCTAGCTGCTACCTCCTGTTCACTGGGTCCAATCAACATAACATCATCAATATAGTGGACCAGTGTGATATTTTGTGGAAGAGTCAGGCGATCAAGATCCCTTCTAACTAAGTTATGGCACAACGCTGGAGAGTTAACATACCCCTGAGGTAAGACAGTAAAGGTATACTGTTGGCCTTGCCAGCTGAAAGCAAATTGCTTCTGGTGGTCCTTATGAACCGGTATTGAGAAAAAAGCATTGGCCAGATCAATAGCTGCATACCAGGTACCAGGAGACATATTAATCTGCTCGAGTAAGGACACCACATCTGGTACAGCGGCTGCAATTGGTGTCACTACTTGGTTGAGTTTTCGATAGTCAACTGTCATTCTCCATGATCCATCTGTCTTTTGCACAGGCCAAATTGGAGAGTTAAATGGAGATGTGGTAGGAATCACCACCCCTGCATCTTTCAAATCCTTGATAGTGGCATTAATCTCTGCAATCCCTCCAGGGATACGATACTGTTTTTGGTTCACTATTTTCCCTGGTAGAGGCAACACCAATGGTTTCCATTTGGCCTTTCCAACCATAATAGCCCTCACTCCACAGATCAGGGAACCAATGTGGGGATTCTGCCAATTTCTAATTATATCTATCCCAATTATACATTCTGGGACTGGGGAAATAACTACGGGATGCGTTCTGGGACCCACTGGGCCCACCGTGAGTCGGACTTCAGCCAAAACTCCATTTATCACCTGACCTCCATAGGCCCCTACTTTAACCGGAGGGCCACAATGCTTTTTAGGGTCTCCTGGGATCAGTGTCAACTCAGAACCAGTATCCAATAGGCCTCAAAAAGTCTGATTATTTCCTTTTCCCCAGTGTACAGTTACCCTAGTAAAAGGCCTCAGGTCCCTCTGGGGAAGGACAGGAGGAAGGCAAACAGCATAACTCTTTGGTGTTGTGACAAGGTCCTTCCTCACTGGAACCCGGCCACCCCTTCATTCAAGGGGTTCTGGGTCTGTGAACTGTCTCAAGTCTGGAAAGTGGTTAACTGGATGGGATTTACTACTGCTGAAATCCAATGTTGACTTCCTGTCATTTGTTCTAGAGCTTTTCTGCTTATACAGATCAAATAAAAACTTAGTAGGTTTCTTATGTATTTGGTTCCTGGGAACACCATGATTAATTAGCCAGTTCCAAAGATAATTTCAGGTCATGCCATTATAGGTATTGTTTTGCCTTTGCCGCCCATTATGATAACTATGATAACTACACTCATCTAGCCTTCAGCAGTTCAGTGCTGCCACCTGACGCCTACCCTGAGGTCCTATTAAACCTATTACGTGTACATTTAATTTATGCAAGCAAGCAACAACTTCTCTAACTGTAAGATCTGACATAAGAAATAGAGCAAAAACAAAGCTCTTCAAATGTTCTGGTGTCTCTCTCAATAGTTTCCACCTTATAAACTCAGTGAAAGGCATGTCCTCTGAGTCCTCACATTGTGGAGAATGTGGTTTTACACTTCGAATCCACTCGAGCATGCCCATCTGCCTGGCCCTCACAATCCCTTCATCAATACTAAGCCAAGGAGTATCAGGCATCTCTAACTTGCTGTTAGTAGGCCATGTTTTAATAAATATGCCAGCCAACCATTCAAATAAGCTTTTAACACCTTTTTTAACTGCTCAAGCTTTCATGTTAAACCTAAAATCTCTACTCGGTGGGCTCATATCAATAAACTCAGTCTGATCCAATTTTATATTCCTTCAACCATTACCCCACACTGTTAAAATCCATTCCCACACATATTCCTTAGGCTTCTGCTGGAATGAATCAGCAAACTCATTAATTTCTTTAGTGGTGTAGCACCCCTCCTTGTGGACCACACTTTCTATCTCACCTTTAGGGGCTTGCTTAGCCTTGACTCTGGTTATAGGTCTAGAGGCAACAATTACTGGGCCCTGAGGGACATTAGCTCCCACTGGGAGGGGGAGATTAGTTTCCTCAGGCAAGGGTGGGGAGGAAGGATCTGAAGGGTGTGGATTCTCTGCTGAGGGTGGGGAGATTAATTCCTCAAAGAAAATACCTCAGAATCCAAAGGTTCAAAACCCTCATCATCATGGTTCTCGCACACATCTCCATCCCAAGTTTCAGGGTTCCACCCTTTCCCCACCAGTGCTCTCACTTTGACTGATGACAGTATTCTCGGCTAGGAATTAAATTTGTGTTGTAAATCAGCCAAATGTATAATAAGGGCACCAGCTTGATTTTCTGCCACTTTAGCTCTTTGGCTTCTGGAGAGAAGATTCTCTTCCAGAGCACACTTGGAAACTTTTAAACTGTTGTTTTGAATCTGGAGCTGGTCAGTTTTATCACTGAGCTTCTTATTTTCCTCTATCACTTTATCCAGAGATGCTAGGAGCAACCAGGCAACATCATTATTTTCCTTATTTTTCAGCAATTTCTCAAACGTTTTATGTATAGAGTCACTACATTCCTTGCTTCTCACAGAGGTGAGTTAGATGAGTCAAATGGATCTATCTTCATAATTACATCAAATAGTCGGCACCAAGGATTATCATTCCTCTTCATGCCACCAGGAGAGCCTTCAGTAACTCTAGGCTTCATTGGGTAGGAGAGCTGGCTCCAGAAACTTCCAAGCCCACTAAAGAAATTCATCCTTTCAATTCTATTTCTCTAGAACCATTTCTGGTACCAAAATCTGTATTACTCAGGGTTCTCTAAAGAAACAGAAGCAACAGGGCGAATATATAGCTATATACAATTTATTGATTTGCTCACGTGACAGAGCTCAAGTAGTCCAACAGTAGCCATGCCGCACTGGAGAGGCTGAGAATCCAGGGAACTGCTCAGTCCACAAGGCTGGATGTCTCAGTAGTCCCAATCTGGTGCTGAAGGCCCAATGGATTCCAAGAGATCTGCCAGTCTCAGTACACACTGGGATCCGAAGGGTTGATCAGCAGCAAGACAAACTCACCAGTGAGAGAAAGGCAAGCCGCAGGGAAAAAGGGACCAGCTCCCTCTGCCATGGCCTTTAATACTGCCTGCCCACAGAAGGTAACGCCCACATTTGGGGTGGGCCATCCGGGTTGAGGTAGTCCAATCCAAAGATCCTTTTTCTCTTATTTGTTCCTTAGTCCAGTCAAGTTGACACCCAGGATTAACCATCACAAGCAGCTTAAGGAAAGAAGGGTTTTCTTGACTCATGGGTCAAGGGTACAGTCAGTCACGGTGGAGGTCCTGGCAGGAGGGAGGCCCTGGCAGGAGGAGTTTAAGGCAGATGGTCCCATTGCATCCTCAGTCAGGAAGCAGAAGGAGATGACTGCTGCTGCTAACTTGCTTTTTCCTTTTTATTCATTCCTGGACACCAGTCCATGGAGTGGTGCCACCCACATTTGGGGTGGGTCTTCTCACCTCAATTAGCACAATCTATAGTCTCTCTCGTAGCCAAGATCATTTATCCCACCACATTGGCAACCAAGATTAACTATCACACCTGATTTTTCTGCTGATGCTTTTTGCTTAAAGTCTGTTTTGTCTAATATAGGAAAGCTGGTTTTCACTGGTACATCTCTTTTTTACTTTCAAACGTCTGTGTCTTTATATCTGATGTTTATCTATGAACATTTTTTTTTGTATTTTTGAGACAGGGTCTCCCTTTAGTCCAAGCTGGCCTGGAGCTCATTCTGTAGACCAGGCTGGCCTTGAACTCACAGAGATCCGCCTGCCTCTGCCTCCCGAGTGCTGGGATTAAAGGTGTGTGCCACCACACCCAGCAATTGTTTTATATTTTTAAGTACTATATTTGATCAACATTGTTTTAGTCAATGTGCCCTCATTTGGTTTCTGACACATTTAATTTATCCTCTCATTTCATTGTGTCCCCTTTCTTAGTCTTACTTTCTCATTCTTTGAATTCCTTTTTCAACCTTCCTCTGGATAGCCCCCTGGGATTCCAGAACCTGCCAGTCTCCTATTAGACTTCCCATTTTTGTCCCTAACTCTGATCATTGCTGCCAAGTCATCAAAATGGAAACTCAGGCCTCCCAGAAATAAGCAGGTGTTTCTTGGGTTAAAAATCAAAGATTTACAAAAGGAAGCCAGCATTCCCAGGGGCCAGAAGTTGGCAATGTCTTTAATTTGTTTTGGCATTAGAGGTTTCTTCACTGTCTGTTCAGCAGTAACAAGGTGGTTCAGAATATCTGATCTACCATGTTGCTAGAAACAAAAGTTAAAGTAGCATTTACCTTTAACAACCGAAATTCCTTGTGGCTTTAGAATTAGCCTACCCGCACACACCCACTCTGGAATGTCACATCGGAGCCCAGAGGATGCTGATTCCATCGGGCACTTCTCCTTCCTCTGTACCTCCAGTCTCCAGCTATGTGTCTCCTGCCCACAAAGCCTTGTCCTTGACCTTGTCACCTTTGTGCCTGAGAACTTGGCAGACAAGGAGCAGGTATGGGGGCGTGCAAGGCTGCCCACACACGGAAGGTTCTGGGAAGAGAGAAGTAGCCATGTTTTACCCACTCAGCACTGCAACAGCAATGCATTGACAACAGTCCAGAAAGAGTAGAGGGTGGCCGTAGATTCACATGGCAGCAGAAGCTGGTCAGGGCATATATGTTGAGTGGCTAATAGAAAGCCATCACCCCTTTTAACCCAGGGACAAATGTTGGCAGGTGGAAATACTGGCTTCATTTTCCAAGGCATCAATTTTTCAAACCAAAAGTTTGGTTTGTTTGCTTTTTAATTAGCTAGACTTGAAAAAAATCATTTAAAAAGCAATGCAGGCCAAACAAAACAAATATACAGGCAAGATGATGTTCTCAGTCACCTTGTTTTTCTCATTTGCTGTAAACAGATGCTAGGGCAAGAGAAAGGGGGGAGGGACACAGCTGTGGGAAGGGGGTAGGGCAACTGTGGGAAGAGGGGTGGNCTAGCAGTTAAGAGCTCTGACTGCTCTTGCAGAGGACCGGGGTTCGATCCCCAGCACCCACATGGCGGCTGAGAACCATCTGTAACTCCAGTTCCAGGGGAATCTGACACCCTCTTCTGACCTCTGAGGCATTGCACGACACGGGTGCACAAACCTGCTTGCAGACAGTACATTCATACACATACGAAAATAAATTTAAAAATTAAAAAAAAAGAAAGAAAAGAATATAACCATCCTATCTAACATAAGATTTTGTGAATGTCATTGTTATAACATGACTGAACTAAGTTTTTCTTTAAGATAGAATATTGAAAGACAAGTTTTAGATATAAACGATACACAGCTCTAGCAGAAATTTGGCAAAAAAATAGCTGGAATTTGAGAAATATTTGTTTCAACCTGCTCCTTGAAGCTAAAGATACTGAACCCCAAGGGCTTTAAAACACTTGAGTGTGATTTTAGAGATGATGGTGTAGAACTAAACTGCCCTCCTAGCTTTCTTGAATCATATTCAAGTGAGTTAATTGTGCTTGTTTCTTTTCCCTTTTATTTTCATAATCCAACAACTGAGACTTTAATTTAATTAAGAAAGTCCAGTTGAGAGAATTGCTGACCATGAAAACTTGGTCTTAGGGGTTATTTCAGTTCCATTTATCTGCAATGTGGGACTCAAAGACTTTGGATCTATTTTTCCTAACCACCACCCTACGCATGATAATCATTTAACCATTGATAAATGGTGTGCCTTTCCCGATCATTAAGGACCATTCTATGACTATGGATTTTTTTTTGTCTTCTAATACCATTTCTAAAAGCCTGTCCTGATGAGGCTGATGGGGTAGTAACTTTTTTTCTGAATTCATCTGCAGAACCCAGCAAACCACCAGCCAGCCTCTTTGCCAGAAGCCTTTCTGCCACAGATATTGAAGTCTTCTGGGCCTCCCCTCTTGGAAAGAATAGAGGACGAATTCAAGGTTACGAGGTAAGTTAGAGATCTGTGCCATTGGTCCATAACTCATGGTGAGACCTCCAAGTCACGCTGTGATGGGAAAAGACCTACATTGCCCCACACAGACATTTATTCTAGAGTCCTGTTTTTCTCTTTTTTGAAAAAAAATTTATTTATTTATTTATTTATTTATTTATTTATTTGAATGTACTGTCTGCATGTAGGTTTGTGCACCCGTGTTGTGCAATGCTGAGGAGGTCAGAAGAGGGTGTCGGATTCCCCTGGAACTGGAGTTCTCCTGGAACTGGAGTTACAGACGGTTCTCAGCCATCATGTGGGTGCTGGGGATCAAACCCAGGTCCTCTGCAAGAGTGGTCAGTGCTCTTAACCACTAGGCCATCTCTCTAGCCCCAACCTGTTTTTTTCTAATGGAAACATTGAAGGATCGGCTGGAATACTACCCCTGATCTCTGTTTGTGCTTGTTTAGTGGAGCATTTCCAATTACATATTATAATAATATATGCATATGCATTTATATGAAATAGAAGCATTTACAAGATAGTGGTTAAGAGTATGTATTTCTCTCTTTTTTTTTGGTTTTTTTGGTCTTTTTGAGACAGGGTCTCCCTGTAGCTCTGGCTATCCTGGAACTTGCTCTGTAGACCAGGCTGGCCTTGAACTCACAAAGATCTGCCTGCCTCTGCCTCTCAAGTACTAGGATTAAAGGCGTGTGCCACCCACCCCGCTCACATTTACTTTTTCAATCCACTGATCTGAAATTGTTTCTCTGGCCAGGTATCTGAAGCTCACCATGCCACCTGCATCCCCTTCAGCCTTGCTGTCCTAGGGACTCCTCATCTTAGTCTCCTTGTCGTCCATCTTCCTTCCTCTGGTATAAGGAAACATAGAATAGCACAAAAAACAAAAAGCTTCAGGTCCTCAGAGTCAAATACTGGCTCTGACAGAGGCTGTCTACCTGAACCTGGCCGTTCTAGCCTGTCAGGGGCCCATAGCTACTCTAGACCCTCCTCCTCCAGGCAGCTTCGGGGACACTCACTTTGCAAAGGGGTGCAAGAGGCAGGAAGACTGTATCCTTGCCAACAGGAACAGTCCAAACAACTCTAGCAATTAGTTGAATGGCAGCTTCTTCATATCCTGAAAGTTCTGAGGCGCCTTGTCCTTTGGAAATAATATTTTATTTTTATTTGTTTCATTTCTCAGAGTCCCTTTCCAGTGGGAATAATAGTTTCTAGGAAGGGCAAAATTCAATAAATCTGAACTTCTTCCTATCCACATCCTCCTAATGTACTTCTGTAAAATACTCAATTCTCTGAGAGATACAGAAAGCATCTTTAAAGTATGTATATTTGCCAAGAGGTTATACAAAGTTATAAAAACTTTGAAATGTAAGTCGACTTGGATTTGTGTGCCCTGTATCTGCGAGATTCACTAGTTCAGGAAGTACTGATCTAATCCATCTGTCCATTGCGTAAAATCCTTCAGTGGCACCATATTTGTTTCAGGGTAAAGACAACAAGGCTGTCAGACCTGTGTATTCAGGCCCAGGCTCCCTCCAGGGCCCCCAGGGGCTCAATCGGGCCTACCATCAATCTCTTACGTTATACCATTCCCTAGCCTACAGGGCTTTGGGGAAATGCTCCTGGTTGGTTTCTCTCTGTTTCCTGCCCTTGGTTCTCACTGCACAGACACTTCTGCATAGAACTTGTCACAGAACTAATTTCCCATTTGTGTGTGATTATGTGGGAAGTCCATCCCTCCAGTGTGTGGGTTCCTCCAGATCTGGAGCCAGGCTGCTCTGGGCTCTCACCCTGTACCCCAATGCCCAACACTGCACATATGAAAGGCACTCAGTAAATACTATTGAAAAATATATAATCGTACAAAATACTCAGGTTCATTTCCTTTACCGACATTAACTAGCTACATTTACTAAATACAAGGCCACAAAAACTCCTGATGAACCAGAGCACAGGCTCTCGGCATGACATTATATGAATATAGCTATAAATTCAGCCAACTTGTAGTCAGCTTTTTCTATTTTTAAATGAAGTGCCTTAAGGTAAACATATTTCCCTTTGGGGGTACATTTTTTATTACAGGTTTTACAGTGACTGTGGGGTAGTGTATGTAAAACTCTACTGTGCCTTTCAAAATATCTTTACTCTTAAACTGTGAGACATATCAGGACTTGTTTTCTTATGCAAACTGCCTGTCACCAACTGTAGATGACAGAGCAAGAATGGGAATAAAGTAAAATAAGGTCACATCAGAAATAACGAAGAACTTCAGAAGTACGGGCCTTGCAAAACATGACAGAATAAAGATTACAAGACAGGTATGCTGTGCACATTTGGAAAGAAGCCCAGGAGAACTGTGCAGTGGGATGATGGGATAACCAGAGCTTAGCAGAGAATTCAAACTCTGTAAAGCTAAGCCCTTCCAGATCAATGTATAGAAATGAGCTGCGGAGGCTGATGAATCCGAAAGTATGCAGGAAGAGAGATAACCCGCATTTAAGAGAATAAACTGACTGAAGAAATGAACACACTGTTGGGCACTGGCAGATCACCTCAGGAGCCCTGAAGCATGGTGCTTCTTCACCCCTGGGTACTGGGACTCAGTAAACCTAGCAAGCTCATCACCGCTTTGTCAGTGCACCCTTCCTGTAATCACAGCCCATTCGTTCAGATGCCCAGTTGGCCCTCAGCCACTCAACTGGATCACCCTTCAAATTGTCCACAAATGAGGAATTTGCCTTTTATCATCTGAGCTCATCTTGTGTCTTTTATGAAGGAAAAGAAAAACCTCTCGCACAGCTCAAATCCATTCTCTTTTTCTTTTCAGCATCTGACCTACGAGCAATGTATGTTAAATGAGTTGCATGAGTTACTTTCAGGATGAGGGAGAGAGCTGTGTTGATTAGAGGAGAGCCATGGGGAGCAGAGGCAGCTGGCCGGGCATCACACTCCTGTCGGTTATTCAGGGGTTCGTTATCCACACAGGGAGGCCTGCATTTCTCTGCTCTGTTTCTTCTATTGGATGCCCAATCTTGAACCATTTCAAAAGCAGCTTCCCATGAGGGCTAGTTAAAGACTTGGTAAGGGATCAAAGGGTTAGCATTAGGGTCGCATCTTGATATGGAAAGACAGAAGAAACGGAATAAATCGAAAGTGAAGAGAGTCTTTACCCTCTAATTATTCCTGGGGTTGGGCGTGCCTATGAAAAAGAATGAAAAAGTTTGCAAAGCTCTGCTGTGATCTGAAAAACACATTTTCTACTTGCCTCTTCAGTGAGGACAGACTTGGGGGAATACTCTCCTCTCTTATACCCAACCATCATCTCATCCACATTACCTGAGAGTAAATTAAAGCTTCTTCCCTGCCACGCGTCCCAGGGCATCTGTGTGAGTGAGATACCTGCTTCAGAGTCTTGGTCTCTGTCTTCCGAACATCCAGAGCTTTCCTGACGGTCACTTGGTTTACCGAGTTTGCCCCCAACTACTTGGTTTTAATCAGGAAATAATTTTTAATGCCCCTTGGTCCTGATCCAAGCAGGATTTCATTTGTACAGCAGAACAATTCAGAAGACTTTGAGAACTAGGTACTTGTTATCTAACTTTTCATTCAAATTGGCAGGTGATGTTATATAGCATATTTATCATATACAATATGATGTTTTAGGTGTATACACATTGTATAATGCTAAAATGTCACTAGTTAGTGTTGCCTTCCATAGTAGACAGCTCTGAGAACACTCAACATCCATTTTTGCATTTCAGAATATGATATGTTGTCATTAGCTATAATTACCCTACTCTGAAAGGGGCCTCTTGAATTTCTTCTTCCCATCTAACTACACTGCTGCGTCCTCTGGCCAACATCTCTCTCCCACCTCCCCTAGGCAGCCAGCCTCTGGTTACTGCCATTTTAACTCTCCTCTTTGATGAGATGGAGTTTTTTAGATTTCATAAGAAATAGCACTTGTAATCCTATGGATGAACCTGGATTATCTATTCTAAATGTCTCTCAGTCCATCCCTGTTTCTTCTTTGCTGTGCCCCAAGATTATTGCTCTTCTTGGCAGTCACTGTCCTCAGACCAGGTCCCTGTGGCTGTGTCCTACTCCCTGCTGTACTGAAGTGGCACTACTGCCTCCTTCTCCAGGGTGAAAAGGTCATTCCTATGTCAGACTTTTTTTTTTTTTTTTTGGTCTTTTTTAAACAGGGTCTCCCTGTAGCTTCACTTGGCCTTGAACTTGCTATTTAGACCAGGCTGGCCTTGACCTCACAGAAATCTGCCTGCCTCTGCCTCCCCGGATGGAATTAAAGTTGTGCACCACCACACCTGTCTGTCAGACTTTTAGATGGCTCAACTTGACAGTGCTTGTTTTCTAGTGAGCTCTTCTCCCATATTGGGATCCATCACCTCTGCTTGATCCTGTGTCCCACAGACAGTCCCCTAGGCATGCTTATGTCTCACTAATGGATCAGGCTTGAAGATGTAGGGTCTATAGACTGAAATTCCTCCTAAATACCTAGCCTGAAGTTTCAACTGCCTGTTGCGAGTCCAATGCACTAATTTCTACTTCAAACCAGCCACTAGTTTTTGTTGTGCTGTCACCATGTCTATGTCTCTGTGTAATTATCTGCCAAAAGGATGCATATCACAGTAGTCTTGGGAATGTTGTCAACCAATATTAGCCTCTTAGAGAAGAAAAGAGACAACTTGCTCACTTCACTCTGCTTCTAAGACCTTGAAAGGATGACAAAGCTGAGAGAGGAGTTAAAGTCAGGCATAGATAAACAAAACAGATTCATAAATAGAGATCTTTTAAAATATGGTTCCCCATCTCAAAAAAGAGGACCATAAAAAACTGGGAGGTATACCCCATATCAGAGAGAACTGAAGGTAAGCCCGTCGAGTCCATGGCCATGCTCAACTGTCTAGCTCAGGAATGTGTTCAGTTTCAGTTCCACCTGTGTCTTTCTGGAAATGAACACACATTTAGGAAATTTAAGTGAGATCCCAAGTCATGAACTTGAAACTATTCCAGGAGCCAGGAGGATCCAATCCGCCTCAAGCTTCTCCCATTCAAGCTTCACATGATGACCAAAATTCTATTCCTAAATCATGTATGTAATCAAGTCACTTGCTTTCTCCAAAGTCTTCAATAAACTGCCTTTACCTGCAGTTTGAGGTCCAGAAAAGGTCTCAAGTTTGGAAGGAAGAAAAGGAGAGGAGGGAGGGAAGATAGAAACGAAGCCTGTTTGGCTGATTGCAACTTCCACCGTTCTACGCCACTCTAGTTCCCATTTACACACCAAACATCTGTCTTTGGTGAACACACAATGTCATCTCACAGTTGTGTCTCTCTTTCTTCTGTTGTTCACAAGTACAACTTTCTATTTCTCTCCTTACAGACCTATTCTCGTTGAAGGACCAGGCCTAGCTAGAGCCAATTCTTGCCCCTCACCTCCACCCCCCACAGTCGAAGTGCTCCCTCACTTCACTGGCAACAGCCAGACCTTCTTGGCTACACTATTATTATATATCAAAGTAGAAAAGAGAGTGTAGAATATATATGAAGTTTGAAAAGCAATAATAAAATAAGTGTCCTTGCAGTCACTAACCCACCTTGGAACCCAGCAATGCTAGCGCATCAAGGCCTCTACTGTGTCCTCGCCCCCAACTCCTACCCCCAGAGGGAACTTTTCTCAGTTCCCAGCCATTCGTTCTCTTTTCTCTATAGATGATCACATATGGACAAACCTCTCAGTAATGGTGTTCAGCTCCACATTTTTTTAAATTTATAGGCATTGTATATTCTTGATTTGTTTTTAGCTCAAAACCATGTAGGACTGAAGTTTGTTTTTTGTTGTTGCTTTTACTAAAGTACTTCCTTATTATAGAAATATTAATTTACCTATTTCCCATTGAACAGATCTAAAGTGGTTTACAATCTGTTACTCTTAAAATTTTTGTTATTACAGACATTCCAAGGAGTTGATTTGGTAGGTCTCAAGTCTAAATAACTTCAAATTTGCAAAATATTGCCAGAAAAATACAAGTTCCAAATGCTTGTATGTATACACAGACACACACACACACACACACACACACACACACACACCCCTACATCCAATGTATGAGTTCCTGTTGCTCTATATTTTGTCAACATTTGATGTAAAATTGATAATAAATTTATATTACGGTAGTGGGTATGAAATACTATATCATTATGCTTTAATTTTCCTTCTGATACTAGTTGGTATATTTTCTTATTTGCATCATTTTCTTCCTCTGTGATATATATTTTGATGTCGCTTATTCATTTTTTATCATTGTACTTTTTCCTTATTTTTATACTTTCTAGATATTAAAATTTGGGGGGTCTTTTTGAGACAAGGTCTCCCTGTGGCCCCAGCTGTCCTGGAACTCTCTCTGTAGACCAGACTGGCCTTGAACTCACAAAGGTCCGCCTGCCTCTGCCTCCCAAGTGCTAGGATTAAAGGTGTGCACCACCATGCCCAGTTAGATATTAAATTTTTGTTATATGTATTGAAAATATCTTTTCCAAGTTTGTGATCACTCTTTTTTTCTTTAAAATATCTTTAAATGAAATTAATCCATAACTTTTTCATGATCAAATATATCAAAATTCTGTGCTATTTTTTTTTGGTTGTTTGATTGTTTGGTTTTGATTTTGATTTTTTTTGTTTTTGTTTTTGTTTTTGTTTTTGTTTTTTTGACACAGGATCTTACTATGTAGCCCTCAATGGTTTGGAACTTGCTATGTAGACCAGGCTGCCCTCCAGTTCACAGAGCTCTACCTGCCTCTGCCTTCTGAGTGCACACACCACCTCACTCAGCAAAATTTTATGCTGTTAGTATTTTTGACCTTTAAGAAATTCTTCTCTAGCCAAGTGTGGTCATGTACACCTTTAGTCCCAGCTCTCAGGAGCCAGAGGCAGGAAGATCTCTGTAGGTTCAAGGCCAGCCTGGTCTACATAGTGAGTTCCAGGCCAGCTGGGGCTATAAGGAGACCCTGTCTCAAAAAAGACGAAAGAAAGAAAGAAAGAAAGAAAGAAAGAAAGAAAGAAAGAAAGAAAGAGGAAAGAAAGAAAGAAAGAAAGAAAGAAAGAAAGAAAGAAAGAAAGAAAGAAAGAAAGAAAAGAAGGAAGGAAGGAAGGAAGGAAGGAAGAAATTCTTTGCTATCTTAAAGTCATATTTTTTCTAGAAGTTCTTCCAAAAAGTTGGAATTTTTACATTGAAATCCACATTCCACTTGGAATCTGTTAAGATAAAAGATCATCCTTTAAAATGTTCATCCATAGCATTTAGTTTATTCTTTTCATGGTAAAACTTAATAGTAGATTATGAGAACTTGTTAAGTGGCATTGCATTCTCATTCCTCTGTATCTTCCACTCCCTTACCACACTGTCTACCCAACACATACTCAAAAAGGTTTTCTGTCAGAGTGTAAAGGCATCAGGTTCCTCTAAATGCACCTTACTTCGGACAGCTCTTCAGTCAACACAGAGAATGTAGCAGTGAACATAAGGGCTTCTCTCCGCACCTTGTTGGACAGTTCCTTTCCTCATCCTGTCCCCTAGAGACGTTCTCCTGCTCAGCTCCCCAAACTCCCAGATGTCAGGAGCACTGGTAACACAGTTACCTGTTTCATCTTAGTCCATCCCGCCCACACACTGTGCCTCCCTGAGGTATTATAGGAAGGTGGGGAGAAGTCTCGGCAAAGGGAAGCTGGCTGGTCCCAGGCTCTGTTCACATAATCTGGTAGAGCGCAAATATCACAAATCATGGAGACATGGCTGGAGATATAGCCCAGTTAGTAGAGTGCCTGCGCAGTGAGCATGTGGCCCTGGTTCCGTCCCTAGACCTGAAAAAAAAGTCTTTAAGAAGTATCTACTATGGTTTGGGCTGCCAATTTCCTTCCCTGAAGTCTGCCAGTAAAAACGAAACTTCCAGTGGATACTCTCTGCATTTCCACTTCCCATATGACCTAAGACAGCACTAAATACAACATGTTCTTTTCAGAATCATGCAAGTATTAAAGAGAAATGTCTCACTTCCTAGCCTAGACATAGTCATGTGTAATTTTTGCATCCTTTCAACTCTAAGCAATTGAGCATGTATTTATTCATTTTTGCCAGAGTAAACATTTTTAGAAAGTGCAGAGAAACACCACAATCACTGTGGTCCACAGAATAGCACAAGTGTTAAAATGGATTTGGGCAGATCCTGGCTGTCACTTAAGAACTGGGTAACTTAACTTCTTCATCATAATAGGGAAATCACTGCACACTCACCCTTTGGAGTTTTGTAATAAATGTGGTAATGGACAGAATGCACAGTGCCGCCTCATGCATTTTAGGTCATCAATACATTAAAGATAATGATAGCTTTTTATAAAGAGAGATAAAGAAAAATAACAATTGACTTTGATGAAATGACTCAATCCCTATGCTTCAGAGAATGTGCCTATTTAGATCAATAACAAAAGTAATGCAGAACACAGTTAGGGGTATGATTGCCGTGACTGTGGTTTCAAAACTTATGATTGAAATGCAATCTGACAGGTAAATGAGCTCAAGAGAGGATTTGGATCTAATAACAAAAATTGGGCTTTCTGTGCTGATAGCACTCCCACAAACATGGTGAACGTTCCTAAAACTCACCAGACTTTCTGCAAGAAATATGTCAAGGACCAACCCACAAAGTGACAGCACAAGAAGGGCAAGTGTTCCCTGTGTACCCAAGGAAAGCAGCATCACAACAGGTGGGCAGACTCAGACTATTTTCCACCTAAAAGCTGAAACCGCAAAGAAGATTGTGCTGAAGTTTGAGTGTGTTGAGCACAACTGTACCTCCAAGTGAAGGCTGTGGACCAAGAGATGTGAGCTTGAGAACAGAGGGGTGATAAGAAGAGAAAGGCTGAGAAGAGGAAGGTAGAGCACTCACCTGGTATGCAGAAGGCCCCAGGTTTGATTCCCCAGCTCCAAAACACGTGTTTCCCACAAGATCTCTATAGCTATGATAGAAGCACTGATCATCTGCAATAGGAAAGGTAAGTTATGACCTGGGGAGATTCCTTAGAGGAGGTAATATTTGAGTGGGCCCTTGATGCACCTTCAACAAGTAGATACAAGGAATGAGAAGACAAAGTTCTGGTAGCAGATGGAGTATCATAGAAAAGAACCGAAGGCACAGCCCTATTCACCAGATGCAGTAGTAGCATATGGAGAAGATCACAGATCATCCTAATACAATCTACAGGCCTCCAGAGACCCTCTGGGAAGCAGGGTAATAGGGATGAAAGTCCATCAAAATGGCTCAGAGGATAAAGGTGCTTGTGGCCATCTCTGGTCCCTAGAACCACATGATAAAAGGAGAGAAACAACTCCCCAGGTTGTTCTCTGACCTTCACAAGAGTGCTTGAGAGTGCTTCACATGTGCATGAGAGAGAGAGACAGAGAGAGAGAGAGAGAGGAGAATAAATAAATTTTAAAAGATGGGGCATAGAGAGCAGCAGAATTTGCACCAGCGCACACCCAAACCCCTGTTTGAAAGAAACAAAGCAGTCTGCTACTCTTAGTCTTTCCATTTCCTATGGCCTTTCTCTGGTGAAATTTAATTTGGGAAAGATTTCCCACTCCTGATGGAATGGAAATATAATACTGCCCGGTAGTATGTGTGGTTCTTGCCTTGTTCTCTGTACTGAATCTACTTGTCCATTTGGTGACCTTGTAATAACTTTTGCTTTATTTACTCATCTTGAAAATGTATGAGTCTTTCCTGGGACAGAAAGCAACAGTGTTGTGAAATGTCAAGGGTCCAAAACCAAATTATTTCTTTGGGAAAAGAACTTTAACATAATTTTATTTTATTTTTCCCAACTTTATTGAGGTATGATTGACAAAGAATTGCACATCCTTGAGATTTACAATGCATTGTCTTAATATAAGTATATTTTGTACAGTGATTTGTGCAATCTAATTCATATATCCATCACTGAACAAGGTTACATGGAGGCTGATAACATTTAAGGTCTCCTCTCTTAGCAGATTTCACATATGTTATACATTATTCATTTTAGTTAGGAAAATATACACTAGAGCTCTAAAACTTATATCCTACAGCTGACAGCTTGTATCCTTGATCCAGAGCCCCCGCCTCCCTTCTCCCACTCCTCAGCCTCTGGCAACCACTTCACTTGTGTTTTCTAGAGACTTAAACTTTTAGATTCCACAGGACTAAGTTATATCATACAATAATTTGTTTTACTGTATCTGGCATTTCACTTAGTATAATATCTACCAAAATCCTGTCCGTACCTTTTGAGGTACCACTGTACTGTGTTCCACAATGGCTGTCCTGTGGTATTGACATTCTCACCAACAGTCTGCAAGGCTTTCCTTTCTCCACATCATTGCCAACACTTGCCATCATTTGTCTTTTTTGATAATAGCCATCCTAACAAATGTGATGATAACTCACCATGTTTTCATTTGCATTTCCTTGATGATTAGTGATGT
The DNA here is from genome assembly GCA_009823505.1 of Rhizomys pruinosus. Lineage (NCBI taxonomy): Eukaryota > Metazoa > Chordata > Mammalia > Rodentia > Spalacidae > Rhizomys > Rhizomys pruinosus. The sequence goes on from VZQC01014416.1 coordinate 566,443, forward strand.
TGAGCATTTTTTATACACCTCCGTCTATCAGTAAATTCTCTTTAGGAAAATTCTATTGAAGTCATCTTATTTAATGTTTGCTAGTGAATTGTATAATCTCCTCATATATTTTGGATATTGAGTTCTTACCAGGTATATGGTTTTCAAGTATGCACTCCCATTCACAGGCTGGCTCCCCTTTGTCGGCTGGGCAGAACCTTAGTTTGATGTCATCCTACTTTGTTTATGCCTTGTTGCCTGTGGTTTCTGTGTCATAGACAGAAAATCATGGTGAACAGCAATGATCAAGGAGCTTTTCCCTGTATTTTCGTCAGATATTTCAGTTTCAAATCTTATATGTAAATCTTAATTAATTTTGAGTTGGTTTTTGTATGTGGTATAAGGTCCATTTTTTATGCACATAGGGAAATCTGGGTGTTCTAACTCTATTCATTCCATGTAGTCTTTGCACTCTTGTGAAAATTAACTAACCATATGGGCAGAGGCTTATTTCTGGGGCATATATTCTTTCTTATGTCTTGAATCTATTTTATATGAGTACTATACTGTTTGAATTACTATAGATTTGCAATAAAGCTTTAATCAGTGTGTAATGTCTCTAGCTTTATTCTTTATTCTCAGGATAACTGTAGTTTGTGCTCTTATATAAATTCCAGAGTTGATTTCTTTTTTAATTTTTTTATTATTTTTATGTATATGAATGTACTGTCTGCATGTAGGTTGGTGTGCCAATGTCGTGCAATGGCACAGAGGTCAGAAGAGGGTGTCGGATTCCCCTGGAACTGGAGTTAAAGATGGTTCTTAGCTGCCATATGGGTGCTAAGAATCGAACCCGGGTCCTCTGCAAGAGCAGTCAGTGCTCTTAACCACTGAGCCATCTCTCCAGCCCCCTAGAGTTGATTTCTTTTGTGAAAGTTGTTCTTGGAGTTTTAACAGGGATGACATTGATATCTTTGGAGAGTATAGGCATTTTAACAATATGAATTCTTCCTCTCCCGTCAATGTATATGTCCACCTATTTGAGTCTTAACTTCAATTTATTTTATCAGTGCATTAGAAACTATGAAGCAAAAATCATATATATCTAGATAGATAGATAGATAGATAGATAGATAGATAGATAGATAGATAGATTTCATTCCCTTGGTTAAGTTTTATCCAAAATATTTTAATTTTTGAAGCCTTGCAAATGATATTTTCCTTAATTTATTTTTCTGATAGTTCATTCTTAATAGGTAGGATTATGGGGGGGGGTTGTTGATTATCCTATAACAATACTGAATGCATTTGTTATTTCTAACAGTTTTTTGGTAGATGCTTTAATATTTGCTATTAAAATAATCATGCCATACACTGACAAGATTTTACTTCATTTTCAGTTTACATGCCCTTTCTTGTTATTCATGTCTATCTGCCCAGTTTAGCACTTCCAGCATTATATCGAACAGAGGTGGTAAGACTGAGCATCCTAGGGACTGGGGCATGGCTCATTTGATAGAGTACTTCCCTAGCATATACAATGAAGCCTTGGGTTCAACTCCAGAACAACTTAAACCAGGCAGAGTAATGCATACCTGTGATCCCAGAAGTTGGGTAGAAGAGGCAAGAATATCAAGAAATTCGGGTCATTCTCATCTACATAGCATCTTTGAGGCCAGCCTAAGCTATAAGAGATTCTTTCCCAAAAAGAAAAAATAGTGAGCTTCCTTGTTTTAGTCCTGATCTAAAGGGCTGAGGACTTCTCTAGGCACTAATAGGCCTGGAAAAAAAAATGATGGAAAAATATATTCCATATAGATGTGAAGAGAATTGAGGTATATTTATTTCAGATAAAATTTATATCAAACTAAATAGACTTTAAGTCAAAACTATAGCAGCAGAGATAAAATAATTGTAAAATAATATATGGATGAACAGTGGTCAATCCATCAAGAAGATATAATAATCATAAATATATGGGTACCCAATAACAGAGTACTTAAATATATAAAGCAAATACTAATAAAGCTAAAGGAACATAAATAACCAGTGCATGTAAATCTTCCATTTATCTTCTAGGCATTCAAGTAGAAGTGACTCTTATCCTGAAAAAGATGATCTAAAAAATAAAAATGTATTAAAAATGTCCAAGAGAACTAGTAGCAGTCCAATGGAACAAGAGCATCCAAGACCTTTCTGTGATAATAAAGGGAATTACTTTTTGTGTAATAAGGAGACTTCCTGAATGCAAGCCTGAGCACACAGATCACTGTCATAAGTGACATTAGTGTTCTCTTAGAGAAGCAGAGCTCTATCTCTTCAGGGATATATTAGTGCTTTAAAATACATGTTGAGACCATCTTAATTTAAAAGGGGCAGAATAGTTTTTGAAAGCTTTCTACATAATTCTTATATTATTCCTAGGTAAAATCCACTTCTGAACAGGCTATGAGGTATTAAATGGATCACTATCACAAAATATACACCATAAGGCAAATCTTGCTCCCTTTCTGCTCAGTTTTTTCACTAAGAAATGGTAAAATGGTTATTATAATTCCACTTTAATTTATAGGACTAATTTCTTTGAAATTTTTCTTTCATTTTCTAAAGATCTCTTAAACAGCTATGGAATAACTTCTAATGAAACCATATACAAATTGCAATTAAAATATTTGAATTAGTAATTGGTACTTAATACATTTCTTGATACTTCACAAATGAAGTCAAGAAATATAGTGTAGATATTGTTCTTATATCTGAAATTTTGATAATTATTCCCTGCATGTAACCTAAAGATTTTGGAAATCAGTTTTATTTGAAAATGAATTTGCATTTTGAAAACAGGGACAAATTATTCCATTCAGAATATATAAATAATAAAGAACTTTTATGTATTACAAAAACTACAATCAAGTTGGAAATGAGAAAATTATAAGGAAATTTATGGAAATTAAATCTGATTATTTTATGACATCTGAAAAGATGCTTACAATCAGGAAAAATATAAATTAAAGCAGTATGATAGCATTTTATAGCCGTCAGGTTGACAAAAACTAAAAAAAATTCTGCCATTTCTTTTTAAGATTTATTTCTTTTTATTTTATGTGTAAATTCAATTTATTCAATGTGTATGAATGTTTTACCTATATGTGTGTGTAAGTGTACAACATGCATGCCTGGTGCCAAGAGGCCAGAAGAGGGCACCAGTTCCCTTAGAACTGGATATGGGTTCTGGGAACTTAACCCTGGTCCTCTGCATGAGCAGTAAGCACTCTTAACCAATGAGCCCCAAAATCTGGCATGTCTAGACAACAGCAAGAACATGAGGGACTAGGAACTGTCATTTGTTAGTGCGATAGCGTAAATTGGTGCATCTTTGAGAGAAAATTGGTAATATCAAGTAAATTCAAAGGTATTTGCCTACAAGTCACCAATTCCACTGTTATATTTATAGTCGGACTTTGTTCTTATGCAAAAGAAGACAATGTTTATTCTAACGTGGACTTTAATTACAAATACTAGGAATAAAGGAGGGCCCTAAATGTGTATCAATAGAAGATAAAAATAAGCAGCCATTTAAACCATGCAATATTAATAGCACTTGAAATGAGTAACCTACATTTTCTATTTGGATATAATAAAAACACACTGTAAGTAAAAAAAAAAAAAAAAAAAAAAAAAAAAAAAAAAGGAAGTTACAGAATCATGCATGTACTGCTACTTATGCAAAAATTTAAAATTTTACAGCACTGAATATTACTTATGGATCTATACATATAATAAAAATCTTAAATACAAAACAAAGAAAGACATACATGAAATGTAGTGAGTACCAACTAAAAGTGGAGGGCAGGCTTGCCACCAGCAACTCTTGATTCCCCAAGGGGCCGAAGCTGCCAGCAGAGCCTCTCCTGAAGGCTGGAGGAGGAGAAGAGAGAAAGCTCAGGGACGTGGAAGAATTAAGCCCTTTCTCCACTTAAGTAGCTCAAGCCTTCCATCTAGTGTGCAGTGAGAAAGGAGGAGCTTTAGAGAAGATTGCGGAGACACTGCACTACACGTTTTAATGGCTTAAAATGCTCAGAAAATAATGGAATTGGATTGCTACCCAGCAGGAGAGGAACAGGGGTGACAGTGAACAGCTGGTAGCAGTTATTGGAAAAATAAATCAATTTCACATTTATACATCAGTGACTAGAGACAGTCTAATCAAACCGGTTATATTAATAATGTGATGTTCCTAGAAAACAAAGGTGATTAGAATATAAGGATTCTCCACCAGAGCAAGCCTACAGAATTGTTTTTCTAGAAAGAGTGATGAATCTAAGTATTTCCGTTTACATATTTGTACAAAGTAACAAGTAGACTACATTAATGGGATGGCTCTGCTGCATCACCTTAATGATAATGCAGGGTTGTTCTGAGGGACCAACCTCCAAAAGTAGTGACAGGATGGTGAGCACAGGAAGGCCGGAGGAGTCACGCAGTCACTGAAACATAACCAAAGTTTACAACAAAGTTCAAGAAACACAGTGGAAGTGATGAACAAGGCCATCATCGAAGGAAAGAACCTGGGATGGGAAACTAGAAAGTTCAGTCAAGGAGTTGGCACACAGTGCCCATGAAGCAGATCAAATGATTACTGAATGCAAAGTGGTAAGGATGCCTGTTCGGCCCAAGTTAAGGGGAACCGAAGTAGCCTGGACAACTCAAATTAAATAATCATGCAGAAATTAAGTTCCTATCTTGGCACCAGTGCCACTCACTCTGTGTTATTCATTAATCAGCTCCCAGTAGAAAAACATACAAATCTTCTTTCCCAAAGTTAATTTGAGTTTTCTTTTGTCAATTCTATCCCATCAAGGATTTGTTTGTTCATTTCAGAACCAAATGATGTAATGCTTCTAACACATGTAGAAAGAATCTAGCAAAAAAACTATATTGAAATAAATGCTAATTATTGTAAAGGGTCAAGTTTTTTTTTTCACCTGGGTAGCTCACAACTACATAATAAGCTCTTAGGTAATTAACTGAGACTTTTTCATGGAGACAAATTATAACTGCATGTATCTGTTAGTATAAGAACAGATGGTCACACAGAAACCTTCAAATTCTTGGTGTCTACCTGGGATGCATGATAGAGTGTTATCACTTTAGCTGCCTTTCTCATAATAATGATAAATTAGAAGCAAGAGGGACTCTGGGCTCTGGACAGAAACCTCTTGGATCAGGTTCCCAATGTAGTCAGCTCCTATGTCCTCCCATCAAAATGTGTTTCTTCTCTCCACTCAGCACCCTAGGCATGTCACTAGATGCTGGGGTCGGTTTTCAAAAACTTGATAAAGGAGTAGAAAGAACACACCTGAGACAAGATATGTATGGGAAAGAATCCTTTGAAGATGGCTAACTTGCCGTGGGATGCTTGTGGAATCCTGAGAGCAGCCACTATTACATTAATCAGATGGTTATTAAGCTAAATAGCAGAGACGGAGGGTTCCAAAGGTGCATTGCAAAGCTACCGTAAACCACGGGCTTTTTATTGTCATGATTTAAGAAAGCTTTACACTTTTATTTCCAATTAACCTCTCAATAATGATGTCACTTAAATAGTCCTAAGGAATATGATCTGTTCGTTATTTCCAGAAAACATGCTGCCCGATGTCATGGCTCAGCTGCTCTCATGCATGGATGGACGATCTGGATTAACATGAACAGAAACAAGATCGTTAGACACTTGGCTACATTGTTAGTTGTAAAATTTAAGTAATTAACATGTGACTTTAAATAGTAAAAGATAATAAATGGATAACGTTTATTTTGTGCATCGAAATGATAGTGGTACAATGCTGTTCTAACTTCCTGCTTATTTGGTGTTAGCACTTCAATTGAAAAATTATTATAATCCAGACACTCAATGCCAATGTCATTGAATGCTGTGGCAACCAGTAAAGGTTCTCTGGAGAGCTATCTTGAAATTAAACTATTAATGAAAGACTGTATTTCCATAATGGCTAAGCAAAGACCGTAGACCCCAGTGAATTCTACCCCTGGGTTTTCCTGCTTTGTATACTCTGTGCAAAGTTAAAATCTTGCACAAGGACCTTCATGATGCTGTAGGCCTGAAACTTCCACACATTTTTTACAACAACAAAATAAACATTTATTTGAAGAAAAAAGTTAAAGTGATCGGGGAACTTCAGACTCTTTCATTACTGACTAGACTTATTCACAGTTATGTTCTCACCGCATAGTTGCTAAATTCTCACTCCTGATTGAATTAACTAAGCATTAAAGCTACTTTGTGACATGCAATGCTGTGCATTTTTTGACAGGGTCTCCCTTGCCCCAGTCCCTATGGAACACACTTTGTAGACCAGCCTGGCCTTGATCTTTCAGAGATCCACCTGGCTCTGCCTCCTCAGTGCTAGGATTAAAAGCTTGTGCCACCATACCTGATGTGATTGTGTTCATTTATTAGCAGATTTTAACTATACAAAATAAAGGTTTCACTATGACATTATCATATATACATATAGCATACTTCAAATATATTCATCCTCATCACCCTCTCTTTTTTTATAATTTTTTAGTTTATGAGTCTTTTGCCTGCACATATGTAAGTGCACCCATGCATGCAGTGCCACAGAGGCCAGAAGAGAGTGTCAGATATCACCTAGAACTGGACTTACAAATGGCTGTTAGGGCCATATGGGTGCTGGGACCTGAACCAGGGTCCTCTGCAAGAGCAGCCAGTGTTCTTAACTGATGAGCCATCTCTCCAGCCCTTACTCTGTGTTATTATTTTTAAACAATGTCTCAAAGGTAAATAATTAATCATAAACATCTCCGGTGGGTCTGATTCAAGTAAAGAGCAACACTGTGCCTTTCTGCCTCCCTCACCAGTGTTAAAACAGCTTTATAAATTGTAAAGAGCTCTGGCATGGTGTTTCTATGCAATATCACATTCCAGCAATGCCTGAATAAAAATAGCCCGGCTCTTAGCATCCATTTTAGCCAAAATTGAGACCTGAACTTCTCTGAGAACCTATTCCTACAGATTTCTCTCAGAATGTGCTCTTGAACAAAGGCCTCCTCTCCCTTTCATTAGAAACATGCATCCAGCATGAAATGGAGAAGGAAAAGTCTTATCAGAAGGATTTCTCCCTTTCTGACCCCTATCGATCTATTTAACAGCACGCCCACGCGTGCGTGCGCACGCGCACGCACACACACACACACACACACACACACACACACAGATCAATTTAATCCAACTGTTGTTTTCAACATTATCAGGATAATCTGTTGCTTCCAATGAACATCCACTGCTTGCGGAGCTTTTTGATATACAAAACATACACACATGCACACTCAGACATTATTATGGATCAAGGGCAATGAAGAATCATGTGGGATTAAAACTATAAATTTAGGATACATGAGGGACACCTGGCTTGGTAAGCTTGTTTTGCATTATAGGCAAGCTGAAATAGTGTAAAATGATCTCAAATTATAAGATTAACTTTTTAGGTTAGGTTAGATAAAAGTCCTATTTCCTTTTTCTGGGAGGGGTCTTTTTGAGACAGGGTCTCTCTATGGTCTCAGCTGTCCTGGAATTCACTGTGTAGACCAGGCTGGCCTTGAGATCTGCCTGCCTCTGCCTCCCAAATGCTGGGATTAAAGGCATGTGCCACCACGCCTGGCCATATTTCCACTTTTTTTTATGTGTATGAATGTACTGTCTGCATGTAGGTCTGTGCACCTGTGTCGTGCAATGCTGCGGAGGTCAGAAGAGGGTGTCGGATTCCCCTGGAACTGGAGTTAAGGATAGTTCTCAGCTGCCATGTGGGTGCTGGGGATCGAACCTGGGTCCTCTGCAAGAGCAGTCAGCGCTCTTAACCACTAGGCCATCTCTCCAGCCCCCTATTTCCACTTTTAAAAGTCATTGCCCGACTCTGAATTGTGGATGAAGAACCACAACTGGCCTTGTACCTCTACACACACACACACACACACACTCACTCACACTATAACTTATGTGTTTTTCATAAATCCCTGCTTTTTTTCTGAAGTTTGGAGTAGTTTCCTTTAAGTCAGGGTAACAAAAGCAAGAGATGAAAAGATGGATTCCTTATACTGAATGTTACTGTAGATTATTTGTAGGTGTCTTTGTGTTGCTAGAATGGAATATCAGAGGATGAGTTTATGAAGAACAGAGTGTATTTCTTTTTGTTGTCCCTCTGAGAAGTCCAAAATCAAGATGGCAGAATCAGGTGTGGGCTCTCTTCTTGACCTCAGGACAGAAGGCAGAAGGGCAAGAGAGACCAGCCCACTCCCATAGATCTTACTGATCTATTTATGAGGGTGGAGCTCTCATGTCTTAAACACCTCCCAAAGGCCCTTTTACCCCAAATCTAGTAGCTATGGGACTGGAGAGATGGCTCAGCAGTTAAGAGCACTAATTGCTCTTGCAGACAACCCAGGCTTGGTTCCCAGCACCCACATGGCAGCTAACAACCATCCATAACTTCAGTTCCAGGGATCCTACATCCCCTTCTGGCCTCCATGGACATTGCATGACACAGGTGTACTTATGTACATACAGGTAAAAACACTCATACAGCCGGGTGTGGTGGTGTACACCTTTAATCCTAGCACTTGGGAGGCAGAGGCAGGTGGATCTTTGTGAGTTCAAGGCCAGCCTGGTAGTCTACAGAGTGAGTTCCAGGACAGCTGGGGCTATAGGGAGACCCTGTCTCGAAAACACACACACACACACACAAAAAAAAAACACTCATGCACATAAAAAATAAAAATAAATAAAATATACATGAAGCTCTGATCTCATCCCAAACACCATTGTCTGAAATGGAAAAACAATAAGACATAGCCTGCCTCAAAGCATTCTGCCCTCAGAGCCTCCTCTCTGTCTCCCACACACTCTAACCTCCTCAGACTCTCTCTCTTCCATAAGTGGGAACAAGCCCCCCACACTAAGTAAATCTTATTCTCTATTATTTTAAAGCAGTGCACTATCTACTACTACAAGGAGGTACAGAGGCATGCTCTCTCTTTCCAGAAGTTCATATTTAGCAGATTAAAAGATGGAGAAAATAAAAACCCATCCATCAAGACTAGAGGCGTGGCCTACCCATGCTGGGAGAGAGAGGAGAAGGGTGAATTTCCCCTTAAGGGACCAGTGATGGATTCATAGAGAATTTGAGAGGAACTTTGAAGGGTGTTCAGGATCAGAAGATGAGGCTGGAAGATTAGGGAAAAATGTCAAGAATGGTAAGATGTGATGAAGAAGATAGGGAAAAGAAGAGTAGAGCAAGAGAAACCAGGGAAGACTGAAAGAATGAAAAGTGGGCCAGAGTAAACACAATGAGGCTGAGACAAGGTTAAAGGCTCAGTGACCAGACAGCCACACAGCACAGATTCTGTTCAAGGACCCTGGGGCAGGGGCAGGTGTTTGAGGAGGAAAGGCACAAAACCAGAAGTGGACTTCAGAATATGATATATGTCTATGTGGACCAGAAGAAGAGGGGAGGAAGGACAGCAAGAGAGGATGCTAAAGTAGGAGGAAGGGTCAGTGGCTGCTGGGGAAGGGGGAGAGCGGAATTGATGGGGCCTTCGAAGCCACTAGACAGTACAAATGTAGTGCTGAGGTCTCAGGCAATTTCAAAAGACTCTGATGCCACTAATTTTTGATAATAAAGCTTAAAGAGCTACCATGTTAAAATATTAAAACTCAATAAGGTTTCCCAAAACAACTTTTCCAATACAAGTCTGGAAATAGTAATCACCACCTGACTTTGACATCTAGTCTTTGGATGGTTCTTAAAGCCCTCATCTGTCCTACTACATCACTGACTGCTTGCAGCTCCCTCCCACCTGGCATCTACTCCACGCTAGAGTGGGTTCTTCTAGCATTCCACCTTCTCACCCAAGCCTATTCCTTTTCTGCCCTGCCCTATTCTGTGTCCTGCAGGCTCAGCTCAAAGGAGAGGACTGGCACTCTGCACTCTGCCACTTAGGAGTCATAAGCCATAGGGTAAAGTTAGAAGGATAATTAGGAGGAGAGACAGAAACACGATTTTACAGGAGGCAGAACAAGGACTGTAAAGGGATAGAAAGACATAAGGAGATGCCAACCAGGACAGACTCTGCAGGAGAGGAAACCGAGGTGGGGATGGAAATGAGCTTAGTAAAGATTTAGGGGGAGCTGAAGAAGGGGAGCAAGGGAGAGAAGTGGGATCGGTACCGTTTCCATTTTGCTTGGATGTTCCTAGGTTGATTAAATTCCAAATGTCAAAGGTCCCATATTTGGGCCAATGATGGCCAGTACTCACTGGGTATTGGGACCAGATCAGGACTTAGAGTTAAGTGAGTTCGGTTGGCTTAAGTTTTTTATTTGAAATTTCTTTAGGTCTGCCAAGAGACAAGCCAAAAGCATGTCTTTTTGAACAGATGTTTGGGTGCTAAGATTTGAGCCGGTTCTTGGGGTCCAGTCTGGGTTTACTACACTGGGCAGACAGAAATCAGTGGGTGCACTCCAGAAGTGGAAAGATATTCCAGAAGCACTGGCCAGTCCCCCAATGAGTAGACTGCCTGGAACCCTGTAATTTGGGAACCCTTGTAGGTGAGTTAGACAACAAGCAGTGTTTTACCATTACGATTGGCCTACAAGGATCTCGAAATTCACATGTATTAGTTTTACTTTTGTTAGTCTGGATCATGCAAACTCTCTTGGCCTGTGGTTTCATGTTGAGCCTGGCTAATGAAAAACACCAAGAGAAAGTAGGAGGGCAGAAAGAGACTGTGTGAATTTGTTTTCTAGTCATTCCTTCTATTCATTTCTATTCAAATTACCATAAGTTCAGTAGCTGGACAAACTTTCCCTCACAGTTCTAAAAGTCAGAAGTCTGAAATCAGTTTCAGCATGTTAAAATGGAGGTGTCATGTTGGCTGTGCTGGTTCCTCTGCAGACTCCCAGGGAGAACACTGCCCTTTTTTTCCCCAATGTCTAAAGCCACCTTTTTACCTTGGCTCCACCCCATTCCTCCATCCTCTTATCTAGCATTCGGCATTTTCTCTCCTCCTTGACCTCTGTTTCTGTCCTTACATCACTCTTAGACTTTGACCTTTGGAATTTCATTGGACACACCCAGATATTCCAGAATAACCTTCTCGTCTAATAATGATCATTATGGTTGGGCTGGACATACATACCAGGGCTTGCCTGGTATGCATGAAGCCTTGAGTTCAGCTTCTAATATCAGGGAGAAAAAGAGAGAGAACTGGGGATGTCACTCAGTAGAAGAGCACAAGGCCTTGAATTCAATCCCCAACACTACAAGTATATGTGTGTGTGTGTGTGTGTGTGTGTGTGTGTGTGTGTGTATATGTTTAAGGTAAGCACATCTGCAAAGCCCTTTTGCCATATAAAGTAGCGTATCCACAGATTCCATGAATCAGGATGCAGATCTGGGGGTAGGGATGACGTCGCACCTTCTCTATCACATGGATATGGCTGCTTTTCTTCCCAGCTGCTCCCTGACTCTGTGCTCTGGGCCTAGAGCAGTTCCTTCTCTCCGAGCTCCAACTCCAGTCAAGCAGCCTCTCTTTCATGGTTTTCTCTTTCTTAGGCCTGGTAACTTTTGTTGCTTCCTGGAGTCTTCTAGAGGCAATGACACTCCTGATACTTACACATTGGAGCCTCAACACCCTTTTCATTTTCTTTATTTCCATCCACAGTTTTAAAATAATCCCTTCATTGAATTATCCTCAGAATTCTAGCTAATTGGTCTACACTATACACTCATCTTGATGTTTCATCTGTCTGCCTGCCCTCCTCCTTCAGTTCAATCAGTTCTGTCCTGCGTGTTCCTTAAGACCAACCTCAGCTTTCATACCAGGCAAGAGTCTATACCTCTTTCACACTCTAACTGGCACTGTAACCGTTGGCACACCCACAAGAAGTCTGCATGTAAATGCAATACGTAAGATGGTTAGCTTCCGGGAAACAGGAATTATCCTGTACCAGGGGAGCATCCATTGCTCAGAGCTTACATCTGGAAAATAAATATATATGATGAGGCAAGTATGCAGAAAAATACTCTCTTTGTCTCTGTTACATGCAAGCATAGGAAATGATAGCCTACAGAGAGCCCACAGTAAAAGTTTCCTCTGTGATTTTCTTTTTGCTTATTTTTCAATCAACTAGGGAAACTGACTTTCTGACCTAATGTAAGTGATTTCTGAGCAACTGCAGGAGCTGGTAGCTGAGCTGCAATGAGAGTTTTCTATTCTTGTTCAGACGAATAATTTAAGATTTCATCCCAGTCGTCTCCTCTTCTTGCCAGAACAGTCAGACTAGCGTCTACTGTTTTTCTTTCCTTTGTAGAAACTATTTCTGCTTCAACCAGCTTCCCTTTAAATTCGCTGTCTTCCATTTGTCTGTTGCCACACCAGTGGTGATTTCGCTGTGGTAACTTAGGGTTTGAACTATGTGTCAAGCATTTCATGAGATTTTCTTCCTAAAGATGTCTAAACTCATAAAATAAAAATACCATCGATGGCCTATGGGAATTCCTGTAGGGTAGTAATTAACAAATCAATAGGTTTGCTGTTTGTTTATTTGGTTGTTGGTTTGATTTTTCACCTTAGTAGAATTTCCAAAGAAACATTTGCCCCATTTCTTCACTTAATTCATTCCCAGTGGCTCAGCTGCTTCCGTCTTAAATTTATTAGGCAAAGCTTACTTACAGTGTTTCCTTTTCCTCTTCTACCATGATGCTGATGATAATGATGAAGATGATTATTATAATTAGCAATCAATTAGATTCGTATGGTTTAGAAATCAGAAGATATTTGTGTATGTTATTTGGTTGGGGTCAAGGCAATTGATATACATTATGAAACCAAAGTAGACTTTTATTATAAACCTTAACTCAATTTGATTTAAACAATAAGGAGCATAGAGTCAAAAGAAAATAGCTTCCAAAAAATTCCTTGCTTCAGTCATTCATGTATCCATCTGTTAAACAAATATATATATGGATATTTCCCATGTGGCTGAGCCCATGTTCTTAGAGAGCTTACAATATTATACAGGAAACAGGCAATTCTTCTAAAGAAAGGCACCGGCCAAGACTGGTGGGATCCTCCTGTGAGATATGACAGCTGAGGTTGGTCTTAAGGGATGAGTCCGATGAAGCTGATTGAAGGAGGGCCCGCAGGCATCTGTAAAAGGCACAGAAAGAGAAACACTCTCAAATCCTCGGAGTGATGCGAAGAGATGACCCAGAGAATATGCATAAAGCCAGAAGAAAGCACTTCAGAAACAGGTTCCCAGAACAATTAAACATCCTGGAAGAGCAAGGAGATTTATAACGAAAGAATCAATTAAAATTCTCTATGTGCAAGATTAGAATTGGTAATATTTGATGGCGAAAAACGAAAGCTTTGGTGAGAAAGAGACAGAGCTGCCATTTAGGGTTCAATTGAGATACTGAATCATCTTTAAATTTCACATATTTCTCCATCTCTAAATTTGGAGGCTTAAGAAAATGAGAAATGGAGGCTCGAGCAGAGAGCTCTCCTTGGATCTGTGCCAAAGCCAGCCCCTCATTTGAATATCTGCCAGAAGCAATACTCTACCAAAACAGTGCACTCAAGTCAAAGATTGACCTTTTTTTGAACTACAACTAATTTTTTTTTGTCTTTTCGAGACAGGGTCTCCCTGTAGTCCCAGCTGTCCTGGAACTGACTCTGTAGACCAGGCTGGCCTTGAACTCACAAAGATCTGCCTGCCTCTGCCTCCCAAGTGCTAGGATTAAACGACTAAATATTTTTAAAGGTTGTATAAGCCCTCAGAATCCTGCAGCAGCCTCTAACTTCTTAAACCCTGTCGCTGCCCTCACCCTCCGTGGACCATCTATTTTACTATGTGTTCTAGAAGAACCTCCATTAAGAATTCCAGAGGCATTGGGCACTTCTATTTGGATACATTTTCTTGGGGGATGTTGAAGATGTTGCTATCTGTAACATAATGTAAAGAGAAAAAGACTCAGTTTCCAACATATAAATTAGTTGAGAAAAGTTAAATTCAGTTTTGGTCCTCTAAAATATTTGTTTCCATTTCTAACTGGGTTAAAGGTTTTCTGTCTGGAAGAACCTGCTAACAGAAGAGACCCCGGTCCCTTGCTGAGACAGCAAGAGCCAGGCCCTGTGATAAGTAACTGATCCCACCTAATTCAATTAGAAATATAATGTTAGAAATGAGATGATTAGCAAAAACACCTATGTAATTAATGCCTTGGAAAATATGTTTACTGCAAATAAACTAAGTAATAGTTAACAGGACTGGAGATGTAGCCCAGAGGTAAGTGCTTGCCCTAGCATGCCGGAAGTACAGGGCTCTATTTCTAGCACTATAGAGTAGTAGTAATAATAATAATAATAATAATAATAATAATAAAATGTCTAACAAGGGTTAATCATGAAAATGGCCATTAAATATAAAAGGTTGAGGCTGAAGAGATGGCTCAGTGGTTAAGAGCACTTGCTGTTCTTGCAGAGGACCCAGGTTCAGTTCCCAGCACCCACAGGGTGGCTTACAACCTTCTGTAACCTTCTGTAACCTTCTGTAACTCCAGTTCCAGGGGCTTCAAAGGCCCTCTTGTGACCTCTACAGTCATTGCATACATTCAGTGAATCTACATACATGCAGGCAAAACACTCATACACATAAAAATAAAGTTTTGAAATATAGAAAAGGTCACGTAAAGAACCAGCCTGTCATTTCTCCAGCAGGGTGACTCCGGGCATTCATTTCTAACTTTACCTCCCTCTAACAATTGGTTCAATTCACCATTATGGAAACCTCATGTGGTCCCCTATAAATATTATAGAAACTGTTATGGTTTGGCTGGAGTTGCCGAAGGTAATATTTCCAGAACGTTTGCATTTAAATGTCCCAAGTCTTAAGCTTCTACATGATGAGAATGAAGACATTGACTGTGTCTGAAAAGTAAATCAAACATGCACTTCCTCAACGCTGATTAGATGAGGATCTATCGGTCAGGAGATGTACAGGGTGTAAACGACAGAGAGATAGTGGTTGTGTTTCCTGTCCATAAGGAGTCCAGAGTCAGTGGAGAAACTAGCCTGAAAGTGATGAATCATGATGACGATCATCTGCGACCTGGGAAAATTAGCCACACTATGTCCTTCCTGAAAGAAGGAATAGAGATTATCTGTTATAGTGTTGTAATATTTTACAGAAGCTCAGTTTCTCATACTGAACTGTAATCCAGGATCATTTCACTTATGTACAATCATGCAAAACAGGTTCTTGTGGAACAATCATCAAATGAGGGCAATTAACTGATAAAAGTCTGCTTTATGAAGATGGTCAAGATGACTACAGGCAGAAATAAATCCTGTACTTAATAAAATTCTTATGAAGATTCTATTGAGCCCCACCAAATGCTTTCGATATGACTTGGCTATAAAAATGCATACAGAGCTGAATGTGGTTCTGCATGCCTCTAAGCTCATCACTTAGGAGACGAAGGCTAAAGGATAGAATTGAAGACAGCCTGAACAACATAGTGAGAGCTTGTCTCAAAAAAAAATTGTATGTATGCAGATAGTACAGAATTTTTTTCTTACCACCTGAATTATTAATCACTTAAATTCTGAACATTAACCTTTACCTGCCTTGGCCTTCTAACAAAGAGTAAAAAAATGCTCTACAAAGCCTCAAGCAGGTTGAAGGATTTGGTTATACTTTCATCAAAGAAAAACCGATCATGATGTACAAGCTGGACTGGATCAGAGAAAATGCAGAACTTGCTAGGCTATGCCACGGGGTGACAGGCACTTCAGCCTACCTTGCCTCAAGATATGGCTTTGCTTAAAAGTTGTCTATGTTCCCCCCCACAAGGGGACAATAGATAAGAGTCCTTCTTCATAAGAGAAAATAATTGCACAGAAGTCTTCTTAAATCCCTTAGGTAATTCTCTAAATTTAACATTTCTTTGACACACACAAAGCTCCACACCACACACAGGGTTCTGAATCACTTCTGCCTAGGATAACCTTTCGCTTTCCATCTCCCTCTCCTCTCCTCCCTTCCTCCCTCCCTCCTTCCTTCCTTCCCTGCCTTTTCCTCTTTCTCTTCTTCTTCCCTGTCTCCTCCTTCACCACCTCCCCCTTCTACATTTCATCTCTCTCTCTCTCTCTCTCTCTCTCTCTCTCTCTCAATTCTGGGATATAGGATTTTAAAAATTCTCTAAGAACATGTAGAGATCTTTAAGGTTTCATTTAATAACAGCTCAGTTGAAGACAGTTTCTGTACAGAAAGTCT
This sequence comes from Rhizomys pruinosus, assembly GCA_009823505.1. Lineage (NCBI taxonomy): Eukaryota > Metazoa > Chordata > Mammalia > Rodentia > Spalacidae > Rhizomys > Rhizomys pruinosus. The sequence goes on from VZQC01014416.1 coordinate 582,794, forward strand.
CAGACACAGAAGGTCATTTTCTTCATCCTGAAAGGGCTGTGAATCTCATATTCATTTCCCTGTCATGATATGGAAAAATGATGCTTTGGGGGCACACACGGACAATTGGAGTGAAGTTAGATGAGATCGGATGGTAGCAGGAGACCCTCTTCTCCCCAAACAAGTCCATCTTTTTACATACACAGGTATAAGAGGATGAAAATGAAAGAAGTCATGTCCCTCATTTATTTAAAGAGTTCTAGCTAAAATGATTATGCAGAAAAAGAAATTGGAATGAAAGTAAAAATTCAACCTTTCTTTCATTTATACTGTCACAGGAAGAGATAGGAATCTTGATGCTGGACCTGGGCTGTAGTTATTGACATTGACACTACTTCCAACTGAATTGGCCCACTTATTTTTTTTATAATTTATTTTTTATTTTTTTAATTTATTTATATATTTTTTCTCAAATCTAGACCTGT